>BSBK01006628.1:0-600000 GCA_027943335.1 Chamaecyparis obtusa
ATATGTTATTTATATATTTATATGTATGTGTATATATATAGGGTACTGTATATAATATATATATGTATGGTATATTGTTTGTGTTTATGTATTTTTTATTTATTTTGTTTATATTGTAGTGTTGAATTCATACGGTACACACACACACATATATGAATACAATTACTTAGCTTTCTTTAAGCTTTCTTTCCCTTTAAAGATCAGTAGTTTATATTCATAAGAGCATAGAATTAGATTCCTTGGTGGGATTCCTTGTTATTTCTTACTTTGATCTTGTGATCCTTTGTTTTGTTGTTTGAATAAGTGTATGACTTAGGTAGCTATATTCTTTATCAGAAAAGTAGCTATTGGTTCTAGATTGCTTATATAAGGATGTATTTTCATCAAAGAAGACTTAGGAGATGGATCTTTTATGCTATTACTTGTCTGTTCAATAAAGGAGTTATTACTTCATTTTTTAGGTGTAGACTGCTAGTCAAAATTAACTACCCATTGTATCTAAATATAGAATAGCCATGTCAGATTTATTCAATGATACATTCAATAAATTTTATCCATATTACACTAACTGATGGATGGATGCGGGGGAAGGGGGGTAAGTTTTCAAAATCATCTTTTGCAATAATTATTGCAATAGATTTTCCTTAAACTTATATGATTTGTTAGTCTTTAAAAATAAAAGGATGTATCAATATTATAGAATCTATGTGTGATGTTATTATACATCTTCATGAAATTAAGATCAAGTAGCAACAATTTAAGCTAAATACAAAGGAAATATACTCTAAAATGCAACTACAATCTATAACAATCTCATGGATCTCTAGAAAGAAGTGGTAAGTGAGCTCTCAGCTGCAAATCCTCACTAGTGACACCTCTAAATGAGAAGAATGCTGCTATAATGCTTCTAAATGCTTATCTCTAAGAGAGATTCATGCTCAATCTAGCTCCATTTTGATAACAATGCAATGATAAAATGCTAAAATGATAAACTCTAAATGCTCAAATGCTTCAATTGCTCTTAGAATGCTCAATTTGCCTATAGTAACAATGCTTTTGCAAATGACTTCCAAGATGGAAATGCTCTCCAAAATGCTTCATACTTATAGTAATTTCCTAAGGGTAGGGGGTAGTAGTGAGTTGATCATGGTTATGCTTGGGTAAGGTCAATTGGCTTTGCTTTGTCCATAAATGGGGGGGACAAGGAGGGGACAATCATTTTAAATGGTTTCAAAAGGCTGGACCATTTCAACAAAAGTGAGTGATTTGTGTCCATTTTGTCTCCAATTTGCTTTGTTGAGGGAAATTATGATTTATTAATTAATTAAAGTAATTAAATTTAGCCATGATGGGTAAGGGGTTCATTTTGATTTTTGCTTTCAACAACTATGTCATTAATTGAATTTAATCAATTCGTAGTGTTTTTTCCCCCTTTTCAAGCTTTATTTAATCATTTTATTAAATTTTCCCTTGAGTTGAATTGCCTTTGTTCCTTTTATTGATTTTTTGTGCTATTTTGATGATTTGATGCACTCTTTGATTGATTTAAGCCTTTGGCCAATTTTTCATGTCTACACTATGCTAACAAGTACATGAGGTTCAGGCCCAAGTGATTTAACATGATAAAATCTAGAAGAAAATGTGGATGAAGACTATCTACCTCGGCTTATCTCCAAAGATAATTGATTATGAAAAAATCATCTTGATTCAAGATGGGATTGTATAGCAATTTTATGTAATGGGATACACAACGTATGCTATGTAAACTATAAATTGAGCATTGTAAATAGAAGGAGACCCCATCTTTCTAGTTCATAAAAATAGGGGAATGCCCCTATCTTTCTAGTTCAATGTAAATAGGGGAATGCCCTACCTTTAATAGGCTGGACATATGTCCCCGGGCAAGACTGGAGGTTTTCTTCTCCATTCTTTCCTACTAGAGCCCACACTAAATGGAGACTCATGTAATCTTATCTTAAGTAATTAATATAAGTAATCATGGCCTTGGCCTTTTACCGATCAAAAAAAAATTACTTCAATTAATTTATCTTTTTTGTGACTATAGTGGTCTTGGTCTTGCATTCTAAGTGGATAATTATAACCTTAGAGAGAAACAAGGCGTATAAAAATCTTATTTAATATTTTATTATTTTTCAAGCCACTCATGGAAAATAGAAATAGAGATGTCTAATGTCTGGAAAGAGCGTATGAAAATTCAAGATAGTCTGATCATCAAAATGTATGTGGAAGGTTTGGATACTATTAACCCTAGTTTTATTTAGAACAAGGATCGTAAAAAAAAGTAAGAATTCCATAAAAAAACAAAAAAAATAAATCTCTAGTGGGCTTCTTCTAAATACTTTTTTTTTAAAAGGCAAAAGTGGTGTGTCCACCATATTTTATTAATAAACTGATTCAAAAACTCTACCGTGGAAGACCAGAAAGAAACCTCGAGATCCTTGTTATATACAAGTATAGATTGATATTAGTTGGTTACATTTGAAGTTACATAAGAGGTCAATAAAGGCACTGAATCATTGTTCAGACATATCCCAACTACCGGGAAGTTCAAGTTATATACTATGCACTAATTGAATACGCATATCATAAACCAATCAGCGAGCCAAAAACCAAAAAAATCTTACAATACGAAATTGGCATACAAACTTATACAAAGGCCATCAAATTTTAGGAATAACCAACAATGGGACACTTATTCAATCATGTCCTTCATGCCCCAATCCGAAGTAGGAACCTCTGTAGCACGTGAGGACCAGCCCGAAGGTTCTAGGCCAGCTCCTAATGTAATTCTAATGAAGCCAGATGCATAGTTTCACCCTTCCCATTGAAGAAGCAGATTGCCATCCATGAGGCGAAGGCTGAATCATGAGAGCAGGGCACCTCAAAGCCAGCAACATGAGTAAGTTGATCACCAGGCATAGACCCACTACCCGAGCCCAAGGGGTGAACATTAGGTCCGACACCACGTCTAACATCCTTGGAGTATGATCGCAAGTGATTGAGCTTGATTGAATCAATTTCCAACTCAAGAAGGGGGAGAATTTGGAAATTCAAGAGGTCTAGCAGCACAATCACCTTGATTTTAATCGAATCCACCATGTGAAAGCCCAAGCGCGATTCACAGAACGAAGGGGCATTTTCTGCATACCTTGTGTCCTATTTCTCCAAGGAATGTTTTATACTTACATTACACCAACATGTAATCATGGTTGGTGAGCAGTTCATGATGGGAAAACAAACCACCAACTAGTGTCAACCCATCCCAAAGATCATATTTTTGTTAGAGCCTGAATAAGCACATTATTCTGCAAATAATTAGGATTGATAACTTTCTCTGCCAAAGAAACGAACAGGGGCACTAATTGAATGAGGTCCAAGGCATTGGACAAGAAGATGGCAACAAGTTGTGCTGGGAAAAAGAAATGACATACATGTGGTGCAAGGGATTTCTTCACCGATAATAGTGTAGATAGCAGCCTGAATCTTCGGAGAATGGCAAAAAAAATTGGCATCAAAGGAACCCTCATCAATAATCACAGGTAGCACCTCTTCCACCCCAAAATCTTGCAGCCTCAATCTATAGTTTATCGACAAGATATCATGATGATACCTTCCACATTGTCTGCTTTTCAAAATCTGACCAACTCTCAACTCCTTTGATGCTATGCAAGCGATACAAAATGACTGATGCATAAATGGATTGGGAAAATATATAAGCCGTTAAAACACTCCCATTATTTGAACCATAAATTGCCTTGTCCATCGAATCCCCACAATATCTGGGATGAATTGAGATGATAGCAGATCGTACCTTGGGAATGAAAATTCCCATATAATATTCTGGGAATGTACATAATCACAGCTCACAGAAATCCCACACATGTAAACAAATTGTTATAAATGTAGGGGAACATAAATTGATGGCATATCATCTATGGATTTTAATCTAACACTTATTCCTAGATAAGTATGTAGCTTGCCACACACATTTGGTATTGTACCCCCATCATGTGAGATACAACATTTATGTGCCCAGTGGTCCACTTCATCAAACAAGTATTTAATTTGCCACTTTTTTTATCCCACTCTGCTGAAGAGCTTTCATATCCACATAAATCAATTCCTGAAGTTTAATGTCCTACTTAATGATTTCATCTGATGCAAATGAAGTCATATCATGGGCCATCACATGCCTTATTAGCAAGGTGATCTGCCACTGCATTCCCCTCACGAAGGGTATGGGATATGTATATTTCATCAAAGGAATCTAGTAGGAACCAAATTTGATGAAAGATATATCCTAACTGCCAGTTGTCCATTTCCCATTTTATACAAGTATTAATAATGATCAAGGAATCACACTCTACTTGTATTCGTTTGAATCCACCTACTCTAGCCAATGTGAGGCCAATAAATAACCCATGAGCTTCAACCATATTATTTGTACCGCAAGGAAGAGGGCAAATTTTTAATGCTATAACTACACCATGCTGATCTCAAATACACACACTTGCACCTGAATCACCTGGATTGCCTCTGGAAGATCCATCAAAATTTAACTTCACAATCCCTTTAGCTGGAGGAATCCATCGAACCAATTTGCAATCTTGTGGATTTGAATTAAGAGATCGTTGGCACCAACCAAATGGTACTTGAATATGTTTCCATTCCCTTGAAATCACACTATCCCAACTTGTCATACGTACGTTACACTTAAGCTTTGAATGACTGGAACTCACCATTTTAGATATTGACTTTTCCAAATTAGAGAGTACTACTTCAATTGTAGAGGTAATTTTGTGAATGATTCTTTTGTTGCGCTCCCACCAAATTGCCCACACAACTAGGGATGGGATACATGTCCATAATGCAGAGAAGAGGGAATCTGGATATAATTTTGGCTAGGACTAAAACAAATCCCAGAGACTACTTGGTAAAGGCATCGAATAATGAAGTTTTCTCAACACAAAAATCTAGCAATGTTGTGCAAACGGGCAGGTTAAAAATAAATGAACCACACTTTCTCTAGCATGACCACACAGTAAACAATTAAAAGGTTGTGCAATCTTTAATTTATGTAGTATGTCTCTAGTTAAAACCCTATTTTTCAATGTTGTATCATCTTAAAATGGAAGCACTTTCATGATAAGAGTGTTTAGCCCTCCGAGTAAGTGGTCTAGGGTCATGTTAAGCACCTTGATCGGGTCTTTGCATGTATTTGGCTTTCTCCCCACTTTCCACTTCTTCTCGGCACTTGATTTCTTCATTCTAGGTGAAAGTAGGGTTAGGATCTCGAGGATTCTCCTTATTTTTCCTCTTCCATGGCTCTATTTTCTAGGTAGGATTCAGAAATAAGTCCTCCTAGCCTTCATCATAGTAATCATAGGATTTTATATCTATCTTTGGCATTCCATCCTGATCTGATTTCATTTCTAGGTTTTTGGGCATCCCCGAGACCTCCTGACCTGGCTTTGACTGAATCTGGGCCCAGGGTCAAATTCGAGGTTGATCCTGACTAGGTCAGGATTGAGTTCGAACCTAACTAGGTCAGGTCCAACCTTAATTTTTCCCCCCTCATTAAAATTTCCAGAATCTTGGATTTCCAGGATTTGGGCTTTTGGGATATTTATTTTCCCACCTCCAAGTTAATCATTTTGGGTTTCGGGATGGTAAATCCTTTAATTACATTTAATCTAGGTATATTTTCTAAAGGTTAGGACCTAATTAGGATTTAATTCTTCAAGGTGGCCCCTCTAGAGGATTGTACCCTAGTTCACTATAAAAGGAGGCCTTCCTCTCTCATTTTCACATCACATCTCAAGCAATTTCATGAGTGAGCTCTCAAGTGCAAGCAAGTGAATTCAAGCATTCAAGCAAGTCTTCAAGCATTCAAGTGTTCAAGCATACATCCATCAAGGAGATCCATTGTTAGCTATTGAAGGATTCAATCTCTTTGGAGCCCCCTTTGATGATCCATCCTTCTACATTCATTCAAGCCCTCTCATATGAAAAGATCAAGTCAAGATTGGTGTTGAAGATCAAATGTCATTGATTGGAGACATCCTACATTCATCCTACATCCATTGAAGCATTCCTACTTATGGATTTGAGGATTCAAATCCTCTACAAGGACTTCAACATAAGCGAGGTGATTTGTTTCAATTACTTTGTTTATGCACACTATATTTCAATTCAGTTTCAAGGTTAATTCCTAAATTGGGGTTTGACCAAGGCAAACCCACCATACAAAAAAACTCCCATTTTCTTGCAGGTACAGGTGTGGAATTTTAGATCTAAGAGTGAATTTGGATACCCTTTTCGGCAAACTTCTGAGATCTACGAACAGAATTCGAATCAGACTTCAAATAAAGAATGCAGTATTTAACCTTTTATGAGGGTCAAACCTGACCTGAGCTCATCTTGGAGAAAGATTTCTGGGTTTTCTTTGTCTCGACATTTCCAGTCTAGAGCATGTCTTAGAATTGCCTGAAAGTACACACAAACACCAAAATTTGACATTTTCCAGATCTACCCTAATATGAGGTTAGTATTTGTATTTCAATTAGATTTCATATTCCAAGCATAAAATTCATTCATAGGGAAATATTTGATTTACTCTCTCTCTCTCTCTCTTCCATATTCTCCATAAATTGATTCAATTGTGTATTAACCTCTTGGTTGGTCAAACTGGATCTCTTCTTTGGGAATTTGGGTTAGGGAATAGATCTCATATTTCCCCCCTTCCCTTTACATTTGAATAGAGTTGAATCCATTTTAACCCTATTCATTTTGGTGAACCTGACATACTTACTCTCTTTTCTTTTGTGGAATTGGATGCCTTATTGTGCTTTCCTTTTATCTTGTTAGTATTAGATTTTTCCTTTGTGTTAGATCTTGCATGCTAATTAGATTTGATATTTATGATTTATGTGTTCTTAGTTTAGTTCATTTTCATTACATTGGTTTATGAGCTTTACTACCACTAGTCCTACTTATAATATTCCGGTTAGAAGAAGTCGTAGACTCATGGGTGCCTTTGATCTTGAATCTTCCTCTCCTTTCCTTAGGATCCTAGATGATAACTTGATTCTTCATGATTCCAATCCTACTATGGAGAAAAACTCTTCTCACTCATCTCATGATGAGGATGATGCTTTAAGAGTTCCTCCTGAGCAAGTCCAAAAACTTTCCACTGAAGTTGATAAAATGGGTAATTGGCTTCTTTAAGAGAACCATAATCAAGATTCCATTCAAGCTATAGAGGCTCTTAAGAAATTTCTATGTGATAGTGATCAAGGTGTTAACCTCTTGCATGGTATTACTCACCTTGTGCATTCAAATTAAAAACCTTTAGTTCAAGAAGCTCAAGATTTAGGGTTGATTTCTCCTATCACTAGTATTGAACCTCCTTCTAATCCTTTACCTAGTATTCCTATCTATACTCCTCCTTTGGTGACTATGACGGTTCCTTCTATTCCTATGAGTGTTCCTCCTATGTCCCTTCCTACATCACAACCTTCATATCATAATGTTCCTTTTACTCATTCCAATCCGCTTCCAACTGTAGTTCCTAGTGTTCCTCCAGTTGTGTCTTCTGTTCTTGCAGCTTCTTACACTTTACCTAGTGTGTCCAATGTTGCTACTCATCCCATTCCTCTAATGATTCAACAATCATTAGTTTGGCTCAGACTGTGTCATCCTTACAACAACAACTTGCTTCTTTAACTCAAAACAAGTTTAGTATTCCTACATGCGACATGGGAAGTCCCTTGTCCCGAGACATCATTTGTACTCCTATTCCTCAGCAAGGTGAGATGCCTCGTCTTGAGAATTATAATGGAAAAGGAGATCCTGTTCATCATGTTAAAACATTCCAAATCCTTTGTAGTGATTATGCTCATGACCATAGGATTTTAGCCAAACTATTTGTTAGAACTTTCTGTGACAAAGCTTTACAATGGTATTGTTCTTTGCCTCCTCATTCTATTGGTTCCTTTCCTCAACTTGTTAATGCCTTTATTCAACAATTTCAAAATAATATTGGTCCGCAAGTGTCTTTGATTGATTTGATTCATTCTAAACAAAGTGCTAAGGAAAAATTGACTGAATTTATTGGTAGATTTAAGCATTTATATGCTCAGATTTCCTATCCTATTCCTGATATTGATATTCAACGTATGTTTATTTCAAATTTGCAAAAGGATATTAGAGATAAGATTCTGCTTACTGAATTTACCTCTTTTCAACAACTTTGTGCAGCACTTCATCATTATCAATTACAAGTGAGTCAATTTGAGAGCAACACTCCAATGGCTCCTATTCTAGTTGATAAGAGTGATGCTGCTCCTAGTCCAAACAAGTTTAAAAAATTCAACAACTATGTCAAGATAAACAAACAAGCGAATGTAGTTGCTGATCAAGTTGTTGTTTCATCTCAGGATGCCACTTCTGCATCCACTACTTTTCAATTAAATCATGCGTTTACTCCTCTTTCTGAATCTTTACATGCTATTATGAATAGGTTGTTAGCTGCTAATATGATTACTTTACCTCCTATTCGACCTCTTTTACCTGCTACGATTGCATCTAAATATTTTGATCAAAATGCTTTTTGTCAATATCATCATCAGAATGGTCATGATACTGAGCAATGTTATTCTTTAAAACATGAAGTTCAAGATCTAATTTATTCTAAGGCTTTATTTGTTGATAATCTAGATAGTAGTGGGAATAAATCTGTCTCTCCTCCTAATCATAACTTTCAAATTTATACGAACCCTTTACCTACGCATGATACTAATACTATTGCTCAATCATCTGCTATGGAAATTATGTATGATTCCAAGATGGATGATCTCAATCATGTTGTTAATCAAGTGGAGCATGTTGTTCAATCTGTATCTCCACTTCAACCTTAACTTCAACCTCAACCTCAAATTCAACCTCAAGTTCAATCTCAACCTCGACCAAAACCTTAACCTAAAATGAAAACTCAACCTAAACCTCGACAACAACCTAAGAATAAAAGACCTCAGGAACTTTTGATTACCTTTGATGACTCTGAGACTATTAAGGCTCCTGATGGTCCCCTTTACATT
The DNA here is from genome assembly GCA_027943335.1 of Chamaecyparis obtusa. Taxonomy (NCBI): domain Eukaryota; kingdom Viridiplantae; phylum Streptophyta; class Pinopsida; order Cupressales; family Cupressaceae; genus Chamaecyparis; species Chamaecyparis obtusa. The sequence goes on from BSBK01006628.1 coordinate 9,120, forward strand.
GCTGCTAGGATTTCTTAGATACCTACTTGTGGTTGTCTTCTTGATCCTACATCCTTAGTCAATGTTATCACTAAAGAAAATATTTTTATGAAAAGCTTACAATGTGACTTTTATGATACATCAGATGTGTGGATTCAAACTTGCAATGGTTTTCTTTATCCATCATTTGGTTCTATTACTTTACCGGTTGAACTTTGTGGAAAAATTGTGAACACTACCTTTGTTGTTGTTCCTACTTCTGATCAATTTCAAGTTAAGCTAGGTTTGCCTTGGTTAAATGCCATGCATGCTATTGCTTCACCTATCCATAAGTGCCTTAAGTTCATTCATGATGAAGAAGTGAAGATGATTAATCATAGTTTAGATCAACCTTCTAGGCCTAGAGATTGTGTTGCTCTGGATTTCTTTTGGCCTTCATTACCTAATTCATGTCCTTCTCGACCTGATAATATTTTTTGATCATATCAAGCTTATAAACATCATAAAATCCTTGAATTAAGTTCACCTCCTAGGTATCTTAATCATGGTCTTTTACCTACACCTTCCATACCTCCTTTAACTATGACTTCTAGCTCTGTTAATCAAGTTCCTTCTACCGAACCTATCAAAGATCTTGTGATTGTCTCTCCTATGGTTAATAATCCTATTGATCTTCCTAAAGAACCTATGAAGGACCCTATGATTATTCCTCCTATTTCTCAACCTATTTCAAGTAAATCAAAATGTAATTGATCTGCTAATGAATGTCATAAAAAGTGTCGTGCTCATGCTAAAGCTCAAAGATCTTTACCTTCTACAGATAAATCTATGCATAATGTGGTAGAACAGATTGTTACTAATAATGATGTTCACATGCATGATTATGATGATTCTATTCATATCTTAGATCCTATTTTGATTAATTTGGATGAAGAAGATACTCTTGATGATACTGATGATGTTAATGGTGAATATGAAACTATTGACATTGAAATTGATTTACCTGATATGCTTTCATTAGAATTAACTCTTACACCTAGTGTCAAACATAGTGATTCTCAAGAGGATTCTTGTTTGGAACTGGCTATCATTCCTACTATGTTGGATATATTCCCTCTTACGAGTTACCCACCTTCCCTAAATGATATACAACAAGATGGGGAAAGTAGGTGGCACACTTGATCGGCTTGTCCTTTGTTGTAGCTTTGTTGTGTGTTTTCTTGTTGTACTGTGCTTCTCCCGTAATGTGTTTGCTAAATGTTGTTAGATTCTTTTATATGATCCTTGTTACTAAGTTGGCACAAGGTGATAAAGGAATCGGAACTGTTGTTCAAATTCTTCTATATGTATCTCTATTCTTCTATGCGTTGTTCAATGTTATGTTGTACCTATGCTATTGTTTGTAAATGTTTCCTTATGTAATCTTCTTGGATTCAAGATATGGTAGCACTAATTCTTTTTGGTCTCCATGTCATGGTCCGAAAAGATTCTCCTTTGTATATCTTATGTGATCTTTCCTCCTTTGTGATTGTAGTTCTACTTTCATTGGGGAATGATGTCAATTCATTTGCAATAATATATATTATCTTATGATCATACTGACCCCACGGTAGGTAGATCCCTTCTATGTTCTCTGTATGTTTATGTGAAAATTCCCTTGATTTGTCTTCGTCTGGGGGCATCTCGATGTGGAAACATAATCAGTGGAGTTGTTTATGTTTCTGTTAAAGCCATTGCTCCTGTTAAAGTGCCAACAATGACTTTAACGCGGGGGCATACGCTTTGCTCACCTATTGCACACACACACTTTTCAATACATACACACATTTTTCAAGATACTTTTTCCCTTTAAAGATTAGTAATTAATCCTTAAAGCATGGGTTTATATTTTAGGATCTCTTGATCCCTCCAGTTTCAAATATACACATATATTTTTATCCCTTAAGGTCGGAAGTGTCCTTAAGACTGGATTTCTTTTTTTTTTTTTTGGTTTTATTCTTATGGAATAGAATATTCCTAAGGATGAATCCTTGATTGGTTGACTAGTGAGTAGCCACATTCACTAGGCGGTTCAATTCCATCTTTCCAGTTGCGCCATTTTCCTGTGTGGTTCACAATGGGACATAAGTTCTCATTGGGTGAGGTAATCACACCTTCTTTATCTCTCTAGAGATGTCTCTCTTATTGTGATCTAGGAGTCAATGAAGACTTGAGTCCCTGGGGGTTTAAGGTTTCTCTTTGTCCCTTGGATTACAATAAGATTATCTTTTCATTCTGATCTCCTTTACCAAGAGTTTGCATTGAGTCCATACTCTTGCTAAAGTGGGGGCTTAATGTATCATCTTAAAATGGAAGCACTTCCATGATAATAGCATTTAGCCCTTTGAGTAAGTGGTCTGGGGTCATGTTAAGCACCTTGATCATGTCTTTTCATGTATTTGGCTTTCTCCCTACTTTCCACTTCTTCCCGACACTTGATTTCTTCATTCTAGGTGAAATTAGGGTTAGGATCTCAAGGATTCTCCTTAATTTCCCTCTTCCATGGCTCTATTTTCTAGGTCAGATTTAGAAATAAGTCCTCCTATCCTTCATCATAATAATCATAGGATTTTATGTCTATCTCTAGCATTCCATCTTGATCTGATTTCATTTCTAGGTTTCTGGGCATCCCTAAGACCTCCTGACCTGGCTCTGACTGAATCTGGGCCTAGGGTCAAATTTGAGGTTGATCTTGACTAGGTCAGGATTGAGCTCAAACCTGACTAGGTCAGGATCAAGCTCAAACTTGACTAGGTTAGGATCGAGGTCGAACCTGACTAGGTCAGGTCCAACCTCAATTTTTCCCCCCTCATTCAAATTTCCAAAATTTTAGATTTTCGGGATTCGGGCTTTTGGGATATTTATTTTCCCACCTCCAGGTTAATCATTTCAGGTTTCAAGATGGTAAATACTTTAATTACATTTAATATAGGTATATTTTCTAAAGGTTAGGACCTAATTGGGATTTAATTCTTCAAGGTGGCCCCTCTAGAGGATTGTGCCCTAGTTCACTATAAAAGGAGGCCTTGCTCTCTTATTTTCACATCACATCTCAAGCAATTTCATGAGCGAGCTCTCAAGTGAAAGCAAGTGAATTCAAGCATTCAAGCAAGTCTTCAAGCATTCAAGTGTTCAAGCATACATCCATCAAGGAGATCCATTGTTAGCTATTGAAGGATTCAATCTCTTTGGAGCCCCCTTTGATGATTCATCCTTCCACATTCATTCAAGCCCTCTCATATGAAAAGATCAAGTCAAGATTGGTGTTGAAGATCAAATTCCATTGATTGGAGACATCCTACATTCATCCTACATCCATTGAAGCATTCCTACTTGTGGATTTGAGGATTTGAATCCTCTACAAGGACTTCAACATAAGCGAGGTGATTTGTTTCAATTACTTTGTTTATGCACACTATATTTCAATTCAATTTCAAGGTTAATTCCTAAATTGGGGTTTGACCAAGGCAAACCCACCATACAACAAAACCCCCATTTTCTTGCAAGTACAGGTATGGAATTTTAGATCTGAGAGTGAATTTGGATACCCTTTTTGGAAAACTTCTAAGATCTGCGAACATAATTTGAATCGGAGTTCAAATAAAGAATGTAGTATTTGACCTTTTATGAGGGTCAAACCCGACCTGAGCTCATCTTGGAGAAAGATTTTTGGGTTTTCTCTGTCTCAGCATTTCCAGTCCAGAACATGTTTCAAAATTGCTCGAAAGTACACACAGACATCAGAATTTGACATTTTCCAGATCTGCCCTAATTTGAGGTTAGTATTTGTATTTCAATTAGATTTCATATTCCAAGCATAAAATTCATTCATAGGGAAATATTGGATTTACTCTCTCTCTCTCTCTTTCATATTCTCCATAAATTAATTCAATTGTGTATTAACCTCTTGGTTGATCAAATTGGATCTCTTCTTTGGGAATTTGGGTTAGGGAATAGATCTCATATTTCCCCCCTTCCCTTTACATTTGAATAGAGTTGAATCCATTTTAACCCTATTCAAATGCTAACCATGAGAAGCATCCTACTTTGGGTAGTGTTAATTGACTCCAGCAAAATGTGAATGCCCGGCAAGGAGGAGAATTGATTTCCTGTTGTTGGACAATGTTATACCCATCCTTAATGTTATAATTGCCCTCATTCCCAAGGACCCAGAGCACCTTATCATCAGAATTTGATAAGTATACTACTTTTTCCGAAAAGATTTTTTTCCAATAATTGACAGTTCAAGGGAGGAAGATTCAATTTTGATGGATCTTTCCAAATCACCTTTCTTGAGTGTATTGAAACTGCAAACACAAAGTTTATCAGAAGTGATCCCCACACATTTTTAGATGCAATTACCATGCTATTGACACCTTCCATATTACTTAATGGTGGAGCCCCGTTCCATGAGTCATGCCAAAATTTAACTTGAGAACCACTATTAACTTCCCAGGATATATGGTTAGTTACTATCTCCCTTGAGGCCATCATGAAGTCCCATATTGCTGATCCTTTCGGGGGATCAAGGATGGTCATGACTCTAGCTGGATTATTGTTATCTAAATGTTTTTGCTGCATGATTTGACACCATATATTATTGGGCTTAGAGTACATTTGTCAAACCAGATTTCCTCCAAAGGCTTTATTCTATTTATGAAGATCATGGATCCCCACACCTCCAAGTTGTTTTGTTTGTGCCATATAATTGAGTGAGACCAAAGGAATTTTCTTTTCTCCATTCATATTTTCCATCCATAAGAATTCTCTCAAGATCTTTTGGATGGAATTGATGACCGAAGAAGGGGCTTTGAGAACTGATAGATAATAATTTGGTATTGTTGAAAGCACTGTCTTAATAAGAAGGATTTTTCCTGAAAGGGATAGCCATCTTGCTTTCCAAGGAACAACTCTTGATTTGATTATGTCAATAACAGGTGCCTAGTAGCTTGTTCTGTTGGCTCCAACAAAGAAAGGAATTCCCAAATAGATTGACGGTAGGAAGTCTACTGAAAAGCCTAAAAATATTGACTATCTTGTTGGCTATTATCTGATTTGTATTGAATAACTAAATCTTAGATTTCTATGAATTCACTTTCTGATTTGAAATTGAGGTGTACATATCTAGGGATTGTTTAATCTATTTTGCTTTTGATACAAAAGAGGCTCCAAATAGAAGGGTGTCATCCACGAATAGGGTGTGGGTAATGTAAATGTTTGTTTCACTAATACGTGCACCTTGCTAGAGCCCTGAAGCCTGCATATGCTGAATATGTCTACTAAAAGATTCAGCCATTAGAATAAAAAGGACTGGGGATAGAGGGTCTCCTTGCCGAACCCCTTGCGTGGATGAGAAGAAACCCGCAGGAACTCCGTTAATCACTACTGAGAACTAGGCCCCCGATACACAGGCTTGTACCCATTTACACCATGCTTTGGAGAATCCAAATTTGTGTAAGACTTTAAATAAGAAATTCCAGCAGACCCTCTCATATGCCTTCATCATATCCAACTTAATGACGAAATTTAGAGATTTGCCTGCATTAATGGAGTGGAGTGTTTCATGTGCCACTAGTGCCCCCTCCATTGTTTCCCAACCAGGGACAAAACCACCTTGAGGTTGAGATACTAGACTTGGAATTAACTGTTGCATCCTAAGATATATGGCTTTTGTAATGATTTTGTAACCGTATTGTACAAGGAAATGGGTCTAAATTTCGCAAAGGTCTTAGGTGCTTTCACTTTGGGGATAATAGCTATATTGGTAGTATTGAAGTATTTTAGCATGGACTTACTAGATCTAGATTCTTCAATAAATCCCAATAGGTCCCACCCCACTATGTCCCAGCATGCTTGGAAGAAAAGAGCAGTGAATCCATTTGGTCTTGGCGCTTTATCTGGGGGAAGGGAGAAGACTACTTTCTTTAATTCTTGAATTGTGAATGGCGCCATTAACTTGATGTTTTTTGATTCTGTAACAATAGATGGTATGGCTATTAGAAGCTCTGTCTCCCGGGTATCCGAGTAGGAAGGTAGATTCTAGGGGGTTGTAATACCCCAAAAATGGGCTATAAGTTCATTAACCTCCTATATCGCACATCGAATGAAATCGACATCGAAGTCCTAACCTAAGGCAATCTGAACATTATCGAATCCTAATTGATTATCTCAAATTCTGCATTAGGGAATATTCCTAGTAATATTCCTATTTATCTTAATTATCTTTAATTTAATAATTATTTGGTGATAAATCCTATTTATCCTAAAGTTTGATTAATTGAATATTTAATTAATTAGATTTAATACTGCCACTTAATTATTTAATTGAATTTAATTATATTTATTCCTAATTATTATTATTTAAATTTGACAATAAATCAAAATTCCTATCATTAATTGATTAAATTCTTATTTAATTAATTAAAGCAAGTTGTCATATTTAATGATATTATTTTGGAATAAAAGTTTGATTTAATAATTGTTAACCCATAAATCAATTATTTTATTTTTAAAATCAGTTAAGTTGAGGATAAATCACTTTATTTATTTATTAATTCATAATTAATTACGCACATCCAAAAAATAGTTAAACTATAAATCAGAAAATCAATTCAAGTTGTTTTAAAAATAAACTCAACTCTCTTTTGAGTTAAAAAGCTAATCTCAACTTCTGATTTAAATCAAAAAGCTATTTTTGCATGATTTATTGTGAGTTAACTATCTTTAATTCCTTGTTGACTCAAAAATCAATTGAGTGATTTATGGCTTTTTCCATGCATCCCCAAAGCCCTGGATTTCTATAAAATCAAGGCTCAGCTCTTCACAAATAATCTCATAATTGTGCAAACTTATGCTGGCGAATTAGTATCTGAAGAATTGGAGCTTCTTTTGTGAATCAACAACTTTGTGAGATCATTCATATTTTAGCATATCATTGTTAGATTAATTGTATTGCATATCAATTTTTCATATAGATTAGATTTCATATCATTTTTCATATTATTGCATAGAAAAACCAAAAAAATAGATTAATTTACATCTAATTCATATCTAGATTCCACATTCAAATCCTTCGTTTAGGTGTCGTCAAGGTCACTAATCTCGGTCCAATCTGAGAATACATACTCGCATCTACTAGAAGGCAGTAAATCGCCTGGTTAGTTTAGTTTTCAATTACTTGCACGATTTCAATTTTTGCTAACCTCTAATGTTTTATTGAAGTGTTGTGTCTATAGCTAGGTACAAAATTTACACACACATTTCTAGCATCCACTGTGGGGCCTTGAAATGGGTTTCCATTCAATTTCTATCAATTTCTATCATCTTCTTGTCATTTTCTGTTCCAAGCTGTGATTTTTAATTTCTGTCCGTACAATTTTTGTACGAGTTTTGTCAGAAACTTATACCAGGAGATACCCACTGTGGTATGATATTTTATTTGATCGAGGATCATACCACCAGAATCACATTATCATTTGGAAGCTCTATTGTCATATGGTCTGATACCCATTGTCGTACGAGATTCTGGACTGTCGTCTGGCAGGTGACACACAGTCGTACAAGTTTTAGTGCTAGGTTTTGATTTTCATTTCACTTTTTCAGGCAGTTTTCTAGATTTGTTTTCCTGATTTGGACTAACAGCTAACATTAACGATTGAAATTTGTTGTTTCTGATTGATTTATGTTGGTTTTGATTGGGAAAAGCGTAAGAATTGCTAAAAATAGGTAAGAATCTACTAAGCACGTTGTGAGGAATTCAGGTAATCTTCTCAGCTGATAACATTTCAATTTGGATTAAAAAAGAACTCTTGCGTGTCAAGCTTGTGTGACCTTTATTGCTTTCATATCACATATTTCATTTTGGGCTATAAAAATGAACATAGATTTGCTTTTCAGCATCTTTGTTACACATAGTAAATAGGCCCTATGAACACTATTCGTGGTTCTTGAGAGAGTGGGTTTCCAGTGAAACTCTTCTCAATGAAGGAACCCTTGTAGGTAGGGAGGTTATTGAGAGAGTCTCACGTTCTACTAGATTTGTGTGTCTTCAGCTTCTGATTGATACATTCTCTCTCCGGAGAGGTTGATAGATCATGAGTAGTTGACATCATAGATCTTTGTGAGATAATCTTGGTCTTAGCATGTCAGATTAATCTGTCTGCTTTGTTTGGGTTAAAAGTGAGAAGGCTAGAGGATTATGCTCTACTCCCTTTTTGGGTAGTACCAAAAACTCAGATCCTTGAATCTGGAACCAGTCTCCATGTGGTATATTTTGTGAGTCACCCTTAGAGAGGGTTAACCGTAGTGGACATTCCCTTAATTGGGTCAACCACATTGATGAAACCTCAAGCGGTAATAGCCATTTTTGTCGTGGTAGTGACAACCGCTATATAAATGTCCTTGTGAAAGAAATCTCCACAAGTGTGGTCTCTTGTTGGGTTGTCAGATCTCCCTAGTAGCTCCTGATTGATTAAATTCTTGGACTATGTCAAAACCCCGATGTGCCTGGATTGGAGTTCGCCCTCTTGAGATCACAAAAGTTGTAGAGTCAGACCATTACTAAAAACCCTAGTGAGGCCAAATTTTCATTTTTCTAGGAATATGTGCATTATTGCAAAACTTTTTTGGAACATACACTGTTAGCACTCCTAGGGATTAGCACAATTCAGTCACTTGATTGTTCATGCACAGGGTTACTTTGTCCCTTGTTCATTGTTTTCAGACGTGCTTGGAATTACTTGCTTGCTATTTTGCGTGCTTGTTTATCTATCTGGTTACTAAGAATGAATCAATCCACTATAATCTTCAAATCTGGACAGATAATTGTGTGAACAATCTGAAACTAAAAACCTTAAAAATTGCAAAATCTGATGTCAAACACCTTTCTGGAGTCAACAGTCATTTTGTAAAGTCAGAAAGTCATACGACTTTTGGCTATTGTCATTTCAGAACCCCCAGATTGTTGTATGGTATTAGGTATACTATCGCATGAGTTTTACTATCAGTCAATTCAGAAAAGTCAAAAACCCTGCTATCAACTATCATGTGATTTTTGCAATAGTCGTATGAGTTTTTCAATTGTCATTTCATGCTATACCCACTGTCCTACGAGCCTGTAGAAGGTCATTTGAGAAATTTTGAAAAGTTGTCAGAATCACCAAATACCCATCTTTTTCAGCCTATTTCCAGAATCTGTCAAACAAATCACTATGTCAGGAACAGAGCAGCAACTACTGAGAATCCAATCATTTTCCTAAAGTGGCCTTTTGAATCCGATTTAGCCTTCTGTTTAATCGATTCAAGTCTTTATCATCTTGTGTCAAAACCTTGTCATAACTATCAATCTTCAATCCATCTTCAAAATGGGTAAGTGTTGTGAACTCGTGTCTGCTATGTTTTGGGAATCTACCCATACATCCAGGGCACAATCTCCTCCATTTATGTCTAATCTAAGCTTCAATCAATCAAACCTTGACAAGGTTGCGTCATTTGATCTTCTTGAATAAGATCTTTTTTCAGTTGTCTTCATCATATTCTTTTGTTTCACCCAAGGTTAATGGTGGAAACTAGAGCTTCCTCTCACAAGAAATATGGAGAAGCATCCCATACCTTACCTATAACCGCTATCAGGGGTCCAACTCTTGAGAAACTCTACAATTTTGGTCTTTACAAAGATGATGGTCCTGGCAACTTTTGATTAAAAACTAGTTATATTCCACCTTCATCAACTCATAGAGGCAATCAACAAACTCCTCATCAATCTATCCCAGGAAGAACTCCTACCATGTCTCAAGTAGGGACAAACTTTGGCTCTCAAAGAGCTCAATCTCAACATGGTGCAGATCAGGAACCCACACCTGAAGAAATTGCTCAATATCAAAATGATGATAACTTCAAATGAATGATGAAGCATTTCTTGAAAGAAGACAGAGAGGCATACTTTTTACAATTATCTCATCAAGGAGCTAAACTTCCTCCCAAATTTAATGTTGAAGATATCATTATGCATGAGGAAGAAACTCCACTCACAGCTATGATGAAACAGATGCATGCCATGCAAGTCAAACTCAATAAACTTGAGAAAGAAAAGGAACCCAAGGAATTCTCCATGGAGACCCTATGTCCTTTTCCATTTGATAAAGACTTGTACATGCCACCATTCCCAAAAAGAGTGGAGATGCCTAAATATGATAAGTATGATGGACACTCTGATCCTTAAGATCATGTTAGAGAATTTTGTACACAATCTATGGAGTTCATGCATGAACCAACCTATCTGATGCTTCTATTTCCTCGATCTCTGGGGGGAGTAGCCATTCATTGGTTCTCTAGATTGCCTTCTACTATCAAAACTTTTGAGGAGTTGATCAAATTATTCTATCAGCAATACTCCTATAACATTCAACATCCAGTCACCATGATTGATATCTGCAATCTCAAACAATATCCAGGAGAACCATTCCTGACATTTCTCAAGAGATGGAGGAAGAAATTCTCTCTATATGCTAGGCCTATTCCAGAAATTGAGAAACTGGAAATCTTCATCAATAATCTTATCCCAGAGATCAACTACCCTTTACAAATGCAAGATCATACATCTTTTGATAAGATGGTAGACAATGCGATCAAAATCAAAAAATTACTTGTGAAAAAAGGAGACATCACACTTCAAAAAGACAAGTACGAATCAGGATCCAGTTCTAAAGACAAGAACAAAAATTGGAACAAGAATAAAGGCATTGTCATAGATGGCATTGTTGATACTATCTGTGCCCCATCAAAGGCACCAAATTTCAATCTAACTATTGGTACCCAAGAAATCAAAGCCTCAGAGCAAAAGGTGTCTGGACCATCTCAAAAGAAGCCAGAATACAAATCTTGGTCCGCTGATAATAAACAAAAGTTCACTCCTCTTGGGCAATCTTTGGAATCAGCTATGAGAACTCTGTTGGCTAATAACATCATCTTTTTTCTTAAGATCTGACAATCTAATCCCGATCCTAAACCAAAATGGTGGAGGGAGAATGGATTTTGTGATTTCCATCGAGGTAAAGGTCACAAAACTAATAACTGCTTATGCTTGAAACATACTATTCAAGATCTAATTGATAAGGGAGACATCATGATTAACAATCATAAGAGCAATAATGATCATACAACATACACAAAACCATTTCTGAAACATGGTTAAGAAGTTTCATCTTCTCAGCCTAATATAGGGGTAAAGGTCAATTATGCTTACCCTAGAAATAATGTTGTTATCAATATGGTTGAACCTTGTCTCTTTGAGCATTGCAATGTCATCACAATTGTGTGAAGAGATAGAGATCATACTTTAGCTAACATAGGGACTCGATCACAGGCTCATGCACATTTGAACGGAGAAATCCCAGATTCATCAAATGTCCCTAAGATGCCCTTCAATCTTTGTTTCACTTCCAAATAGAAGGCTATTTCTAAATCTTCCAATCCTAAAGATACGAGGCCAACATCTTATAGCATTTTTCAACAATTCCAACACACTAATGCAAAAATCTCCGTGTTTGAGTTGCTTTGAATATCTCCAGCTCATAGAGCCATTCTAGACAAAGCTTTGCTTAGATCCAATGTTCCTGATGACCTTGATTTAGACAGGTTCTAGACTATGGTTGGACATCTTATGTCTCCACAATATATCTCCTTTTCAGAGGAAGATGAAAACTCCTTGAGTCACCCGCATAACCAGCCCTTGCACATAGAAGTCTTGATCTAGAACCATAGAGTCAAATGTGTGTTGATAGATGGGGGTGCTGGCCTAAATATTTGTTCTTATAGCTTGGTCACACAATTGGAATTTTCAGAATTAGCTATTGATCTCAGAAAGAAAATAACTATAAAAGCCTATGATGAACAAGAAAGATCTTCTAAAGGCACCATTGTCTTACCTATCAGAGCAGGTCCAGTTATTAGAGATACTATATGTCAAGTTCTTGATCTACCTTTGGCTTACAAAATTCTTCTAGGGAGGCCATAGATACATGAGATGAAGGCTATTCCTTCTACATTTCACCAATGCTTGAAATTTCCTTATGAAGGAGTAGAGGTCACTATTCTAGCAGACATATCCACCACTTGCAATACATTGAAAGAAGGTGCAGATAAACTTGTACCTAATAACAAAGAATCTTCCATTGAACCAACAAAAGAAACATCCACATCTAAAATGGAAGATCTTGCAAAAGAGGTCAATATCAAAGAAAATGGTATGGGAGAATATACTATAGAGCACCTATCTCACCTAAGTCTTATGGACAATCTTTAAAATAGTCCAAACTAGACTCTAAAGAACCTCTTGAGGCATATAAAAAGAATTTTGTAGCAGAACAAGTCTCCAAGAAAGAATTTGAAGAAGATGAAGTTGTGCTTACATGGCTATACAAAGATGAACATGAATCTCAAGCTGCTCCAACTAGTGACTCTACAGTATCCAAAATCCCTTCTAAGGCATATGGTCCAGGAGATAAATTAATAGCTAAGATGGGATATTCAGGTAAAGGACCTCTAGGAGTTAGAGGAGAAGGTCTTATAACACCTATTTCACATACTGGTAAGGCAAAAAAAGATACTGTTGGCCTAGGCTTTAAAAAGAAACCCTTCCACCTCAAAGGTAATTGTTCCCATGTCATAGAGAAGATCACATCAGGAGAACCCCTTCTTAAGAAGGAAGAAACTAAACCATCAGATAGTGATTTAGATAGCTCAGAACTTGTCCCTTATGAGTGTTTGCCTAAAGAAATCAAGGACCTTCTTGATGCTAAAGATGATCCAATCAAAAGAATTAATGTAGTAGAAACACAAGAACCTACTATCAATCAAGAGATAGTTGCAACACAAGAACCAGCTAGTCTCGAAGACAATCAAACAAGCAAAGAGGAAGGTGGTAGTTATTCTGAGACAGACTCCCATGAGTATGAATTCAAATCAGAATCTAAGGGTAACCCTTCTTGGGGTATTGATCCTGACTTTATTCATGTTCTTAGATTTCCTAGAGGCATAGATGAAGAATCTAATGACTATGAATGGGGAGCCATTCCAAAAGAAGATGAGCTTATTACAGAGAAACATGTTGATTTTATTCACCAATATGAACCTAAACCCAACGTAAGTCTAGAGCAAAATGATGAACCTATCGAGTTTGATCCACCTATGGCTGAATTGGACTCCCACAATGACATTGAGCCTATTCACAAATTGAATGTCTTAAGTTGTAATATCACCTTTGAACTCAAGTGTTGGGTTAGGACCAATGATGATAGATCCATATCTGTAAACACTATCTCCCAATCTTTCCCCATTTTGACTATCCAACATCCTGAACTTCTTGATCAAACCTCCACAAATCTGAGCCATGGTATTTATACCTTCTTGAATGACTATGCCCTTTCTTGCTACCTCAATGTAGTTGAGCCTATGAGGACTTCCATCAGTGAGCTAAGTGTTAGCATGATGAAGTTGGACATCAAGTATCTTAGTTAGAAAAATAAGAATAAGAATAAAAAGCAAAGGAGTTATGAGGGTGAAAACCACTTTGTGGCAGTCTCAAAACCTACAAAAGTAAAAATAAAATACGTATCCGAAGGTGAAAACCTTCTGAGGTGCCTAAGGATGAGATATTTGATGTCCTTTTGAGTCATTTACATGATAGATCTCTAGTTCTAATTGAGCCCACTCAATCCATCAATTTGGGAACAACAGAAGAACCACAATTGATTCATGTAGCACAATCTTTATCAAAAGAAGAGAAGCAAAAAGTTACTACATTCCTAACAAAAAAGATGATCAACTTTGCATGGAAATATTTAGATATGCTAGAGTTGGATCCTAATCTTATAATGCATCATTTATCTATAGCTCCAAATGTCAAACCTGTTAAGCAAAAGTTAAGAAAGATGCATCCTCATGCTGCACTCTTGGTAAAAGCTGAATTAGAGAAGCTTCTAAAAGCCGGATTCATCTGAGTTATTGATGGATCTCTAATATTGTACCTATTTCTAAACCAGACAAATCAATAAGAGTATGCACAGACTTTAGAGATGTGAAAAGAGCATGCCCTAAGGATGATTTTCCATTACCTAACATTGATATGATAGTGGACATGACTGCGGGCTTTAAGATGTATTCTTTAATGGATGGTTTTTTGGATATAATCAAATAAAAATTGCTCTAGAAGATCAAGAGAAAATTGCTTTCACATGTGCATGGGGCACCTTCTATTGGAATGTCATGCCATTTGGACTTAAAAATGCTAGTGCTACATATCAAAGAGCCATGACATCTATTTTTCATGACATGATGCATAGGACTATGGAGGATTATGTTGATGATACTTTAGCAAAATCTATGATTAGAGCTGAACATCTAGATGACTTGAGCAAGATACTAGATAGAATGGAAAAATTTAGACTCAGACTAAATCCTAAGAAATGTGCTTTTGGTGTCACTTCTGGAAAACTCTTAGGATACATAGTCTCAAAGAAGGGCATTGAAGTTGATCTAGCTAAAGTAAAGGCTATCATGAAAATGCAACCTCCAAAGAATATTAGTCAAATGAGGACATTGCAAGGAAGAGTTCAATCTATCAGAAGATTCATATCATAGTTAGCAGACATATCACAACCTTTTACAAAAACATTACATAAAGGTGTGACCTTTGCATGGAATGAAGAATGTGATAACAACTTTAATCATATCAAGAAGTATCTATCAAATCCTCCTATCTTGATGCCTCCCATTCCAATGAAGCCTTTGATCTTATATGTCTCTGCTACAGATACATCACTAGGGGCATTGCTTGCACAACATGATGAGAACAAAAAGGAAAGAGCTATATACTATATCAGTAGAACATTGGTTGCATATGAGAAGAACTATTCAATGATTGAGAAAGCTTGTCTAGCTGTGATCTTTGCATCACAAAAACTAAGACATTACATGTTAGCTCATACCACACATTTGGTAGCTAAAATTGATCCACTCAAATACCTACTAAGAAAAGCTGCCCTCGTAGGTAGATTAGCTAAATGGGTCATGCTCTTAAGTGAATTTGACATTGAATATGTGGAAAGAAAAGCTATCAAAGGATAGGTTAATGGTGATAAATTAGCAGATGCACCTATGATTGATGATACACCAATGCAAATGGAATTTCTAGATTCCTCTATCATGACTCTTTCTTCTAGAGAATGGTAGTTATTCTTTGATGGCTCCTACACACAGAATGGGTCAGGCGCAGGCATATTGTTCACAACTCCTCAAGGATACTCAATCCCAAAAGCATTCAGATTAAAGTTCCCTTGCACAAACAATATTGCAGAATATGAAACCTATTTGAATGGTATGAAAATAGCAATTGAGTGGAGAGTGATAGAGCTACACATTCATGGAGACTCTCAACTTGTTATCCATCAAGTCAATGATTTGTACTAGACTAAAGATGAAAAGCTCATCCCATACAAGAGAATGGTAGATGATCTAAAGAAGTATTTCCTATTTATCACATTTGAGCAAATTCCTAGAACAGAGAATAAGGCTACCGATGCAATGGCAATGCTATCTACTTTATTACAGTAGCCTGAACATGAGCTATGTTACGAGTTCCTGGTGGAAGCACTATCTTATCCTACATATGATTCCCCTGAAACCCACATGATTTGCACCATTATTGGTCATGATTCATCCAGATACAAAAACCTATTTTCATATCTCCAAGACCAAATCATCCCTGAAGCCTTCAACTGTCATGAAAAGAGATACCTTATCTGTAATGCCTCCCGATATGTCATCATTGGTCATGATTTGTATAAATGAGGTCTAGATGGTACGCTACTTAGATGTTTAGAATGGGAAGAGTCTCAACGTGTGTTAGAGGAAGTCCATGATGGTATTTGTGGATCACACTCGAACGGTTTAACACTAGCTCAAAAACTTATTAGGGCTAGGTACTATTGGCCTGAAATGGAGAAAGAGTCTATCAAGTTTGCTAAGAACTGTCAAAAGTGTCAAGTGCATGGCAACTTAATTCATGCTCTAGGTAGAGATCTAATTCCCTTTACTACACAATGGCCTTTTCACCAATGGGAATTTGATCTTATAGGAGCTATACATCCTCATTCTTCTAATGGACATACCCATATAATCACAACTACAGATTATTTTACAAAATGGGTAGAAGTAGTCCCTTTGACACAAGCAACTGGAAAGCAAATATCTATGTTCATATTGAACTATATCATATGCAGATATGGGATACCTCATTCCATAATCACAGATAATGGTGGACAATTCAAGAACAAAGATCTAGATGATTTATGTGCTAAATTCAAGATTACACAACACTGGTAATCTATCTATTATCCTCAAGGGAATGGACAAGCAGAGGCTTCTAACAAGAATCTATTAAAAATCTTGCACCGTACAGTTAATAAAATAAGAAGAGACTAGCATCTCATGATCAATCCATCTCTCTCGGCCTATAGAACAAGTATCAGAATGCCCATTGGGGCTACAACTTTCACTTTAGTTTATGGGTTTGAAGCGGTACTGCCTATTGAGGTTGAAATCCCATCACTAAGAATTAGAATGTATGGTTTAGTAACTGATGATGACTACAGATTGTCTAGGTTGCAAGAACTTGAACTACTAGATGAGCATAGACAAGAAGCATATGATCATCTCAGAGTATATCAGAAGAGAATGTCTAGAGGTTACAACAAGAAAGTCAGACACAGAGAATTCTAGGTTGGTGATCTAGTCTTGAGAGAGAATCCTAAAAATCAATCACATCGAGAACGAAAGGGGAAGTTTGAACCCAACTGGCTGGGTCCCTTTGTAATCACTGCTACTTTTGGCTCTGGTGCCTATCAACTCTCAATGACTAAAGGAGAACAGCTCCGAGAACCAATCAACATTCTCCATCTGAAGAAATTCTATGCCTAAGGCATTCAGTCTATGGTAAATGTCCTGGAAAAATCTTTAAAATTAGAAAAGGTCCTGAAAAAATAAACATCTTGGTGAAAACCTAGCAATAGGCACCTTGATGATTCACAAAAAAAGTAAAAAATACCAAAAATATCAAAAAAATTGAAAAAATGAAAAATACAAAAAAATGAGAAAAAAAAAGTGCCTTGGTGAAAACCTGGAAACAGGTGCCTTGGTAGCAAAAATAGAATCTCTACCAAGATGGTGAAAACCCAACAAATGGGTGCCACTTGTTTCAAACCGCTCCATCTATCAGTGCAATCTTGGTCTTTCCCAACTTTCAGTCTTGCTTTAGTTTGTACATATCTCCTGGTTTGTTTCTGCATTCCTGTTTTCAATAAGTCGATCTGTACACCAATCAGCTCAAGCGTCTATATCCTATTAATGCCTAAAACTTGGGGGCAATCAAAGTCATATCCTATGGCCTCTAATGTATCTTAAACATATCATATCCAGTTAGAGTCCTTTGAAGCTTCATCCGAGTCAGTCAGTCAGTCTTGTCTCCAGAAAGGATTTTGCATCTACAACAACGCAATCAAACATCAAACACAAATTGAAAACAATCTATGCTTTTTACATGCTTTTATCTCCTTGTATGCTTACTGATTTGCATTGAGATTTTTGCATATTATTTTCCTTTGAGCTCTTCGATGATGTCCTTTACAGGATTTAGAGAGTGATGATTGGGGGCATAATCTTTTCTTTGTTTTCTTCTTGTATGTGAAAATCTAACAACTTTGGAAATTCTGGATTGAAATGGTGTCTGACTGTAAGAGCCTTTATCTTGAATTGGATGGCCATGCATACCTCGACCATTGATACCTAGAAAATTCAAGGAAGTTTGATCTAACTATTGTCTTTTTGAGTGAGTTCTTTCTCCTACTATGAAATGCGATCTTACCTAAGGATGTGAATGATAAAGGGTCACTATGGGTAATTCACATTGGATTTAGAATGACCTCTTGATTGCTTGATGTGTTTGTACCGCAAGGCATATTTTGGTCATCATGACATTTATGTTTTGATGCTTATACAAATTGCTATATCAAAATGGACATGATATTCAGGTCATCCTGGCATTTGTGCCTTGGTGCTTATATCTAATTTGACATTCCGAACATAAAATCAATATTCATATGTCCATGGTTGCCTGACTAGTGGATGTTGTATTGATTCCTGCACATACAAATCGATATTCATATGTCTATGGTTTCATAACTAGTGGGCATTATATTGATTTATCCAGTTACCTAAAAATTCAATGATGAGAATGACCGACACATGATCAGTGACTAGGTCCTAGGTCTTAGGTTGCATTTCATACTGCATGTCTCTTTGCATTTTTGCATGTTTGCATGATCTCACAATGGCTAAACGAACTTCAATGCTTAAAAAATTCTCCACTTATCTCTTCAAATCTAACAAAAGCTGAATCTTACACGAAGGTCCATCCAACAAAATAGCAAGTAGAATCCTTTTTTGGGATCAAAATCAAAATCTAAGATCGTTCATATTATTAACTACTGCTTGCATAATCGACCTTCAATCATCACATAAATCTAGTATTCAACTTAACTGATTATCTTACGTCAAACTATCAAAATTTCAACTTGGTCAACTATGGTCAACTCATGGTCAAACCTAGTCAAACTTGGTCTTTTGGACCTCCAAACGATGTAGAATGCATTCTCGAATGTATTTAACCACTTCTTACATCAATTAACATGCTTCTGAACCCTATAACACTGACTTTTCTTGTCAGATTTCAATTTTAATCCTGAAGGGGGCATGGTATTGCACATCATTCAAAGTCTGTAATCTAATTTGAAATCATATCTTTATGGAAATCATATCTTTCCTTAGTAGTCAAGACAAACAACCACATCTAGTTGCTGATTCATCAAAAAGACCTCATCACTTGGGGCAAATCAATCATCGCTTGGGGCATATCAGATTCGTCGAGATCCATATCAATCTAGTATTCTCTTAATTTTGTAAACTGTATCATTTTTTGTAACTATCAGTTCAATTGTGTTATTTCCTTGGTTCTTCAGAAATTGAAGGGTTTAGATGTGATACCAATGTGATTCTTATCGACAATCAGATCTGGAATCGGTCACTCACTTCTTCACAATCATAAGGTTCGGAATCAGGCATTTTGACACTTTTTCGTAATCATCGGTTCATTTGTTGTTATAGTTAACATTGTCTTTGGTCATTTAGGACCTAATATCTTTGAATATTTCAATCAATTTCTGTCTCATATCAATCAATTTTTGTTTCATATCAATTTCAATTTCAAACATCCATTTCAACATCATACACAGACTGTCTTTGAACCACTGCGCTTCACACAGTAATTCAAAGAGGGGCAAAATGTAATACCCCAAAAATGGGCTATAAGTTCATTAACCTCCTATATCGACACATCGAATGAAATCGACATCAAAGTCCTAACCTAAGGCACATCTGAACATTATCGAATCCTAATTGATTATCTCAAATTCTACATTAGGGAATATTCCTATTTATCTTAATTATCTTTAATTTAATAATTATTTGGCAATAAATCCTATTTATCCTAAAGTTTGATTAATTGAATATTTTGATATTTAATTAATTAGATTTAATACTGCCACTTAATTATTTAATTGAATTTAATTATATTTATTCCTAATTATTATTATTTAAATTTGATAATAAATCAAAATTCCTATCATTAATTGATTAAATTCTTATTTAATTAATTAAAGCAAGTTGTCATATTTAATGATATTATTTTGGAATAAAAGTTTGATTTAATAATTGATTAACCCATAAATCAATTGTTTTATTTTTAAAATCAGTTAAGTTGAGGATAAATTACTTTATTTATTTATTAATTCATAATTAATTATGCACATCCAAAAATAAACTCAACTCTCTTTTGAGTTAAAAAGCTGATCTCAACTTTTGATTTAAATCAAAAAGTTGTTTTTGCATGATTTATTGTGAGTTAACTATCTTTAATTCCTTATTGACTCAAAAATCAACTGAGTGATTTATGGCTTTTTCCATGCATCCCCAAAGCCCTGGATTTCTATAAAATCAAGGCTCAACTCTTCACAAATCATCTCATAATTGTGCAAACTTATGTTGGCGAATTGGTATACGAAGAATTGGAGTTTCTTTTGCGAATCAACAACTTTGTGAGATCATTCATAATTTAGCATATCATTGTTAGATTAATTTGATTGCATATCAGTTTTTCATATAGATTAGATTTCATATCATTTTTCATATTATTGCATAGAAAAACCAAAAAAATAGATTAATTTGCATCTAATTCATATCTAGATTCGGCATTCAAATCCTTCATTTAGGTGTCGTCAAGGTCATTGATCTCGGTCCAATCTGAGAATACATACTCGCATCTACTAGAAGGCAGTAAATTGCCTGGTTAGTTTAGTTTTCAATTAATTGCACAATTTCAATTTTTGCTAACCTCTAATGTTTTACTGAAGTGTTGTGTCTACAGCTAGGTACAAAATTCACACACACAGGGGCCAACAAGGTTTTAAAAAATCTCACCCCTTTATCTTGTATGCTTTGAGGATCTGTAATTGGAATACCTGTCTCCACATTGTTAATAGAAAAAATTCAGTTGGCTGCTGTTTTTTGTTTAGTTGAGGCATGGAAGAATTTTGTATTTTTATCCCCCTCTTTCAGATATAGTTCTCGAGATTTCTATCTCCAGTAAATCTCTTCTCTAGTACATAGTTCTTCCCACTCCGTAGATAGGCTTTTCTGAATAAGAAAAGAGTCATTATCCATGCCATGTCTGGTGATCTTGTCCAACACATCTTCTAGCTTTTGTTTTACAATCTCCTTTTCTTTAAAAATATTCTTGAAGACCACTTCATTCCATTTTTTAATCTGGGCTTTAGTATATTTCAGCTTGGTTGCAAATTGATGCATTTTAGTGCCATCCAAGTGAGGGACACTCATCCACCATTGTCTTATTAAAGGTAGAAATGATGGATGCTGTAACCACATTCTTTCAAATTTGAAGGATGAATTATGAGGAAGACCCTGAGAGACTAAATTAAAACTCACTTGGATGCTGATAGGAAAGTGATCTGAGCCTGGTTTTGGCTGAATGTCTGACTGAAAGGAGGTCTTAGTGAGATTCCAATTCTATGATACAAAAAAATGGTCTAGCCTCACAACAATCTGAGCAAAATTAGATCTTTTATTGGTCCAAGTATACGCACCTTTACTTGGCTCAATGTCTACAAGATTATTATCTTGTACAAAGTGGGAGAAATCTTGTATTGTTTTCAAAGGTGGACTAATGCCTCCACATTTTTTAGACAATTTTAAAATAGCATTAAAATCTCCCCCTATAATTATGTGATGTAACTGATGTGACTAAATCATATGAGTCAACTCCTTCTAGACTCTCTGCTTATCCATTGTTTCTATGGGTCCATAGACGTTAATCAAGAGGAATTTTTTGTCATAACAACTCATGCTTAATGCTTGCCAATTATTTTCTTGGTTTGTGAGCTGAACTTGAATTGACTTGGGATCCCATAGGACAACCAGAGCCCCAGAGGCACCCATTCCTGGTCTTTGGGCTGATTTCCAGTTTGACCATTTCCCAATTGTTTTATCAAAGTTCTCCTGTGACAGTTTTATTTCTTGCAATAGGATGACATCTGCTTTCATAGAATCAAGCTCTTGCTTAATTCTATCCCTTTTGTCAGAGGCATTTAAACCTCTGGTATTCCATGAGATAATCTTCATGATTGACAAGGAAAAATCATCATTCTCCTCGTCATTCTTTTTGAAGGTGTGAACTTGCCATCCAGAGTAGATTGGATACCTGCTGCAATTTCAACTTTAGTCTGAGTATTTTTGGGCTTTCTGCCTCTTTTTTTCAGTGTGGGCTTGACCTGGGTGGCCTAAGAGGGGGTTTTTTGAATAGTCAACAATGTACTGTTACATACCGATTGTGTTGAAATCTGTTTAGGGTTTGGATTTGTGGAATCTGAGATGTATTCTACTATCTCTTGGGCTTCACCTTGGTCCACAATGTCCTGATCTGAACTTTGAGCTATCAATCCTTGTTCTTGAATCCCAAAATTTTACATCTCCTCGCAGTCCGATTCCATAAAGGTAGTATCTCACATCCACTCTCCAACTTGCTTAATTAGAATCTCATCCGGGTTGCAATCATGCTCAATATCTGAACGTCCTGAATGGCCAAAAGATTATGAATGTCATATGGAGCTTGATATTCCTTTAATTCCAAAGATGATTTTGGCTGACAATTTTGATTAGAAGGAATAGTTGGCAGATTGTCCTCGTGAACAACAAATTCAGATAATGTCGAACCTGATTATGTGTTAATAAGGTCAATTTCATCAAGCAGCCCCTCTTCTACCACTATCTCAAAGATCAATTTGGTGGCCAGTTCTGCAATCATTTGATCTGATAAATGCCTAGCTTTCAAGTCAATGACTACTTGTTAACTGAGTGAGTCCTGTATGCTGATGATATTAATTGGGGAACTTTGATACATCAGCTAATGTACAATATTGTTAATAGTTGAAGAATGCAACACAGGTTGTTCCCTCAAAATAATCACTGAAGATAACGATGCTGGATTTGGCTTAGGATGGGCAATCTGGCAACAGACTAACAATTTGCTAATCTCAGAAGTAAAGAAACTATACATTTTATGAATCTGTGAAAGTAGCCTTTGATCAAGAATATTAATCACTGAGATCAACCTTTTATCTACTATAAGTTCAAATAATGGAGAGGGGGTTTTGGCTTCAATAACTGATTTGATAATGCTCAGATCCTTGTACAATTCAACTTCCTCTCCCTTATATTGTGTACAAACCTATACAGAGCAGTCTGCTAGATTCGTGCAATGATCCACACATACAAGGGTCTTGGTGTGCTTTGACTTCTTGCATTGCATGGTAAAATGACCTAAGCAATTTTGATGTTTCTGACAAATACTTGCATCCTCTACAACAATGTTCTGGACCAATATCCCCATTTTAAATTGATCTTTATCTGATTTGGTGTCGGCTTTGAGGAACAGAGTAGCACACAAATGTGAGTATCACGGTGTGGGTATTCAAATGGAATGAGATCATACTTGACAAAGATGTTGATTTTATTGGCAATGGTTTCTAAAATTTCCAAATCTCTATATTCTAATGGGAGCGATGGGAGAGAGATCCAATATGGATAGAAACAACATTCATATTTAATCAACTTAAAGTTTGGCATCCATACCTAAGTGAATGAACTGTGACCATTACAAAACCATCCTTTATAATGATGTATAGCATCCCTAAAATTTGTTGATTCAAAAGAAGCTACAAAAATGCCTATAGTTGAATCCAATAGAAAAATGTCTAATAAACCCTTCCAACTATCAAATGCCCAATTTCTGATAATTGAAAACTCAATAGATTGATTTGAGAACTTATCAATGAGCGCTGTATCTTGCAAAGCTCCGATAGGTTTTTGTAAGATCTGTTGTGACAGAGTGATCTCGAGTGCTTCTTGGGTGCCTGTATTCATAAATGGGCCTCCACGATAATGCAGTCCAGAATTTGGAGAATAACCATCTTTGTGCAAATGAGTATGTGCATAAGGGTTATGGTTTTGAATGGGCCTCCAGAATTTATTTGGTTTGAAGGGTGCTCTAATACGGGGAGCTTTTGGTGCTACATTGATATGGTTTTCAAAGATGTGCGCATACCTAATTTGCACTGGAGATCCTAGAGGGGTACCTTCACAAATGTCAAAAGCCAGCTGATCCTTGATATATTTGCCCTTCCTGCACTGATCAAATGTATTTCTCTTATAAGAACGAGTTGCATTAGAAAAACCCCTCTGAGGAATAGGTTGATTCTTCTAGGAAGCTGCCAATGATTGATGAAGGGAAGCCATTGTTCTAATATGTGCTTGGTAGGATGACTCTCCATACTCAAAACTTGATGAGCCTTGAAACTCACCATGCGCTTTCTTACCTTGGTGCAACCGAGCCTTCTAAGACTTAATCTGAAACCTAGGGTTAACAAAAAAAGGTTTCACAAGTTGGACTATGGCTTTTCCAGAAAAAATAGTGGTATTTAACTTGCCCTTCAAATTGTTTGGAACATTCTTTTCCACAAAATGGCAATGGAGAAAATCATTGGGTAGATGACTATTATGACTGGGTTGAGGGTTTGCAGGTTGGAAAAAAGGGGTTCCATGAAATATTTTTGCCATGTCAGAATGCACACCTTGCCACCCACCTACTGATTGCTGATGTTGATGCCCTTTGTCAAAGTGACTGCCAAGGTAGAACTGTTTGAATTTTTGACTCTGTGACTGCAACGGTCATCTCCTTCCCACCATTCGCCATTGTCTTAATCTATTATTAATTTATTGATAAACTTCTTCTAAATACTTATTGTTATAAGCCATGTGTTAAAGTCTCTTGAGTTCATGTCCTATATTTTTACAAACAAAAAATTTACTATATTTGTGTAATAATGATAATCACCTTCATGAAATTAAGATCTAATAGCAACAATTGAAAGTAAATACAATGCAAATCTAATTAGAATTGAAACTAAGATCTATAGCATCTCATGGCTCTCTAGAAAGAGGTGGTAAGTGAAGCTCTCAACTCAAATCTCCACTAGTGACACTTCTAAAATGAGAATGTATGTTGCTATGCTTCTACAATGATAGTTCTAGCTCAAATTGACAAGATATAATGCAAATTACTCTAAATTGCTCTTAGAATGCTCTCAATTGCCTATAGTAACAATGCTTTGCAAATGAATTTCTAAGATATCAAATGCTCTCAAAATGCTCCATATTTATAATAAATTCCCAAGGGTAGGGGGTAGAGTGAAGTAATCATGATTTACCTTAGGTTGAGTCAAATACTTTGCTTTGTTCATAAATGGGGGGACAATTTAAAGGTTTGTCTCAAAGCTTTGGACAAAAGGACAAGATTGAGTGGTTGAGATTGAAACTTTCAAATGAGTGATTGAGATTAATCCTTTTTGAGTGATTTATATCTTTTTGTCCTCAATTCTTATTGGTTGCTCAATTTTGTTGAAAGAAATTAGGAATTATTAAATTCAATTAATTAATTAAATTTAGCCATGTAAGGGTAATAGGTTCATTTTGATTTTTGCTTTAAACACCTATACAATTAATTGATTAAAATCAATTATGTATTGCTTTTCACCCCTTTAAGCTTTGATTTAATTATTTAACCTCATTATTTGATTTTTCCTTTGCTTTAATTGATTTTTGTCCAACTTTATTTAATTATATCTTTTTAAATTGATTTGATCCCTTTTTTATTGAATTAGTGCATTTTGATAAATTTGAGTCATTTTATTAATTTTTGCCATTTAAAAGTACTTGTCCAATTTTGCATGTCTACAAATGCCCCTCTTTGAATTGATGTGCGAAGAACATTGATTCAAAGATTCTTTTGAGTCCTGATCGCTTTTAGGTCTTGATTGCTGATTCACTGATATGCCTCTGATATGATATGATATGATTGCTGCCTCTAATGATACAAATTTTTTTGATGCCCCATTGATTCCATGATGTTTGATTGCAACTTTGATTTGATACCCTGATGCCCCCTCATAAATTAAAACATATTAATTTCTTGATTTGAAAGATTTGTTGATGTTGATTCAGTGAATATGTTTTCATTTATGAAAATCTTTGATGATATGCTATGCGTTAAAGGATGCCCCGGTTAATTTGATATGTCAATATATGGGTCTAAGCCAATTTTCACCTCCAAAATTAAGTCAAAATAGCTTAAATAGGTTGAAAAACCTTGTTTTACTATTCATTTTTACTTTTCTCTTTGGTGATTTTGCTTTGATCCTGAGGTGAATTTCGAGATGGTTGTCCCTATTTGAGAGCATCGATTTGAGAGGTGTCAGAGATATGCGAGGCCACCTGAGTATGGAGCTCCTATGAGTGATTTCTAACCTCTTGTTTGCATTTATTGCACCTTTATGAGCATTTATTACAATTTATTATTTTATCGTTGCCTTTAATCTGCAAAATCACACCTAGGGTAAATTTATTGTCGCTTAGACCCTTTAACTGTTGCATCCACGCATTTCTCTCACGCTTTCGCATAGTTTAATATCGCTTAATAAACTTTTATCCTTGCCTAGGAATAGGATACTCACGCCTATAGCTAGGTCAAAATGCCCCTTTTCATATATGCTATCGCTTAGGAAACCCTAGCAATTTTATTGTCGCCTAGGCTACCTTTTACTGTTGCCTAGCATGATTCAGTGTCGCTTAGCATAAGAACTATTGCCTAACACCTGAATAATGTCGCTTCACATCTTTATGCTATCGCTTAGGAGGAATGTCACTTGGGCTTATTAAAATCACACCTGTAGATTGTTGAATTTTTTTTTTGTACTTGTTTCCACACTTGTACTTGATTATGTCTAATAAAAATTTGATGACTTTCAATGCTCGAGTCAAATGATTAGATTAGGTCTGTTTCTTTCAACAAAATAAATGGATTAGGATATCAGGATAGTGTTACCAACAAATGTGATGTGTCAATCCGATTAGGATAGGATATTGATAAGATAAATCAATCAGTGTGAAAACCAATATGATTTGATACTACTGCTTTGTTCTCAGGACATAGAGAAATGAACAATTGGTACTTGGTGTGATTGCTTGATACTTTTGATAGAATTGATTGAATTGAGATAATTCCTTGATATGGTATACTGATATGATTCCTTTTCTTTGCCAACATGAAAACTTTCCTACTTTATACATTCAAACAGTGGCTT
Source organism: Chamaecyparis obtusa (assembly GCA_027943335.1). Taxonomy (NCBI): domain Eukaryota; kingdom Viridiplantae; phylum Streptophyta; class Pinopsida; order Cupressales; family Cupressaceae; genus Chamaecyparis; species Chamaecyparis obtusa. The sequence continues at coordinate 36,017 of BSBK01006628.1, forward strand.
CTTGGGTCATTGATTTTGGCCAGACTCTTACAGATGCCAAGTTCTGCATGATTGAGTTGTGTGGTTTGAGTTTTCTCCTTGATCTTCCATGGTTCTAGCTAAACCATGGTTTACTTACTATAGTGGCAAAGCAATGGCATTCCGACCACAACACATTTCATTTTCCATATGGAGAGATGATGATCATACCTGAAGACATGTATTGATTACTACGGATCCCATGCAGGGGAGAGGTAGTATATTATGATTCCATTTATGATTCTACTGTTTGCCGATGAGTGTTCAGGGACAATTCTATTGATGATGGTGATACAATCACTTGGCCTTATTTTGCTTCCTTTCCTACCTTGCTAGCAGTACTTGGCACATTGATTGGTGGTTTACTTCTTCCCGACTGGTGAGGTTGTGGTTTTTCCATCGGATGGGGTAGGATATTGGAGGATTTTCTTGCACATCCTCGATGTTTCAATTGGGGTTCTTGCATCCTGGCATAGCTATATCATGATCTACATGAGGTGGTCTATCAAGCAAGTGCATCTTTGTTAACTGGTGCAATGGTTCTTCAATTGTGGATATGGGAGCATCTTCCCATCACTAGGCCCATTTTTGATAGGGTTCGGCCTCAGGGTTTTCCCTATGCTTTTCTATACACTGGGATGGTTATACAACATCATTTGGGTCATTTGGATTTTTGGCGATGACAGATTGATGATCTAGATCAGGTTCTATGGAGACCATATAGGGGTTGTGAGCTATGGAGGGAGGATGATGATGAGTTACCATATATGTTTGCCCCTCGCTAGATGATTGGTCGCACTAATACCACTATTGAGCACTTCTGCTTTGGTAGAGTTTCTAGACAGTATGGTCAGACACAGGATATGCCACAGGGTAAAACCTTATATGCTCAGGTACAAGCTGAGAGATCTATGTGGCCTCCTCTTATTGATTATGAGTTTGCTTTAGATCAGATTGCTGGTATGGCTTATTGCAAATGGGAGATGCTTTTTGGTGTAGCTGATGTAGGGATGTCTCATGAGTTTTTTGATTAGTGGGCTCGAAACAAGTTTACTTAGTTCACCGATCCATCAGAGCCTATCCCGGGTCGGGGTGATGGAGGTGGTGGTGGTGGTGGTGGTAGATGACAGAGATGAAGAGGGCATAGAGATCCTCTTGTTATTACTACTCGAGGATGGGTGAGAGATGATCAAGTGAGAGATAGAGATCATGCTAGAGGTCATGGTGATGCACATGATAGACAACCTAGAGCAGATAGACATCAGAGAGCTCATAGACATCAGAGACAAGAGAGACAGGCTAATGTTGATGCTGCTAGGTAGATTCCTGGTGGATTGGATCCTTTGGTTCAGTTGCAGAGGGTAGCTTTGGCTTAGTAGGATGATGATGCAGCACAACAGGATCAGGTTCCAGCATAGCAGGTGCCTATATAAGATCAGTAGCCACAGGATCATGGACAAGATGCACAGGATGATCCTACTATAGGTGTTGTAGTATGAGAGGTTTAGTCTCTGAGGACATATATGTCTAGTGTTGTTGGGTGGTTAGATTAGGTTGCCACCTTGATGCAATAGTTTATGTCAGCTATAGTGCAGAGATAGAGCAGAGAAAGCACTTCTTAGGCTCCTCCCCCACTAGATGGTAGAGGTCCAGATGGATCTGGTCCTACAGGATCTTGATATCTTTGATGACAGATTCACTCATGGTTGTTGTAGTTGTATCACATGCCATGTTTATTTGATTGATCGAACCATTTGATGTACCCCTTTGTATGACATTGTATCTTGATATACTGAGTTGATGGATCATTGATGAATAATTTTTTGATGATATATGATGATATACTCCTTGGTTCTCCTTGATGAGTTGTTTATGAGATTTATCTTTTATGTAGCTATATGATGTGTTATGCATGTCTTTGATTTATGCTATGGATGTAGTTATCTTATTTTATGATATAGATAAATGATGCAATGATGTATAGATTTATGACATGGTTTTCTCTTTTCACAATGTATGGATGCAAAATTTTTTATGGAAATGCCTATGGAAATGTCCCTTTTGTTTTGAATTTTTCAATGTATGCAATTTTATCCTTAACTACATGTATGCAAAGGATGTATGGATGTTTTTCTCTTTTTCTGGTATATGGATAATAATTAATGATTAATGCTATGCATGAATGCAAAAGATAATCTCATTTTATTTGTAGTTTTGATTGATCAAGAGTAAGACGTTTGATTGAATCCCACATTTCTTTAAAGTTTTGACTAACCCAGATTATTGATGTACCCCCTTTGTCCTTGGAATATTAACCACAAACAAATGCAATTAATCTAACATGATAATGCAATCTAATAGGAAAAAGAAATGCAATGCAATTAATCTAACATGATAATCTAATGCAACCTAAGTGTCACCAGCTTTTAGCAAAGAAATGCCATGGAGATAAATTTTCATCATTCAGCATTTGGGGACCGGAAAGCTAGTACAATCATCACTGACCACATCATGATGATATGAATACCACTTTTTATCACTTTTTGGTAACCTCCTTTTTGAACCAAGTACAACTCTCACTAGTTGGATGACCCAACTATGGGAGTTTGAAGACCGGTGTCAACGGATTCAATGTTGCAAGTGGATTTTTGGTATTAAGATATAGAAGATCTAAATAGCCAAGGGATCCGTTTGCGTAAACAAGCAAAGGTTAATCCATCCTCTTATAAGATAGTCCTCGATGGTTCTTTGATGATGATGTCATTAGATGAACTCTCATAATTTGATGAATCTTCCTCAAAAAAATCACTCAAAGGCAATAAAATATCACATATTTATCATGGCTAATCTAGTCAAAACATCATTGAATAGCTCAAAAGATATGATAAAAGTCAATTTCCTAAAGATTTATCAAAAATAAAATTTATAGTGTTTAGCAATGTTTCATGATTTTCAAAAAGTATTTCCAAGCATTCTGATCTTTAAGGTGTTTTTGTCAATTTTTAATCCTGATTTATAAAGTCAATGAAGGCTCAAGGATCATTTTGTAGGATCAAATACTTAGACTTGAACAATGATATCCATCAAAGATTCAATAACTTTCCACTCTTCTGAAACTTTGATAAATCTCTCTCTGACGTGATTGATTATAGCACTTATTGAATCCATTTGTTACCAAATTGCCAATCCTCTTCTGTCCCCAAGTGATAAATGTGATTGGTCGACAAACTTAGGGCTAAATAAGCAATGCAACAATGTGACTGACTGGCTTTACTATGACCATGTACAAATGAGAGATGCAATGGCGGTTGTACAAATGGGATGGTGGAAATGCAATATGGACATATGTGACTAGGAAAGACAAACTTAAGGGAACAAAAGGCGCTTGTTTACCAAGTTTTCACCTTTTGGATTTTTTTTCTTTTTTTGCTACCAAGGTGCCTATTGCTAGGTTTTCACCAAGGCACTTTTTTTCTTTTTTTTTTGTATTTTTCCTTTTTCTCAATTTTTTTGTATTTTTTTTTTTTTTTTCAATTTTTTTTAATTTTTCAAGATCTCTTGGACTATGTGCAATAAATATGATGCTCCTCATCTGATACTCTTTATACTCTTTCATCTCCCTCATGTGTAGAACCTTTTGAGATGAATGCTATTGATGGGTTCTTGGAGTTCCTCTCCTTCACAATATGATAACTTATATGTTTCCGTGCCAAATGAATACACTATGATGAATGGGCCAAGCCAATTAGCCTCCCATTTTCCTTTCTTCTCTCTTTCCACCTGATTCTTTGGGTTCTCTTGCAACACTAAGTCTCCTACCTGAAAGACTCTCGGTTTGATATGTTTATTATAGTTTCTTGAGATTCTATTTTGGTACACTTCTAGTTGCTCATAAGCTTGTGTTTGATGTTCTTCAAGTAACTCTAATTGTTGAATTCTAGCGACTCTATAGTCTTCATCTGTGATCAATCCTTGTAATGAAACTTGTAGAGATGGGATTTCAACCTCTAATGGTAGAACTACTTCGACACCATAGACTAATGAGAATGGTGTGGCTCCCATAGGTGTGTGAATGCTCATTCTATAGGCCCATAATGCTGGATTAATTTGTACATGCCAATCCCTTCCCAATTTATTGACCGACCTCTTCAAGATTTTCAAGATATTCTTATTTGTGGCTTTAGCTTGCCCATTTCCCTGAGGGTAATAGATTGATGAGGAGTGGTGAGTGATATGAAATGTAGCACAAAGTTCATCCACGTCCTTGTTTTTAAACTATTTTCCATTATCTGTTATTATGGCGTGAGGAATGCCATATCTGAAAATGATGTGGTTCAAGATGAACATGAAAATTTTCTTACCCGTGGCCATGATCAAAGGAACTGCTTCGACCCACTTAGTGAAATACTCTATTGCCATTATGATATATTTGTGACCATTTGAAGAAGGCGGGTATATGATGCCAATTAAATCAAACCCCCATTGATAGAAAGGCCAAGGTGTAACAAATGGGTGTAATTCCTGTGTTGGTGTATGTATCATGTTGCCATGATATTGACATTTGCTGCATATCCTAACAAAGTGGCAAGCATCTTTTTCTAATGTCTTCCAGAAATACCCTAAGAAAAGGATTTTCTTAGCTAGATTTAACCCGCTAGCATGTGACCCGCAAATGCCTTTGTGAACTTCATGAAAAGATAATCAAGACTCTTACTCCTCTAGACACCTAAGTAACATCCCATCGAGACCCTTACGATACAATGTTTTTGAGAGGATTGTGTAACAGGCTGACTGGCGTATAAAGTTTCATTTTTGAACTCGGGTTTGGTCTAAAGGTAGCACTTGGTCTTTGAGATATGTATATATGGGTCCATACCAAGGGGAGTCATGTCCATGTAATAGGCCAACAATTTGGGTTTCAAGAAGGTTGAATGCTGGTTTCACCAACTCTTCCACCAAGAACTCGTACTTCTCATTTTGATTAGGTTTTTGTAACAAGGAAGCCAAGGTGGCCATAGCGTCAGCTGCTCTATTTTCTCTCTAGGAATCCACTCAAAAGTGATCAAGGCAAAGTACTTCTTCCATCCATCAATCATGGTCTTATATGGCATCAAATTTTCATCTTTAGTGTTATATTCATTGTTGACTTGATTGATGATTAGTTGAGAATCTCCATAAATTTGTAGCTCTGTGATGTTCCACTCTAAGACCATTTTGATGCCTATGACTACTGCCTCATATTCTGCTATATTATTTGTGCATGGAAATAAGAGCTTGTAGGACTTAGGAATGGTGTAACCTTGAGGAGTGACCAATAGTATGCTGGCCCCGGAACCTCCTTGAGTATAGGAGCCATCAAAGTGTAACTTCCACATTTTTGCTTCTATGTTTACAATGGCAGAATCTAGAAATTCCACTTGGATAGTTTGTGTAGAAGTCATAGGGTTTTCAGCTAAGTGATCTGCTATCACTTGCCCTTTTATTGCCTTTCTATCGACATACTCAATGTCAAATTCACTTAATATCATAACCCACTTGGCTATCCTACCCGTTAAGGCAATTTTGCTTAACAAATATTTGAGAGGATCAATTTTGGCAATTAGCTTGATCTTATGCATCAACATATAATGTCTCAACTTTTGAGATGCAAATACAACTACTAGGCAAGCCCTTTCCATGAATGTGTAGTTAAGTTCATATTTGATCAAGATCCTACTCAAATAGTAGATAGCTCTTTCCTTTCCTTGTTCATCCTCTTACGCCAAAAGCACTCCTAGGGATCTTTCAGTAGCAGATATGTATAGAATCAATGCTTTTCCCTTGATTGGTGGCATGAGAATAGGCGGATTTATCAAATAGGTCTTCAATAATGTGAAAGCTTGATCACATTCCTCATCCCACATGAATATGGTATCCTTATGTAGCAATCTAGTGAAGGAATGACATTTTTCAGCCAATTGAGAAATAAACCTTCTTATGGATTGTATTTTGCCTTGTAAGGATCTCATTTGGCTAATGTTCTTTGGTGTCTCCATGTCCATTATGGCTTGTACTTTCTCCTGGTCCACTTCAATTCCTTTAGCAGAAACTATATAGCCTAATAACTTGTCGGATTGGACACCAAAGGCACATTTCTTTGGGCTTAATCTAACTTTGAATTGCTCCAATCGAATGAATATCTTTTTCAAAATTTGGAGGTGTTCTTCTCTTTTGTAGGATTTTACCAATATATCATCCACATAATCCTCTAAAAATGTATGCATCATGTCGTGGAAGATAGTTGTCATGGCCCTTTGATATGTGGCTCTGGCATTTTTAGGGCTGAAGGGCATGACATTCCAACAAAAAGTGCCCCAAGGGAAAGTAAAGGTAGTCTTCTCCTAGTCTTCAAGTGTAATTTTGATCTGATTATACCTGCTGAAACCATCCATTAGGGAGTACATAGAATGACCCGCTGTCAAGTCAACTATTGCATCAATGCTCGAAAGTGGGAAGTCATCCTTAGGACAAGCAAGATTGAAGTCTTGAAAATCCATGCATACTTGAATGGATTTATCATGTTTGGTGACCGGTACAGTGTTAGATATCCATTCAGCATAAGCTATTTCCCTTATGAATCCCACCTTCAACAATTTTTCTAATTTTGCCTTGACCAAAAGAGCTATGTGTGGGTGCATTTTCCTCAACTTTTGCTTAACAGGCTTAACCCCTGGTCTAACATTCAGATGATGCATTATAAATTTAGGATCTAAGCCAAGCATGTTGGCATATGACCATGCAAAGTTTACTTGTTTCTCTTGGAAAAACTTGATGAAGTCCTCTCTTTCTAGAGGTGTAAGAGATGCTGCTAAGTGTATAAACTTTGGATCTACTTCTATCCCAATCTTAACCTTTTCTGTCAGCTCTATGAGTATAGGAAACCTTTCTTCCTCATGCTCTAGTAGAGTATCCAATCTCTCTTCCTTTGATGCCATAATTGGGTTTGCACCAAAGGAAACATCTTTTATCTTTACTTTTTTGGGTTCTAATGCTGCCACATAATGGTTTTCAGCACTAGAACTTTTCATTTTTGTATTTTTTTTTCATTTTTTGCTTTTGACTAAGAGATTGAATCTCCATTGCTTCTATCATGTTTGGTTCGAATCCATTGGTGAAAGAGGGCTCAACCACATTAAGGTATTGGTTTGTTGCTTGGTCATTCAGGAAGTAAAGAAAGTCACTTGGCTCGGTTTGGTCCCAATCAATAAGATGTGGATTTATTAAGGATAAGGTTTCATTAGGCAAGTTTTAATCAATATGGTTTATGGACATGACTTCATTTGAGGGTTCATACATTGTATCATTTAGATCTATGACGTGTGCTTCCTCAAGATGGTCCATGGAAGAAGGGTCAAAATCCCCTTCACTTGAGTCCTCATCGACTTCTACAAGAAATAGCGTGGGAAAAGCCATGAGCGGATTAAAACTAACATTTGAATCTCCCTCCTTCAAAGGCATCCAAAATGTATCTATCCATGGTAGATTAGTAGGTGATTGTCCTATGTTAAGACCTTGTATATTAGGCTCTTCATTGACTTGAATTTCTTGCCTTGGGATCTTTGCATACATATGTATTGTGACTACCTCTTTATCTTGACATGATTCATCAAATAAGGTGTCCCACTCATAATCCCAAGAGTCATCACTATCTCCATCGGATTCTAAGGCATTTACTTGAGGATAGAAATCTTGCATTGGGCTGGAGCTGTCACCTTTGTATTGGTAACCTACTCTGAACTTTTCTTGTTTTGCCCTCCAAGTAGGTTCAATGGGTTCTAGTAAACCTCTATTCCTTTGGCCTAAGGGTCCTCTTCCCTTGTATCCCATCTTTTTCATGATCTCAAACCCTTTCCCATATTGCTCGGTTTGTATATTAACATGCTGAATTCTTTCCATGGGAATGTTTGAGGTATCCTCTTCATCATGATAAAGCCATTAAAGGACTTCATCCTCTTCCTTGTCGAATGCTGCTTTGTCACTTTCTCTTACAAAGTAAGAGTTGTACTTATGAGGCAAGTGTTCTTTTGATGGTTTACCATGTGTTCTTGGAGATGTGGGCATGTCAAATAGGGAAACAGAGTATTCCCCTACTCCTTTGGAACTAATTTTTCATTGTTTATCAAATGCATCCATCATCTCATCCATTTTCTTGTAATTTTCCTTTTTAGATTTATCTTTTTATTCTCTAGTGGGTTTGTAGGGCACTATCTCTGATTTAGGCGCTTGATTTGAACCCTCATTTGTAATTGGACCCTCGTAGCTCATCTTTTCCTTTCCCTTAGTTGATGTCATTGAGCTAGCTTGAGGAGGGTTTGATGTTATGATAGGATCATCCATTTTGGTATCTTCAATAGTGGCTCTTTGAATGATTCCTTCTCGGTTATGTGGGATAAATATCTCATGAAGGGGTTTGAGTGCATTTCAATATTGGAATGGGTTTGAGTCCCCTCCAACCATGATTTCTTCACCCATGTATGGAAATTTGATGCATTGGTGGTACGTGGATGGGACTGCTTGCATCTCGTGGATCCATGGTCTCCCCAACAAAAAATTATAAGTTAACTTCATGTCCAATACTTGGAAATTGGTGTCCTTCTTGATAGGTCCCACTTGAATGGGCAATACTATCATGCCTTTAGAGGCCCTTTCAACTTCATCATAAGCCTTGATGGTGATTTTTTTCATAGGGTCAATGCAAGACTTGGACAACCCTAAGGATTTAACAAGGCTTAATGTACAAATGTTAAGGCCAACTCCTCCATCAATGAGAGCTCTTTTGACTCTATGGAATTTAATCAAAACCTCTATATGAAATGGTAGGTTTTGAGGATGGGTGATAGACATCTCATCTTGGTCAGAGAATGACAAGCAATGAGGTGCTATGAGATGACCTACCATGTTTTGAAATTTTCCCTCTTGTAAGTTAGTACGAACATTCATCTCTACTAGAGCCTTTTCTAAAATTTCCTTATGGTTAGGGGATAGCTTCAATAGCTCCAAGATAGATATTTGCACTGGAGTTCTTTGCAACTGATCTACCAAGCTATAAGGCTTTGCTGCTGTAGAAGATTGTTTGATCACAATGTTGGACTGCAGAGTGCTAATAACTTTGGGAGCAACCCCTTGTAGGGTAATCTTTGAAGTCTACCCTCTTGTGATAACATTTTATGTCTCTTTTGGGGCTGTTCCTTGATTATTATAGCATTCACAATATTATCATATGGTGGTGCAAAGTTAATGTTATTGCTGCTTTGTTTCTTGCCACTAGATGACTCCCCTTTGTCATGTTTGTAGAAGGGCTGTTTGAATGCTGTATGGTCTTCATTTCTTTGGGGTCCATCAATGGTGATCATGCCATTATCAATTAAGTCTTGCACTATATTCTTTAGTTGCAAGCATTCATTTGTTGTGTGCCCTTGAATCCTATGGTACTCATAATGGCTATTTGCACTCCACCAACTAGGCTTGTTGTGTGGCTCATAAGGTTGAATGCTGGGTAGAGTAATGATATTATTAGCCATGATGGTCTTTAGTGCCTTTTTGAGGGGTTCACCCAAGGGTGTGAAGTTCCTTTGAGGAGTTGGCACCAAATATTTATCAAATTTATTATTCCTTGAGTTATTTCCTTGGTTGCCATTATTAGCATTGTTGTTGTTGGAAGGTGCATTGGAGGTCTGATTGGCATTATCCACCTAGTTAGGTGTTCTTGTAAGCGCAAAGGGAGTTATCTTCAAGTTGCTAGAGTCAACAAACCCATCATTGACTATGCACTTATTATTGTTTTTGTACTGATTATTGCTATTGAACCAATTCTTATTTTGATTGGTGCCATTGTTGGAGTTATTGTTGTTAGAGTTGTTCTTGTTCTCTTTATACAATTTTAGTTCTCCACTCTTAACCAACACTTCTTCTGTTGTTACTCCATTTTCTATGAGGTCTTGAAATGTCTTGGGACATTGCATTCTTAGTCGATAGTTCATCTCGGTGCTTAAACTATTAATGAATATATCCATTTTTTCTTTCTTAGGCACACTCCTAGGATACCTCGCAAATACTATCCTCCACCTTTGTAAGAAGGTGAGGAATGCTTCTCCATGTTTTTGTTTAGTGTTACATAATGTTATCATCATGACCTCATGCTTGATGTTATATGAGTAATGGGCCACAAATTTTGAAGCTAATTCTTTGAAGGTTTTTAAGCTAGAGGGTAACTTAGAAAACCACTCCATAGCCATGCCTCCTAAGCTTCTAGGGAATAGTCTCATTAAATAGGTTGCATCATGCATGAACTCTAAGATCAATGCACAAAACTCATGTAAGTGATCTTGTGGATCCGATGTTCCTTCATACTTGTCATATTTGGGGAACACTACATTGATTGGGAATGGTGCCATTACTATACTTCTATCAAATGGGAATGGACACAATGCTTCGATGGAAAAGGGTTTAGGAGCCCCACTTTGCTTGATTGTGTCCAATTGCATTTGAAATATCTTAAACTATTTGTTCATAATGTCTATGGCACTTTCTTCAACTTCGGGTGGTTTTAGTTGATTTACATCATAATCTCGTGGAAGTTTGAGACCTGCTCGGGCTAGGTCCATGAAATACTTCTCTTTATCTCTTTCCATTTCCTTTTCCATGAGTTTTAAGAAATAGGGGCATTGAACAGCTTCGTCAACCTTATCATCGGTGGCATCATCAGCTATTGGTTCGATGTTAGTTCTTTGGTGGGTGGTATCAATTCCTTGAGCATTTTGATCCACCCCCCACTATTGGTATTACCTTGGTTATTTATGTCAATACCCCCATTATTGGCGTCACCTTGGTTATTAGGGTCAATGCTACTATTGCTTTTGTTACCCAAACTACCATAATACATCATGTTGTCTTCCCCTTCTTGTTTGGGTGATTTTTCGGGTATTCTAGGAGTGGTAGACTCATCTCCTGGGTAAGGGAGTTCTTGACTCAAGTAAGTTTCATTTGCTTGTAAGGTTTTATTGATGTAGTAGGATCTAGTAAAAGAAGGCATGAACCTTGGAGAATAAGAGTCAATACTACCTATGGTCTAATCCTTTGTAAAATTTTCAAAAATGGTGTAGAACAAGATTTTTGACTGGACTGAAAGTTGGAGCAGTAAGAACATGGAAAAGGGTACTCAAATGTATGATCAAAATTTTCTGACCTCCCCTGCAAGTACTCTTTGTTTGCCCTTTTAGATTTCTGGGCGTCACTGAACTGATTGTAAGCATGACTAAATTTTGCATACGCATGTATTGGTATATTGTTAGGTGGCACTCTGCATGGATGCAGGCGACACTTTCCTATTGATAGGTGACTTTCTAGTTTTGATAGGCATGATCAATGTGTTCTATGTGTGACTGGCTTATTGATACGCATTTTCATAAAAGTCACTGGCGTGACTGAACCTTTGATAGGTAGGATTAGTTTGTGCACATGCGACACTTCTCTAACCAGGTTGTAAGATTTTGAATTTTTTTAAACGTTTAAGATCAGGTCCTTTGAAATTTTCTTGTTTGAAAATAAAAAACAAATGCAACACACACATCAATGTCCCTAAAACAATCGAATGTGTATATTTTTGATCGTTTCCACAAGTATAACACAAGAAAGAATTCCAAGAAGCTTACCTAAAGTCAAATTTTGGCTTTTAACATGGCTCTAAAAGGTAGGCCTGCTACTTTATCCAGGATTTATTGTGGATTCCATTCAAATAGATCTTAAATTTTCATCCCCCAAGTATGTTAAGGGGTTTCCCACATGCACCAATGTATGCTTTTGCGCAATCCGTGAACACTACTAGAGGAAATTTGAAAAATTTAAGATCCATTTGTCACAAACCCCATTAAGGATGCATGTGTTTCATTTTTATAGTGGATTAGATTCTTGTGGTAAAAGCAAGCGTATCCCACTTTGGGCTGTCCCTCTCACCGGCCTCGTTAAGGTACAACCCGGGAGGCGAGCCCACTAAATCTCTATTTTAACTAGAATGTTCATTAAAAGCAAGAAAATGGAATTAAGGTTAAGTTTTTGGGAATTTGGTTCACCTAAAAGGTGAAAAGCATATCCCTAACTTTCCCTTTAGTTCCTCAAACACTCAAGCAATAAGGTTCTTTTTCAATCTCGTAACAAAGAGATTCTTAAAAATGGAAGTGTTTGGTCAAATTTCTTGTTTTAATTAAAGCTATGTTCAAAAGTAATGCCTCAATTTAATCAAGTGCAAGCTTGAATAGAAGAATACCTTTCCTTTGTAGCTAGCCTAAGCTAGGGGCATTTTTGAAAGGTTTTGTCATTGTTTTTCAACTCACCTTGGCAATAGCCTCCTCCAAATGTGCTTGTCCACTAACAAGTTAGTCAACACTAACAAACACTATGAGGGAAACCAAAATTGAAAATTGAAGGAACAACACTTATGTATGAATTTTATAGAGCTTATTTGCAAATTTCCAAAGAAAACTTGATCTAAGGACTAAAAATCCAATTTAGAGAGAAAACTTTGATTTATATGCTTGAACAATTGCAAGGTAATTCTGAAAAACCTGATTGTCCTCCTCTTGTGTGGTCTCAAGAACAACCTTAATGTGTTCAAAGTTCTCCTTCTTAATCTTCTTTGCTAGAGCCTTTCCTTCTTGGTTAAATCTGCTTTTCAGCTTCTGCACTTTCCTGTAGTTGCTCATTTACTATTAAATCATATAAACAGGGAGTTAGACAAATGATTTTATCAATTTAATAGTAAATACAAACAACAGGTAGCAGGCGACATTGTCTAGCTAATAGGCGTGAACAAATTGTTAGCAGGTGTAACTTTACTGATAGCAGGCGACACTCTGCAGTGCCACAGGCGATACTAAAAATTACACAGGCATGAACAATTTATCACAAAGTGTGAACATAACTTAAACTTGTGGAAAATGATTTATGCTAAGCGATAATTTAATAATAGTAAGCGTAAATTGACAGATTGTAAGCATGACTGTTATTTAAAATGATGGAGTAAAGCACGAAGGTAAGTGATAACAGATTGTGTCAAAGCGATACTCCCTGAGTCACAGGCGTGACTTTAAGCACCAAAGGCTGAATGCATTTATCTCACACGCGTGAGTGAATGATTTGTAGGCGACTGCTGAATTCTCAAAATCACATAGAATTTGTATGCCAGGCGTGAATCTTTAGATAATAGGCATGAGGAAAGAGATTGTAAGTGGCAGTAAAATGACTCCAGGCGTGAACAGATCTCTCGTAAGCGTGACTTCACCAGTTTCCTACAAAATATTCACAGAAAATAGAAAATAAAAACATGCAAATTATGATGAAAATGATAAAATGAGGCCTAGGGCCCCACAGTGGGTGCCATTTGTGTAATGATGATAATCACCTTCATGAAATTAAGATCTAATAGCAACAATTGAAAGTAAATACAATGCAAATCTAATTAGAATTGAAACTAAGATCTATAGCATCTCATAGCTCTCTAGAAAGAGGTGGTAAGTGAAGCTCTCAGCTCAAATCTCCACTAGTGACACTTCTAAAACAAGAATGTATGCTGCTATGCTTCTACAATGCTTTTACAATGATAGTTCTAGCTCAAATTGATAAGATATAATGCAAATTACTCTGAATTGCTCTTAGAATGCTCTCAATTGCCTATAGTAACAATGCTTTGCAAATGAATTTCTAAGATATCAAATGCTCTCAAAATGCTCCATATTTATAGTAAATTCCCAAGGGTAGGGGGTGGAGTGAAGTAATCATAATTTACCTTAGGTTGAGTCAAATATTTTGCTTTGTTCATAAATGGGGGAACAATTTAAAGGTTTGTCTCAAAGCTTTGGACAAAAGGACAAGATTGAGTGGTTGAGATTGAAACTTTCAAATGAGTGATTGAGATTAATCCTTTTTCAGTGATTTATATCTTTTTGTCCTCAATTCTTATTGGTTGCTCAATTTTGTTGAAAGAAATTAGGAATTATTAAATTCAATTAATTAATTAAATTTAGCCATGTAAGGGTAATAGGTTCATTTTGATTTTTGCTTTAAACAACTATACAATTAATTGATTAAAATCAATTATGTATTGCTTTTCACCACTTTAAGCTTTGATTTAATTATTTAACCTCATTATTTGATTTTTCTTTTGCTTTAATTGATTTTTGTCCAACTTTATTTAATTATGTCTTTTTTAATTGATTTGATCCCTTTTTGATTGAATTAGTGCATTTTGATGAATTTGAGCCATTTTATTAATTTTTGCCATTTAAAAGTACTTGTCCAATTTTGCGTGTCTACAATATTATATACCTTATATTATATACCTCTTCCCCTAAGCCACTAAGAAGTGGTTTTATTGGTGAAAAAGTATATCTAAATATATACTTAGAAATCATGATTATGAACCTTTTCAAATCATTGTAATTTTAGTTCACTTAGAAATGATCTATATGGTTAGGATTTGATGCACAAAATCTTATGGAAGGTCCTTAAGTGGTATTCATGCATTCCTTTTAGAAATTACAAGCATTCAAAGGATATTAATTTTTTCTTCTCATTTACCAATTGTTTAGAAACTCAATGATATGTGGAATCTCTAGTCCACTTCCACCTAGTGGCAACATAAATTTAAAATAGCTCAATATGTCATCTTAAATCCCAATTTGGTTTAATTTTATTAACATTTTTTTATTAAGTTCTTTCTATTGAATCTTAGAAAATCCATTTGGGTATTTCCTATCCCATCTATATTCTTTTGAACATTTCAAAATTTTCAAACACCCCTTTTAGTTTTGTTAATAGTGACAAGGCATATTAATGCCATACTTTAGAATACCCTAGGACAACATTTGTTATAGCTTTTGCTTCATTTTGATACATTTACCACAAGACTCTTATGTTTTTCTGCTACTATATGGCATGCTGCCAACATACATTTAACATGGTTTAAATGTACTTAAATATGCTATGCTTGGATAAATTACTATATTTCTTGTTCTAAAAGATATTATTGTGTTTCAATGAGTAAAGTAGATGTTTGAATATGATTGATTATGCGTGTTCTGGTAATTACTGTCATAAATATCTTATCATAACCCTTGAAGGCATAGCACATTGGAATAGCGAATGTTGTTTTGACAAGGTATGGCACATTCATTTCATGGAGTGTTTCACTCGGTCTTCCTGCAGCTTTCAGCGGAAGAACATTCAATATAGCACCAGTTGAAGGGATAAGGTGGTAGTTCTAGTGAAAAGAAAGGCGACATCTTACTTCTTTGAGAAAATCTAGTCGCGAGTGGGAAGTTAGATTTTCTGTCACGATAATTCTCTCCTCCGCTTCAGATTCAATTTGTTCAGTCTTTAAGGCTTTCCTTCTTTCTAGTCAATAATGTTGTAGGAGAACCTTTTCCACATGGTCATGAAACCCATATAGCCAGAGCTGAATTCTCCCTGCCTACAGACACAACACTAGAAAGTAGTAAACAAGGTACGAAAAGACTTTATCTTCCAGGTGATTACCCATAGTTTGTTCACATTATCTGATATATTACTTGTGAAGGAAGATTTTCTTTTCTACATGCTGTGCATTTTAAATTGTTGAGCCATTTGTGGCATGGGCAGTTAATTAATGTTCCCAATGTTCTATATTCCCTATTAAATTTGAGCTCTGAGGAAGTAAGGAAGGGTAGGCAAAATGTTGTTACCCATCATGGGTTAATTGAATTACTAGTAGAAAAGGCCTTGCATGATAATTCTCCTATGAATTGGGATGAATTTCTCACCGCCCCTCATGTTCAGCTAAATAGGGAAAGACTCGAGCTTGTAGAGCCACATCCTGAGCATCATGAAGCACAAGAAAATCCTACTACTTAAGTTAGTCCAGAAAGAGCTCAGGAAAACCCTCCTTTACATCAAGAAGACATAACAGTAGAAGCTCAAAACCCTAATATGGGGGAAGAAAACATTGGGGGTTCTGAAGAAACTCATAGTTCACAGGGAGCCAAGAAAGATGAGAAAGGGAAAGAGAAAATGTCTAGTTATGAAGTAGGTGCTACCCCTATTCATCCTACATCCACGTCCACCTTGGTAAAATCCACTTTGTAGAAATGTTCAATAATGTCAGAAGAAACCCTAGTACGACACAATGTCTGTTTGAATTCAAAGAAAAAGAAAAAGACCTCATTGGAGATGGTTGGTTTAAGTCATGAAGCCCCTGTTGAGGAACTGATAGGCATGGACCAATAGGAAAGAAATCCAACCATGGAAGGTGATGATATGATGAAGGACCCTACAGCTCGGTACCAAAAGAAACAACGAAAATGGATGTTTCTGAAGTTTCTTCTTCTCATCTGGGCAATACACAAGTAGATGACATTTCGGCGGCATCCACACCAGCTCACCAAAAAGAACATGAGACACAACTAGAACACTATGCTCCATAGAAAAGTCAAGATCAGGTAACAATACATTCTTTGTCCTTGGATTATTTTCAACAAATTTAGTATGAAAGGGCAATGTGGGTCATAGATAAGGACAAATTAAAAAGGGAAATAGGTCAACAGAAACAAGAAATCACACTCCTATAGGAAAAGATAGATTCAGTTGTTAAGTTGGTTCCAAAGGTCATAGAATGTCGACCACCACCAATGGTGTATGCTCTATGCTTAAGGGAATAATTTTTACTGTTTCAATTTACAAGAATTATCAAGGATTTGAGTCTTGACATAGACACCCCTAAGTACTTTATGGCTACATACGAAATGTCACCTGACTTCATAAAAAATCTTCTCTATGAATTGTACCTGCATCATTATGTCATTCCATCAAATACAGAATGGAATCCCTTGCTATTTGTAGGCAACATGCATTTGTCCTCACTACTTTCCTGGGTCAACAATGAAATCTACTATGGAGAAAAATTAACTAGGTATAGGGCATTTGAGCGTAATATTTCACTTCCATTATGCCTTGAAAGTAAAACACCTAGATGCCTTTATTGTGACTGGCTACAAATTGTCTATGGTTTTAATAATTCCACCCACAGAAGAAGGATTCTAGAAAATCGAGAACAGGTGCATGTAGAATTTGAAAGACTGTCTCTAGATGATGGAAATAGAGCTACATATGGGTTATAACAGAGGTGGGCTAGGTTGCCTATGTCTCTAAAAAAGGTAGAGCCACACAATATTATAAACTTCAGGGCTGCCATGCAGAGGGTTCACTAGTACATAGAATTGGGCCAACAACCAAGACCAGAATGCTAGATTCTTCTCACATTCCAGCCCCCTGTGCTCCTGTGGCCACTGTATAGTTGTGTAGATGATGAGATGGCTGAGGATTTAGAACTAAGTTGATGTGTCAGGGTGGACAGGATGAATGGATTTTATTGGAGGGTGCGCACTTTGTTGACCTGGCAAACACAGGAAGGTGACTTTTGGGTGTTAGCAAAGATTAAAAACTCTTTAGTGCCTGAGGACAAGCACTAGTCTTTGTAGGGGGAAAAAATGATGAGGCATATTAATACCATACTTTAGAATACCCTAGGACAATATTTTCTATACGTTTTACTTCATTTTGATACATTTACCACAATACTCATGTTTTTTTGCTACTATATGGCATTCTGCCAACAAACATTTAACATGGTTTAAACGTACTTAAATATGCTATGCTTGGATAAATTACTATATTTATTATTCTAAAAGATATTTTTGTGTTTCAATGAGTAGAGTAGATGTTTGAATATGATTGATTATGCGTGTTCTGGTAATTACTATCATAAATATCTTACCCTAACCCTTGAAGGCATAGCATATTGGAATAGCGAATGTTGTTTTGACTAGGTATGGCACATTCATTTCATGGAGTGTTCCACTTGGTCTTCCTGCAGCTTTCAGTGGAAGAACATTCAATACAGTGCTAGTTGAAGGGATAAGGTGGCAGTTCTAGTGAAGAGCAAGACATCGTGTTACTTCTCTGAGAAAATCTAGGCACGAGTGGGAAGTTAGATTTTCTATCATGCCAATTATCTCCCTTGCTTCAGATTCAATTTGTTCAGTCTTTAAGGCTTTCCTTCTTTCTAGTCATTAATGTTGTAATAAAGATCCGCTTGTTTCTATGGTGCGGTTAGGAAAGTAGTTAGGATTTTTTCCTTTAAATAAAGCCCCATTTCTGCGTGAGCACAACAAGGAGGTGATTGTCAAATTTATTATAGCAATAGTTTTCTTTCACTATTTTATGGAATCTCTATACTTTCTTATTCAATAAATAAATAAATGAAGTGTTGATATTCAGTTGTGCATAGTTGTGATTTAGGATACTCATCCAAGGGGGCCCACTTGGTGAGAAATCCATAGTAAGATAGATCCATACTAGCTAAAATCATTTCTTGCATTTCCATTGTTTTAAGTGCCAAGTGTCGAACTACTCCTGCAGCCAAAGCTATAGATCGGCTAACGCCTCCTGCAACCAAAGTCGTAGAACAACAAAAGTACTATGGCATAGTTTGTAAGAATCTTTATGTCTTATTAACAATTATACTTTTTTAGTTTCTATTTCAGCACTTACTTTTCTACAAACTTCAGCTTAAACATTACTTTAGCATTCATTTCCTGCAATCATAGTGTAGTTTTCCTTTAGCTTTTCCTTCCTGTAGTAAAGAGAAATGTGTGGCTGAATGATACTTGGTCCATATACTTTGCTAGCCCATTTCAAGTAATACGTCCCTGGTCTAACTTACTAAATGAATTCCTATAAAGAGGATAAGCTGCTTGGTTGGATGTCCAATCCCTGAGTCTAGAATTATACCTAGTTTCTTAGCCTTTATAGGAAGCGATCAAATAGATTAAACCCTTTTGACCAAATATTTCACCTATCATATTATTCTTTAAAGTGATTGACCTAAAATACCTATAAGATTTACTTGAATTTAACATATTTTTGGATTGGAAATTATATTCAACATATGGAAAGATAAAAATGTTTCTTTATTTTTAGCACCTCATTATGGATGCTCACTTCTATACATATATCCATTATATTCTCAAATGTTATATTATAAATTTAGGTCTAGGATAATAAATTTTATTTAGACGTTTCTCACTATAGACTCTTATAGAGTATTGGGCTTACGTTCCATGTTATCTTGTTTATGTTTTAACTTGTCTTTCTAGTAGGGATGTTTCCCTTCCATTTTACACCATTATGGTTATGACTATAATATTCACTTGAGATGTGGATTATATTTTTAACTCCAAACATGGATATGACATATATCATATGTCTCTTTGTCACCAATAGTGTGGCTAATTTCCACTGCCACATGGCCAATATTCTTCTTCTTGGTGTGATCATGGAATCCTCAATTTGCATGATAGTGACAATTCCTCCTAGCTAGACCTTTATATTTATCTTACTCATGTGGATAATGTTAGTCAAGAAGAAGAAAAATATAAAGATGATAGTATCATGGATTCAGATCCTATTAGTGATGGCTAGACAATCCCCTTGATCATGAACATACCCCACTAACAAGAATAAATTTTGTTCCATGGTAGTATTTTAAATATCCTTATGGACTCTTGTATTTAATTTTAGAAGCATGATTGTATTCCATGTCTTTTATGTGAACTATTCAATTATATTTTTATACAATTTAATTTAACAAGTAAAATATCCATCATAAAATTGTTAGGATTAAGGTGTCATATACATTTTAAATCTCATGGAATCATTCCAAAATCCTTAGAAAGTTTCCTAAGGAACTTAGGATGTATTGTGAAAATCATTTGCAATATTATCACCATTATTTGTAAGACATTTATAAAACGGTGACGAGTTCCACTAAAAACAATAAAAGTGGCTTGTGAGCACAACTATTTGATATTATTTCCCCCACTAATGGTATTTAATGACTTAGGAGGAGGAAAAATGAGTGATCTAATGGCTTATCCAAGTGGGTTCTTGGAATATGCAACATGTGTCTATTGGTATTTAGTCATTTATTACATTTAATGTAACACTTATCTTTCAAGAATAGGCACCCAAGTTGGAAAGGAGGTATTTGATCCTAAACTGTTGTCTTTTCAAGTTTTTTTGAAAAATTAAAAGGGTTTTGTTATGATGAATGAATAAGTTAATTTGGACATATTTATTCATGGTTTTGGAGCTCTTGCCATTCTACAAATTTGGTCTTTTGGGTGTAGAATTATGAGTAACAGTTGAATGCAGCTTTCTTTGTAGGAATAAAAGGATAGGTGGGAGGCATAGTGAGGTTTTTCATATATACCTATGTGTTTCTCTAGTGGAGGAAAAGAGGAGAAAAAAATTGATTGTCTTGAAAGAACATTTATATATGATAATGCAAGGTTGGCCTCTCTTCTTGGTGAATTTTTTTTCTTGCAAGGGTTTCTCCACATAAATCTTTTGTGATGTGATGATCTTATGTTTTTTCTCACTTCTTAGACCTTTTGATCTTATATATTTTTCTCACTTCTCACACATGTTTGTTACCTACACAAATACTTATGGAAATTTTTTTGGGGGATATATAGGGGTTTATCTTAGTCAAACCCTTCCTTTGGTGTTTCCACATCCATGAATAGACAAATAATAATTGGAAAAATACACATAGTAGAAACAATCACCATTATGGAGGAAAATACCTATTACTAGAGGAGAAATATATTAGATGAGATACAATAGATAAATATTTACAAGATCAATAGATAATCAAGAGAGTGTGACCAACAATTGTGGCTCCTCTCTTGAGATAATTAACATGATAATAGTTTGAGAGAAATATTAGCTATTTCTGTGAGATTCAATAACTTGGAGAGATTTTGGCAAAGCTTCATTGTAAGATTAGAGAGATAAAAAGAGCTAGAATAACTAGAATGTTCAAAATGAGCAAGAATGAGACTTGTGTTACTTGAAATGGGAGAGAATACCCACTATAGATGTGATTGTATGATGGGGCATACATAAATTCTTTTTTTCTATGGAATATGATCATTTCAATCTTAGAATCTTTTGAGATGTTTGCATAGTGTGTGTGTCATTCTCCTATCTAGCTAATTCCCTCCCAAATTCAAATCACATATTTCTAACGCTTCATCTCTTCTATTCATGAAGTTAGAATCATTAAATTTAAATTGTGAGTTTTATCATAATGTACGAAGTGTAATACATAAGTGTGAAATTGGCATTGGGTACAATCTACGACACTACATTTCCCCCCACTTTAGCAGTATTATCATCTCAAAGATCAACTATACTAAAATAGCTAGAAATATAAAAATATTAAACACATGAAGTGTACTTAATGAATTAATTACATCAGAAAAGGATATTTTAGAGGTAGTGGAGATCAACTAGGAAAACATGAACGATACCCCTAGTGCTTAGCGAAAACCTACAACATTTGATGTGAAAGTTTAGGTATTGCAAAATAAAATTTTGTTAGTGTTAAAATTGGAAGAACATAATTTAGTTAAAAGAATATCTAAGAGAATGTTAGTGAGTCAGAAAGAAAAAATCTCATAAAGTGTGAGTATACACCCCTTTCTAGGAGGGAAAAATAGGAAGGAGGATAAGATAGAACTACAAAAAAACAACTATGGTAACTTTGGCTATATAATCATGGAGTATATGTCAAAAGAGTCATTTTAACTATGCCACTTGAGGATTTTCATGCATAATTCTATAGAGCTACAAAAAATATGCATCATAAATGAGAGTTATAGCTAATACAAATCAAGGAGTTATGTACTATTATGGAGAAAGATGAACCACTTGATAAGGTATTGTAGACACATAAAATTGGACAAATACTTTTAAAATGCAAAAATCAATTAAATGGCTCAAAATCATTAAAATGCATTAAAATGGACATAATTAAATAAAGTTGAACAAAATCAATTAAAACAAAGGAATTATTAAATAATGATGTTAAATGATTAAATTGAAGCTTAAAAAGGGACAAAAACAATATATAATTGATTTTAATCAATTAATTGTATAGTTGTTTAATCAAAAATCAAAATGAACCTATTACCCTTCCATGGCTAAATTTAATTAATTAATTGAATTAATATTCCTATTTTCTTTCAACAAAGTGATCAACCAATGAAAATTGAGAACAAAAGGACATAAATCACTTAAACATTTAAATTGTCCAAAGATTTGAAACCATTTAAAGGCTTGTCCCCTCATTTGTCCCCCCATTTATGGACAATGCAAAGTTTTTGACTCAACCATGAGATAACCATGATTACTTCACTCCACCCCCTACCCTTGGGAAATTACTATAAGGATGAGGCATTTTGGAGAGCATTTCCATCTTGGAATTTCATTTGCATAGCATTGTTACTATAGGCAATTGAGATCATTTCTAAGAGCAATTTGAGCAATTTGAGCATTTTTAAGCATTTAGTATCATAATTTCATCATTCTTGAGCTAGAATCATCTTAGAAGCATAGCATAAGCATTGTAGCAGCATCATTTCTCATTTTAGAGGTGTCACTAGTGAGGATTGTAGCTGAGAGCTTCACTTACCACTTCTATCTAGAGATCCATGGGATAATATAGATTATAATTTCAATTCTACTTAAATTTGCATTGTATTTGATTAGATTGATGTTAGTAGATCTTACTTTCATGCAGGTGAGTAACTTCATCACACAGGTAGGCCCATTTTTTAATCTTTTAAGCTCATTTAATTTTAATATGAATGATGTAAAAAACACAAGTGTCTCAGGTCCATGTAGGCATCTAATCCCCCCATATTTGTCACAAGATGAGAATCACTTTTTCAACCTTTTAAATGTGCTGGTATCTAGAAGACACACCTATGATGGTATGCAGAGAATGCACCTATGCTGGCATTACAAGGATGTATGAGCCCCTCAAAAGGGAAAAAGTGAAAAAGGAGAGAATCTAAAAACATAGAAACATGATTAGAGTATTTGGTTAGATAGATTAGAAGTAGAATATTTAAAAAAAATTTATGTTCTTATAGTTCCTCCTAGAGGCTCATGGGCATACAGGTAGGAATTTATCAACTATTATACATGAGCATAGATGAGATATGGAAATAATATGACATGGATGCTTATGTTGTGTTGGTATCTACTATTTTTATCACATGCTAGATTTTATATTACATGTGACTATGTTGATGACCCTTATGGAGAGGTGAGTCGTCATTACCATTTTCTTCCATCTTTTGATAGGAGATGACTGTTATAGTGATAGGAATCTATCAAATCTTATGTCTCCCCATATAATGGTGAAAGATTACTTGATGATCCTTTGACAACCCAAGAGTTTTTAAAAGAGAAAATATTTTGTGTTGGTAGAGTGGTGCTCAAAAATTCTACTAAGCACATCTATCTTAGATGGATAGAACATGGGAAAGTTGAGCTACTCTGATTAGATGAAGCATGATTGTGATGATGACACTCCAAGTCAAAATAGATGGAAATGGTTCCCATCTCTAGGAATACCTCATATGATACATCAATAGATGGATAATTAGAGTAGGGTATTTGCCTGGGGTTGCAACATATTTGCACCATGACCTTAGGAAATATAACTACCATGAATACCACAAGCTCATTTCTTGTACACTTATTTAGTTATGGGAATTAAATATCATCATGTGCACAAGGATAGTGGGATTTACGTACCTAATTTCTATAGTTATGCCATGGGAGAGTTTATATCCTTTAAAATTTGATAAATATAAGTTTGGAGGTTTGATGTTTTGGAGATTGATAATTGATTGATGTGGTGTTGACAATGTAATATGGTGACCATAAAAAGACATGAGCCACATATAAATTACATATATCTCACATACAACATGATCACTTCTTCATCATCACCATTATTATATAATGGTACTATATTATTGGAAATATTTCATGCACCAATTTAGGTGGGTGTAGACATAAACAATGATTTTCCCACTTATGTAAGGTCATAATATAGTGTTTTTTGGCCAGAGGATTAACCATGCATGATGTTAATAGATGTGGAATTGAGTGATAAGGGTAGTGATGAAAATGACCTACCACCCCCATTAGACATTGATGTGTTAGTATCATAAATGGGTTCACACATTGGTGGCAGGTGACAGGCCCATCTCCTATCTTCCCTACAAATTCCCTTCAAGGAGACTTAGGAACCTAAAGGTTAGATGAAGATGGAGCACAACATGATGCTCTATAATAGGAGTAGGAGGTAGGATTAGATAAAGTAATATTCAAGGTAGAGAGACCATAATGATGGTAGAGGATATCCTCTCCAATGGTAGTCCTAGTCATATGTGTGACTTTGTCACTAGAAACAAACATTTTCATACATCCAATGGGTCCCCCACCACAAGATCCTCATATTGGGATGCCCCTAACTACAAAAACAAAGACATTGGATGCCTTGTGTTTACAAGGAAATGTACCTTCATAGAATTAGTATTGAGCAATAAATGTAATAGAAACTAAATAAACACAATTAGTACTCTATTTAACAAATAAAGCACAATTAAGCATCCTATGGCTCTCTATCTAAGAGTGTTAATGTGAAGCTATCAACAAGCTACCATTAATGACAGTCCTAGAATGAGAAATGATAATGATAAAGCAAATGCTATGTTAGAAAGTAAAGTCCACCAAGATAACTGAGAGGGCGGGGGGGGGGGGGTGAATCAGTTATCTGATAATTATAACCTTTATCAACTTCAACAACATTTAACCATATAAGTAATGTAATTAACAACCATAGAAAGATATTCATACACAATAACATAATGACACAAGATATGTTGAATAGGGAACCTCTTGATCAAAGAGTAAACCCCGGTGGGAATGATGCCCATAAAAGATGCACTAATATGAATATTCCTTGTGAAAGGATGGACTCTGTTAGGAGTCTTATGAAATACATTCAATACATATGAGTCCCTGTTAGGACACTTTAAATCCCTGCTAAAATATTCTAACTCTATTAGGAGTTATGGAAGACAGAAGGACCCACTGCCCAAATAGCTTTAATGGAAAGATCACTGAACACACTGTCCAACCGATCTCTATATTATTCAATAGAATAATATCAAATCATTACTGATCTCAACAATATGTTACCTCTTCTCTGACTGTGCCAAACCACACTCATTGCTACACCAAATCTCAATTTTAGAAATTCACTTTCACAACTTCATTCACTTCATATATCCATATTACAACAAGGAAAAACATTCCTTCCTTTATACCATACTCAAGTAATTACAAATGAGTCAGCATCCAATTACAAAATAAAAGTTTCCACACATTACATAAAAAATACACAAAACTGTCAACTTCCAATTAGAATAACTCTTCACTTGTGTGACCTCGAAGTTTGCATTATCATCCACGTCACTATCAACATGTCTTCAAATTCTCTCTAATTGCAAAAAACTAGATTCCATCCTGATTAGGAGATATCATCCGATTTCCACAAACTGCTACTTAGGAACATTGCCTAAATACTGCTTCCACCAAAATGCTCATAACTTCCATGAATAAATGAATTATTGTATGCGCTCTTAACCATGAACATATAACATAACAAAGAGTAAATCCTCAACATTTCATAGCTTTATCTTGAATATCCCTCGTGCGCTAATCCAAACACTGTCTTTTCCTCTGCAAATCTCAATAGATCACTGTGTTGACATCAATGACAATCTCAGTCATGAATGCAACAACAACTGCTACAGAATGGCTGCCAATACTCCCATAGGATATATTCAGCATTCATTCCTAATATGCTAACAATTAATTCAAATTGAAATGCTCAAATTAACTCTAAATTGCCTTTCTAGCTCTAATTCTCAAGATGTTAAAAGCAATTCTCAGATGTGTGGTTATGAATTATGATTGATTTTAGCCTTCCTTTTATAGATTTATGCAAGGGTAGGGGGTGTAGTTGTGTTGATCATGATTAAGCTTGAGTTGAGTCTTTGGTTCCACCCTTTGAAGACAATTTAAATATTGTGTCCTCAAAGCTTGGGATAAGTAGACAAGATGAATGGACACTTTGAGTGATTGAGATTGAATTTGGCTTGATCCATGTGAATGCATTTCTCAAATCCTATTGGTTGATTGATTTTCCTCTCCTTTTGGTTGTTGAGAGAAATTAGGATTTATTAATTGATTTTACTCCATTTATTTAGCCATGTACCCCTTGAATGGGTTGAATTTGATTTAATTCAAAACTACACAATTAATAGGATTAATTGCACATTGATTTGATTTCACTTGATTAAAATGCTCTCAATTTTGATTTATCTTGAATTAAGACTTGATTTTAATTTTGATTGGCTAAATGTTTGATTCAATTCAATTGCCTCAATCTTGTCTTTGATTTTCCTTGATTTTATTTGATTTATTACTTAATTATCTTTGTCCATTTTTAGGTGATTACAAATTCCCCTCTTTGAGTTGACGTGCGAAGCATGTCAATTCAAAGAATATTCTAATTTTGCTGATGATAGGTCCTGATTTAACTAATGGTTGATCTTTGATGTTCATTTGATATTATTTGATGATCGATTCTTGATATGTGATATGAAATTGATGTGGTTTTGATGATGTTCGTTTAATTGATGTTGCTTTTTGATGGTCATTCTGATGATTAATCCTTGATATATGGTTGATCTGATGAAAGATTTTGATGCGATACCTGATTGTATGATATACTTTGATGCGATGCCCCATTCGATTGATTAACAAAATTTTTTTTGATAAAAGCTTGTGCTTTGATTTGATGGTCGATCTCCCAATTCAATGATGATGCTGTTGATGCTGATTATCCAATGGTATGCCCCCTCGGAAATGAAATAAAATTTGATCGATGATTGGAGATTTTGACGATTTTAGGTCAATTTATGTTGATTTGGGTCAATTTATAATGAATTTTGATTTCATTTATGATATTGTTTTTTACATCTATTTGATGACAAATACCCTGACTTTGGCTGATTTAATGAAAAATTTAGGTCACTGGGTCAATTTTGGTGAAAGATTCCCTTTATAGATCAAAGATACCCTTTTTAGGTTAAAAGGGCCTATATAAAGGGGTAAAATCTCCTTTTCACTATTACTTTTTACTTTTTACTTTTGATGTCTGACCTCCTTTTGACTTTTGACGATGTTGATCCCCATCCACGAGCATAGATTCGAGCGAGGTCACCGTTATCAACGTCCACCTGGCTACGGACCTCCGGTGAGTGCTTGAACTTCTTTGTTTTGTCATTTCATGCCTTTAATTCTAGAAAATCTAAATTTATCATGATAAAAACCCCTTTTTTGCCATTTTATTTTTCAAGTAGCACTTTTACATCTTTAGATAGTGCTTTTACCCTCCAAGTTGTGCTTTTACGACTTTAAATAGTGCTTCCGCATTCTAAAACTGTGCATTTATACGCCAGTTTTAGGCCCTAAACCGATTTTGCCATGTTAATTAGCGCTTTTACCTTTGTTTTCTCTTTTGCCAATTAGAATAGCGCTTACAATATTTTGAATAGCGCTTTCAAATTATTTTAGTGCTTTTGCCCCAAGTTGTGCTTGTAAACCATGAATTAGCGCTTTTAAACATTTAAACAATGCTTTTACATTTTAGCACTTTTAAAGCCTGAAATAGCACTTTCACCCTACCAGAAATGATTTTAAATTGACTAAGTCCACTTTGTAATTTTCTCGATGTCGTCGATCATATGATAGGTTAAAGTAACGAACTTGATGTTTGTAGCAAGTTGTAAGATGTCAGTATGAGTCAGTCATAGTGTGAATATTTGATCATCAATCTATATTCAGATGATGGGTGATGATACATTTTCCATTCTATCTAAGTAGAAACATGAAAATTGATTGTGGTTTGATATTTTGAAAATTCTTGAATGACTTAGAATGATCCAAATAATAATTGATTTCAATTTTGATGTAATTGAACTTACTTTTTGCAGGCTGAACTTCAGTTGTTAGGTATTCAAGGTGCTTACCCATTATCATGGGGCATGATTCTAGATCTAAGTGTGGCGGATCATCGTATTATTAGTCTTTATGGTCTGTCTTTCCTTTTGCATCTTCCTTGATTCCAAGTGAATCAAGGTCTCATTATTGCTATGGCTGAGCGTTGGTACTCAGACCATAATACCTTTCATCTTCCCATTGGGGAGATGACTATTACACTTGAGGATGTGTATCACATCCTGTGATTACCTACTCATGGTGAGTTATTTTACTATGATTCCCTCTATGATGGATTTGCATGTCGGTGGGTTTTTGGTGATCCTACTATTGGTGATTTTCACATCTAGTGGGCATAGTTTCTTTCATTTCCTGTATTACCAGCTATTTTGGGCACCTTGATTGGTGGATTCTTACTTCTTGATAGACATGGGCATGGGTTCACTATTGGTTGGGGTCCTATCCTCAAGGATTTGATGGCATATACCCATCTCTTTGATTGGGGTTCCTATGTCTTGGCTCAGCTATACCATGAGTTACACATAATGGTCTACAGACGTTCCTCTACACTTACTGCAAGAGCTATCCTTCTTCAGCTTTGGACCTAGGAGCATATCCCAGTGACACATCCTATTACAACATGAGATTTCCAGGAAGGTTAGCCATTTGGATGGATGTATGAGGGTATTATCATCCAGACCCATATAGGTAAGCTTGACTACTGGTGTCGTGTCATTGATGACATGGATACTATTATGTAAAGGCCATATATTGGTTGTGAGGCTTGCCCTGAGGATGATTCTGAGCTACCTTACATGTTCTGCCCCCGTTGGATGATCAAGCATTCCACATATATCATTGAGAGGTTCTACTTCCAAAGAGTTATGTATCAGTATGGGTGCACACAGGGTATACCGCAGGGAGTAGTGATGTATTCTCAAGTGCAGGTAGAGAGGTCACTGTGGGGTCCATGTGTTGATTAGGGGAGACCTATCAGAGAGATTCAAGATCTAGGATATCTTCCTTGGTCTATGAGAGAGCATATTATGGATGCAGGGATCACATATGAGTATGCTACTTGGTTGCATTAGTACCCTTTTCCTAGATTTATTGATCCCGTAGAGAGAATTCCAGCCATTGATGAGCTATCAGATGGTGATGATGGTGCTGTAGGGGATGATGGGGATGATGTGGAGATGATGGTGGTGGGGATGGTGGTGGTGGTAGGATTAGGGCATGACATGGATGATGTGGTCATCAAGCAGTCAGAGTAGGTAGGGTTCGTATCCCAACGATTGCTACTGCTCCTATTCCTCTTACTGGTAGAGGTCAAGGTAGAGGTGGTGTGGACAAAGTATTGCATCAGGTTGCTAGGGATCCTGGTTGACCTCGGGTTAGATGAGAGAGAGAGAGAGAGGTTGAGGCACAGGTGGCTCAGGTTTTACTAGAGCAGGCACAGGGTCCTCCTACTCAGTAGGGTATATAGCCAGTTATTCCATAGGCACATGCTTCTGCTTCAATGCCATCTTTGTCACCATGTCCATCTTCTTCTAGCTTCACTCCATCATTGGTAGATCCATCTTCTTTGATGCCTTCTTCTTCGATTCCTCCACCACAGTCTTCTGTAGCACATGATCCTAGTGTGGTTGCACCAGAGGATCATGCTTTATAGTTTGATGTCTCTGAGATTAGATAGGAGATGATACAGTTGAGTTCTATGATGTAGGCTTTTATGGCTTCAATGAGTCAGCATGGATCACAACCTAGTATTCCCAATATATCTCAATTGGTTGGTTGGTGATCCATGTATAGTTATACTTCCAATCACAATGTTGATGATTTAATTTATATGCATATAATTATATAATATAGATATTAATATATATCTCTTCTTTATGTTTAAAGTGCATGTACAAGAGTGGTTTGGCTTCATTAGCCAAATACTAACAAAGATTATGCGTACTATTTAGATGTGGGGCTCAATCTTGGATGCCTATTAGTCACAAAAGATGACTGGAAGACACATCTAGTTGTTCAAGCCATTAGCATGGCTCAAGATGGCATATAAGGATAACACAATTTATATGGTTCAAAAGGAGGCACAATTGAGATGTATGACAAGCTTGAGAGACTAGGGAATTGTCAATCTTTAAAATATTCTTACTGAGAGCTCCCAAGTCATGATGAGGGAAAATACTATCAAGCAAGTATGTCATTCTCTTTATAACTAGGTATAGGGTCATAGGAGATCATTAAAGGTTGTGAAAAGTAATGCCACTGGTGATCTCAATCATCCTTGAGTGCACCACCTATTGGAGGACCTAATGACAACAAGACATTATGAGGATAACTTTCAAGATGAGATAGTTGTATGCACCCAAAAATGGTCACCTAGACTTTGGGCCCCATTTATTTGATTTATCAATCCTGAATCAGTTTTATCAATAATCAATATTTTCAACATTATCAATTTCTTGATCAAGTCTTAATTTTGATCATATATTGGATTTTTATCCTATGGGCTAATCATTTATCCTAAGTCTTTATTTGATTAAAAGGAATATTTCCTCCTCTTTTAATTAAATAAAAATCCCCACTTTTCCTCTTATCCTAAGTTGCACAAATAAAGCATTATTCCTATTTTACAAAAAGGAAAAAAGCACTGTTGTCTCACATGGGCACAAAGTCAATTCCTATTGGAGGATACTTGTGCGCATGGATCGCTCCTCTTTCAAGCTCCACCGCCGATTAAGACTTTTGCCTCTTAATCTTAATGGTCCATTCCTTTGCATTTCTTATAAAAGGAAAGCTCTCTCCTCCATTTTCATATCACGTTTTTATACTAACCTTATGCTGCAGGAATCCTTGAAGACTTTGAAGCTTTTTAGAGATCATTGTTGCATCCTTCTTTAGATTTCTTCATTTGCTTCATAGTTTAGTTTACATTCTTTCATAGTAGTTTCATTTTCATGACTTTCATAGCTTAGATTTCCTTTCATGCAATAGCATAACTTCACATAGCTTAATAGGAGGGATTTGTAACGCTTGTTCTTTCCATTTCATAGCTTAGTTGCATTGCATTTTCATTTCTATAGACTAGTTTGCATTTCATTTTCATAGTGATTCTTGAGGATATTGGCACTCTTGCCCTTGTCCTCATTTGAATCTCTCATTGTGTGGTTGACTAGCAAGGTCACAAGCTTGTAGTTCTAGCTGAGAGCAAATACATCATAGTCCCTTGCAACTCCATGCATAGAGAGCTATGAGCCACTTTGTGAGGCCTCATTCTTAAGCAACCTTGCATGTAATGGTTCATAGAAGTACACCATTTTAGTGTGTACATTTATGGTGCCCACTGTGGGGTAGAGTAGATAGGCTTTGTCCTTTAGTTTCTTGCATTTTTGTCATTTTTTGGATTATTTTTCAAAAATTTTGCAAGCTCTGGTTTTTTATCTTAGAATATCACGTGATACTTTTCAGGTATATCATGTGATATACCTTACTATAACAGTGCAACACTTCACCCCAGAGAAGAATCACCTGTCAGTATTAAGGTATATCACCTGGTGTCATGCGAAGTATCGCCCACGTATAGAGAAGTATATCGCCTGAACTGAGGTATATCGCGTGAATATAGGAAACTGTATCACGTGATACTGGTGACGTTTGAGGTATATCACCTGATCTGACAGAGACCTATGGTTCAAGTTTTATCATTTGAATCTGATCATATTTAGTTTGCTGGTTTACTTTACTGTATTTAGATAGGTCTAACCTACATCTCTTAGCTTAGGTAAATCAGTTTCTTGCAAATATTTTCATTTAGATTTTGGATTTTGCTAACCTTGTGGGTCTAACTAGTTGTGGTTGTAGGTGCCTTTACTTAAGAAGTTTGCCAAAAATCACATGTTAAAGAGGGCTACTAACGGTTTTTGTAGGGCTGCCCAAAAAGCATAAAAACAAAAAAAAATCTTGCTTGTTTATTTGCTTTCCTTTTAAGTGTGGCAAAAACTAGTTGTTTCATTTATTAGGAACTTTAATACCTTGTGAAAGAGATTTTGAGGTGGTAGGAGAAGTCTGCTCTTCACCTTTAGGTGAATCAGAAAATCTTGACCCATCTTAAGGTTTTGGAAGCAAGGGAGTAATTGAATCTCTTTGCTCGGTGTGTTTGGGAGAAGTTTTTGAGATAGGGGAGTATGCTCTTCACCCTTGAGGTGAACCAAAAACCTTGAACCTCAAAAATTATCCAATTTTGTTTAGTTTAGCAATCCTTTAGCGGGCCTGCTCTTGAGCAATCAAGAGGAACAACTCAAGTGGGGACAACCTTGTCATCATTTTCCTTGGTGGCGAGTGATTCCAACTCACTATAATCACAAGGCTATCAAGGACACCAAAAACCTTGGTAGACGTAACACTTGTTTTCATTTGATGTGAGTAGCTCATGGGATTGTGACCATGGGGAAAACATTAAACAAGAATGCTTAAGGTACTCTTGAGGCCACAAGGTCTGAGTCCTCTTTGAAGAGCAAGAGGGGTGTTATGAACGGAAATCTTTATTAAGAACCATTAGACAGAAGCCACCTTGTTTAGCCGCTTATCTTCTTAGTGCAAGGATTGATCCAAGTGGTTTACCCGGATCACCTTAAGATACTCACCATATGTGTCCCTTTGGTTTTGTCATTTGACACTTCCACGACAAAGCCAATATCTCTTGTGGGTAACCACTTGGTGTGAGGCAAGGGGGCATCAAGTTGTGGGCTAAGTTGGTAAGTATTGAGCCTTGACCTTTTTAGGATAGATTTGCTTGAATTGTCTTCGGTTGTGTGATGCCAGTGTAAACGTTCTTACATACAAAGAATCGGTAGCATTCAAAGGGTGCTTTTTCAATTATGATATCACAAGTGTTTGTCTTGGAAAGGTTGCTTTTTCCCTTGTTTCAAGTGTTTGAGACATGTTTGATCCCTCATTATTTGTAAACCTGCTAAAATTCTGCTGATATTGTGATTGAAATCGAAAACATCAACCCTCAGACCGAAAATTTTGACCAAACAGACCCAAAAACATAAATTTTACACAGTTCTGGTCAAGGGTTAAGAAATTTTGCAACAGTATCATGTCCTTTAGAGTGAAATATCATGCGATACTTCGCGGGTCCAAAAAGTATCACCTGCTTTGAGAGGAAATATCGCGTGATAGTTCACCCTAGATAGACTATCACTTGACCTGCCTGGTGTTTATCACTCGGCTATTATAAGGTCTATCACCTGGTATAAGGTGAAGTATTGCCTGGTTGTAGGTGTATCACCCCAGTAGCCCAGAGTATATCGCCTGGTTAATTTCTATCATGCTTGCAATTTGATCAGTTTCAATTGCTGTTAGTCAGGTTAGGTCTTGGAGTAGGCTTCTTGCTCTGTCGTTTGAGAGCTGTCTTGACTCTACATTTTTGGTTTTAGTCCTCTGGGATAACATCATCTAATTTATGAAATCACTTTGGGAATAATTGTCAAATTAGAAGGCCATTCTTGGTGCCAAGGTTCATCTCTAGGATTGTCAGCTACATTCTTGGAAAATTTTAGTGCTCTTATTGTCCAAATCGCTTTCATTTAAATCTTGATTTCAATTATATTTTGGCCTAGTCCAACCTCTTGGTTCAAAAGTGCAAGGGTAGTCACCCTTTGATTTGAAGCACCTCTTTGACAGTGTTGGTAAAGCCCCTTTTCTATCTTTTCATTTCTCTTTGGACAATAGAGGACTTTGATTATCCTAGTTTGGTGTTGACACTTTGAGAGGTCATCTTATCATTGAGAGTATCTTTCTTTCATGTCAGTTACAACAAGGTACTAAGTCAATCAAGAGAAGTGACCCCCTGTTGCCTTTAGCCAGTTACCACCAGTTAAGACTCATCGACAGCATAAGGGAAAAGGACCCCTTTTTGATCAATCACCTAAGAGTGAATCTGAGGTTTGTTTTAATCCAAAAGCTAATCCTAGTGAAGTGAGCACCTCTTTTGTACCACTTTCATCAAGCATGGACATGAGTTACACTTTCACTCGACAACAAAGAGAAGCCATGAATCAAACTCTTGAGGATATCTTCCAATGACATAGGAGAGAGTATGGTGGTTCTTCTCATGCTAGTCCACCTGGGTCACCTCCCAACAATGTGAGGTATTTTGATGCTCACCAACAAGCTGAGAGACATCATAAGCAAACTCACTCCGATTCAGGGTCACAACACGAGGACCAGAACAATGAATCTAGTGATCACCACATAAATGTAGCCAATGCAATAAGGCATTCAAGACCATCCTCTCCACTTAAAGATACCTCTCAATATGCAAATACGAGATTGAAAAACATTGAGAGGGAGAAGCAAGCCTATTTGGATGAACAAGCTGCTAAAATAGAGAAATTTAGACAACTAGAAGAAGAGGAACGCACATTATTGGACATAAGGAAGAGAGTCACCCAAGAAGAAGAAGATAGACTCTATGCACAACAACTCCAAAGCCAATTCAATGGGAGGAGAACCAATAGTGGAACCAACTCACCCCCATCTACCCCTTCGCCAAGTCCTAGAAGAAGATCAAGGACACCCTCACGATCCCCAAGCCCTAGAGGAAGAAGGGCTTCAAGATATGATCATCATAAGAGATGATCACCTCATATTCATTCAAAGCAACCCTCCCAATGAGCACATCATGGCTCACAACATGGGGGAAGTTATGCCAAATTTGATCATATGGATTTTATGACTATGCAACAAGAACCATCCTTTCAAGCATATGTAGAATGATATGTGGAACAAAACAAGGATCAATTCCTAGAAAGCCTTATCAACAAAGGTGCTAAAGTTCCATATGATTTTGACGTCCACCAAAAGATTAAGAAATAGAATCCTTCAACCAATGAGGTGATCATGCAAATGCAGAAGGATATAGAAAGGATGAGGGCTCCTAAGAGCACATTTAATTTGGACTCCATATGTCCCAACCTGATTGACAAGAGTGTGGTGTTGGTTGAGTTCCCTAAGAAAGTTGAGTTTCCAACCTATGACAAATATGATGGCGTTGGTGACCCTCACGACCATGTTCGACAATTCTACATAATGAGATTTTCTTTTCATCATGAAGACTCCTACTTGATGAGATTATTTTTGAGGAGTCTCAAAGGTCAAGCCATGGAGTGGTTCACCAACCTTAGTCCTCCAGTAAAGTCATTTAAAGAACTCATCCAAAGATTTGTTCAGCATTTTTCTTATAATCTATCAAGGTCGGTCACAATGCTTGATTTGTGCAAGCTTAAACAAAATCAAGGAGAACCTTTTGTCACTTTCCTACAAAGATGGAGACGTTTGTGCTCCAAATATCCAAGGACAATTCCTGAGGAGGAAAGAATAGACATCATTGTGAGTAACTTAGTGCCAGAATTAAGATATGAGGTAAGAAAGATACCATTTAATTCTTTTGATACCATGGTAGAAGTGGCATGTCACATAGAGGATGTCCTAAAAGAACAAGGAATTTTGGCTAAATCAACTAATAACAACAATGGCCAAAACAACAACAATAATGGTTATAAGGACAAAAAGAACTCCTATTGGAACAAGATTAAACAGGTGGTCAATGATGGAGTTGTTGACTCACCACAACCTAAGAATGAAGGAGTTCTTAATCTCTCCAATGCGGTACAAGCCATGAAGCTACAAGCATCCTCAGGACAACAAGAGAACAAACCCAAGTATCAAGGGAAACCTAAGAAGGAAAAGCGACAATTCACCAAACTTGGGGACTCCTATGCAAACATTTTCAAGACACTAATTGCTCATAATTTGGCGCAAGCTTAGGATCCTGCCAAGCACCGCATACCCGATCCTAAACCTCATTGGTGGGCTGAGAAAGCCTTTTGTGTCTTCCACAATGGAATTGGACATGATATAGAAAAAATTTTTAGACTTAAACATCTTGTCCAAGACCTCATTAAAAGTGGATGATTACAAGTTGATGGTTTAACTACTAATGCGGATTATAAGGCTTTTAAAGAACCCTTGCCCAAATATGAGAAAGGAGAGAATTCTAACAACAAGCATGGCAAAGCTGCTATCAACTATGCCTACACAAATGCTGAAAATGTTATTAATATGCTTGAAGTGGCTGATGATAATATCAACATGATGAGAGGGAAAGATCCTTATGGATATGATGTGGATTCAACTCCAATGTTTGATGAAGGACCCGTTGTGGTGCTAAGAGGTCCTCACTCACGAAGGATGCCCCAATCCCTTAATGCTGTCACTAGGGGTCAGGCTCAAGCTCCCATTATTATTAGAGGTCCTAGCTCTAGCAAGTCTAAGCAGCCCATGTCCAAGGGTGTTCTTCCTAAATTTGCTGTTGTTCCTGATTCAAATTATAACCTTATTGACCAATTACAATGTACACTAGCGCAGATATCTATTTGTGAACTTTTAGAATTGTCCCCTAAGCACAAGCGTGTCCTTGAGGATGCTTTGCGAGAAGCCAGTGTCCCTAACAACTTAGATATTGATCAATTCCAGAATATGGTCAACCATTTAGCTAGCCCTCATTACCTCACTTTCTCAAAAGAAGACGACAAATCCATCAGTCACCCACATAACTTGGCCTTACACATCGAAGTCATGATTCATAAAACCCGTGTCAGGCGTGTATTGATAGATGGGGGTGCGGGGCTCAATATTTGTACCATGATTTTGTTGAAGGCTCTAGGATATTCTAAAGAAGTCATTGACACAAGGAAAAAGATCACAATCAAGGCATATGATGAAGCAGAAAGAAGTTCTAAGGGATTGGCCATTTTGCCTATCTGCATTGGTCCAGTAGAAAAGGACATCTTATTTCAAATTGTTGATGTTTGTCCTTTAGCCTACAACATTTTGCTAGGTAGGCCATGGATTCACGAAATGCAAGTAGTCCCATCAACGTATCACCAGTGTGTTAAGTTTCCCCATAATGGTGTAGAAATTTGCATACCTGGAGATAGTGCTTTGTCAGTTAATAAGATTTCTACTGGATCACATGTACCTTTGAATAGGGAAGCTGACAACCCTAGTATTTCACTTGAACAATGCAAGCAGAAGTTTAAGACCATAGATCTTGGGATGGGAGATTATAAAGTCGATTCTTTTGCAAAAATGCCGATTTCTCCTAGGTCTTATGGGAAACCATCACCAAATATGAAACCTTCATCATCAGCAATGACATTATTTGGAAAATTTGTTGAGTCTTCAGTTCCTATTCAGGAAGAGAAAGAGGAAGTTGCCGTAAGGGACTGGATCTATCATGAGGAAAAATACCAACACAACGAGAGCTTTGCTCCTTCACCTAAAGCTTATGGGAGAGGGTATACGTTGGTTAAGAATATGGGTTATCCAGGATATGGTCCCCTTAGCCATAGGTTGGATGCTAAAGCTGAGCCTTTTAACCATACCCTTTTTGGATGAAAGAATAAGTCAACAATTGGCTTAGGTTTTGAAAATAAGAAGAAGAAAGGTGTCCCTGTCCCAGCTGCGACAAACATTGACAATGATTCAGACTACACACCTGATCTTTCTAATAAAAAAGACATGTCTGATGATTGGGTGCCTTCAACAAATCTTCTTTGGGGAGATTCAGAAGATTTGATACTTGACAGTCCTACTATCCCAGCTGTGACGGATAGTGACTATATGAATGCTAGATTGACAATGGAAAGTGTTGCTATCCTAGCTGCGACAGATAGTAACAATGCTAGCATTAGAGAAGGGGAAACCTTTCCCAACCTTGAGGCTTCTACATCATGAGGCCCAAATGATGATTCAGACACAAACTCACATGAGTATGAATGGGACTCACTTTCAGATGCAATAGTTGATTTGGACATGGATGTTGTCCATACTTATAGTACCCAACCTGATGTGACCAACGATCTTAGTGTAGGACTAGAGGATTGTACTCCTTGAATTGTCTTAATGGCTGATGCTTCATTTGGTAGGACAAATCCTGACTCAGGTATCCTCAGAGGGGACTTGATGAATCCTGATTGTATGGTCATCTGAGATAACACCTTTCACATAAATAACATTGAACCAGTCATTGACCTACCCCTTGTTCACTATGACCTAATTGATTGGTCTCAGCACCATCAAGAGCCTAGATTCCTCACTTTTCAGAACGACTATGAACTTGCCTGCTATCTGAATGCTCTTGAACTCATGGCTTCTTCCACCAGTGAACCAATAACAAGTATGACAGAGCCTGATATTAAGTACCTCAGTTTAAAAATAAAAGAAAAAGAAAGAAAGAAAAATAGGTCTGATGGCGAAAACCACTTTGTAGCGGTATCAGAACCAAAAATAGTAAAAAGAGATGACGTATCTGAGGGTGAAAACCTCTTTGAGGCACCTAAGGATAGGGTACTTAATAACTTGCCGAGTTATTTTTAGGACAGATCATCAGTATTGATTGAGCCAACAAAACTAGTTAATTTGAACACAGAAGAAGCTCCCCAAATAATTCATCTTGCTCAGTCTTTATCAGAAGAAGAAACCAAGGCATATATACAATTCTTACAAAAGAAGAAAATTAATTTTGCATGGACCTATTCAGACATGCCAGGGCTTGACACAAATCTTATAATGCATCACTTATCCATAGCTCCAGGAGTCAAACCAGTGAAACAAAGACTCAAAAAAATGCATCCACATGTAGCTCTCCTTGTCAAAGCGGAATTAGAAAAAATTTTGAGAGCTAGATTCATCAGAGCCATCTATTATGCAGAATGGATCTCAAACATAGTACTAGTTTCCAAACATGATGGGTCCATTCGTGTATGCACAGATTTTAGAGATTTAAACAAAGCATGCCCAAAGGATGATTTTCCACTTCCAAACATTGACATGATAGTGGACATGACAGCAGGCTATGAAATATATTCTCTAATGGATGGCTTTTCAGGATATAATCAAATTAAAATAGCTCCTGAAGACCAAGAGAAAATAGCATTCACATGTGCATAGGGAACCTATTGCTGGAACGTCATGCAATTTGGGTTAAAGAATGCAGGAGCAACATACCAATGAGCTATGACCACAATTTTTCATGATATGATGCATAAGAACATGGAAGATTATGTGGATGATACCTTGGCTAAATCAAGAAAAAGGGATGCACACCTTCCCAATTTGGAAGTAATTCTTGATCGCATGGAACAGTTTCAACTCAGATTGAATCCAAAGAAGTGCACATTTGGTGTCACCTCAAGCAAACTTTTAGGATTTATAATATCAGCAAAAGGTATAGAGGTTGATCCTGAAAAGGTCCAAGCAATTTTAGATATGCCACCTCCAAGAAACATTAGTCAGATGAGAAGTCTTCAGGGATGACTCCAGTCAATTAGGAGGTTTATCTCACAGTTGGCAGATAGAGCGCAACCCTTTAATAAGATGCTACATAAGGGTGCTTCTTGTGTATGGAATGAGGATTGCCAAAAGAGCCTTGATCAAATAAAATAGTATTTAGCTAATCCTCCAATTTTGATGCCGCCTATTCCTGGGAGACCATTGATTTTATACATTTTAGCAACAGAGTCTTCCTTGGGGGCATTGTTGGCTCAATTAGATGATACTGGGAAAGAAAGGGCCATATACTATATCAGTCGTACTCTAGTCTCCTATGAGATCAATTATAATAACATTGAGAAGTCTTGTCTTGCAGTGGTGTTTGCTTCTCAAAAGTTGCGACACTATATGCTTGCTCATACTATACATTTGGTTGCAAAAATTGATCCTCTTAAGTACTTGCTTAGTAAGGCTGCCTTCATGGGTAGACTTGCTAAATGGATGATGGTCTTAACTAAATTTGAAATAGAGTACGTTGAAAGGAAGGCCATCAAAGGGCAAGCTATTGCTGACCAATTAGCTAATTTCCCAATTAAGGATAGTATGCCTGTTCAAGTGGAATTCCCAGATGAACACATCCTGTATATGACTAATCGCACTTGGAAAATGTTCTTTGATGGTTCCCACATGCAAAATGGATCAGGTGCTGGAGTATTATTTGTCTCTCCACATGGGTACAATATTCCAAAGTCTTACAAACTTTTATTCCCATGTACGAATAATATTGCAGAATATGAAGCTTTAACCAATGGATTGAGAATGGCTATAGAATGGAACATAATAGAGTTACATGTCTTTGGGGATTTCCAGTTAATCATCAATCAAGTCAATGAGGAGTATCACACCAAGGATGATAAATTGATACCCTACAAAAAGATGGTTGACTCATTGAGACGTTACTTTACATTTGTGACATTTCAACAGATCCCTAGGATAGAGAACAAAGCTGCAGATGCTATGGCCACATTAGCTTCACTCCTTCAGTTGGAAACACATGAATCAAGATTTGAATTTCTGGTGGAAGAGCTACACCATCCCATCTTTGACTCATCTGAAAGCCATGTCATTTGTACCCTTGTCACACATGAGTCTTCCCGATATGGTGCTATCTATTCATATCTTCATGATGGCATCATCCCTGACACATTCAACCATTCTGAATGCTGAAACCTCATCTGTAATGCCTCTCACCACACCCTTATCTCTGGTGACTTATATAGGAGGGGTTTAGATGGGATGCTCCTTAGGTGCTTGGAAAAGGAGGAATCCGACCAAGCGTTAGTTGACATCCACGAGGGCATTTGTGGTGGACATTCTAATGGTCTTACCATGGCCCGAAGGTTGCTTAGGGTAGGGTATTATTGGCCCATGATGTAGATAGATGTAGTAGCCTTTGCTAAGTCTTGTGAAAAATGTCAGAAACACGGAAACCTGATTCATGCTCCAGGTAGGGAGCTGATTCCTTCTGTTTCTCATTGGCCATTTCAGCGCTGGGCCTTTGATCTAGTTGGGCAGATTCATCCCAACTCATCAGGTGGACATAAGTTCGTTATTACTGCCACTGACTACTTCACAAAATGGGTGGAAGCTGTGCCACTTTCTATTGCTTCAGGGAAGACTATCTCTTTGTTCATCTTGAATCATATTATTTGCCGATTTGGCGTGCCTTTTGAGATTATCACTGATAACGGAGGTCAATTCAAGAATAAGGACCTAAAGCATTTATGCAAAAAGTTTAAAATCAAGCAACATTGGTCCTCCATCTACTTTCCACAAGGAAACGGATAGGCAGAAGCCTCCAACAAAACCATTCTTAAGATCCTTCATCAGATAGTGAACAAGAATGGTAGGGATTGGCACTTGCAAATCAATCCCACACTATGGGCTTACAGAACTAGCATTCGTACACCTATAGGAGCTACTCCTTTTTCTCTTACCTATGACACTGAAGTGGTATTGCCTTTAGAAGTTGAGATACCATCACTCAGAGTCTCACTCAAAGGATTGATAACAGATGAGGATTACCGCGCCATGAGGTTACAGGAACTAGAACTTTTAGATGAGAAGCGTAAGGCTTCCTTTGATCATATGAGAGTGTATCAGAAGCATATGTCCAAGGCATTCAATAAGAAGGTTCACCCTAGAGAGTTTCAAATAGGTGATCTTGTTTTGCGAGAGAACCCTAAGAACCAATAGAACAGAGAACAAAAGGGTAAGTTTGAACCTAACTGGCTTGGACCATATGTCATCACAACTACTTTTGGTACAGGTGCATATTTACTGTTAGATCTAGATGGAGAACAGCTCCCTGATCCCATCAACATTTTACACCTCAAGAAGTTTTACCCTTGATGCCCATTTCTGTCTGGGGGCATCCTTTGTACATATTTATGGATCCTAAAAAATACCAAAAAAATTGATACATGATGCTGAAAAAATCTTAAAAAGCATATACAGTCCTGAAAAAATACAAAAAAATAAAAAAATTTAAAAAATAAAAAAAATAGAAAAAGTGCCTTGGTGAAAACCTGGAAACAGGTGCCTTGGTAGCAAAAATCCAAAAAAAAAGAAAAAAAGAAAAAATTGCAATAAATCCAAGTGGTGAAAACCTAGAAACAGGTGCTACTTGAGGCCTTTGCACTCCTATTTATTAGCATGCGTCCTCGACACTTATCCTTTCTCCATCATGCCCTGACCTTATTTGACTTGGTTTGGAATTGGTCTTTCTCTTTGTCTAGGGGGTATAACTATTAGCATTGGTCCTTTAGGTACGTTTGTCTCTTGGGGCATTTCACAAACTAGTATTTTTCAACACCACCCCAAATAGTGTTTCTCAACACTACCCTTGCGTCGAGTGTTTCTTAACACTTATCATATGTCTTCTCCAATAGTCTAGTATGATGCGACGTTGCTCATTTGCAAAAGTGATACTCAAAGTTTGACTCTATGACCAACACACACGCACTTAAACAATCAACTTGTTGAGATCTATTGACTTTATTTTTTTTTGTGTGCTGTCTATGAGGATT
The DNA here is from genome assembly GCA_027943335.1 of Chamaecyparis obtusa. Taxonomy (NCBI): domain Eukaryota; kingdom Viridiplantae; phylum Streptophyta; class Pinopsida; order Cupressales; family Cupressaceae; genus Chamaecyparis; species Chamaecyparis obtusa. The sequence goes on from BSBK01006628.1 coordinate 78,535, forward strand.
TCTTTGATGAGTGGTCTCTCCCTGAGAAGTTTTTGATGATGCATAGCTAGAAGACTAAGAGTATGAGAACATGTTTTATTTATTTATCTGCTTGTGGGTATATTTTGTTGATCCTAACTGTCATGAGCATTTTGCTGGTCTTACTTGACACTATGGATTGATAGGGTATTATCCTTGACTATTTTGCGAGTGCATGCTTCTAGTTATCCTGACTTTCATGTGTCTTGACACAAGCATAATCCTGCCATATCAAACTTAGGTAATCTCACTATATTAGTCATCTGGACCTACATGTCTTTGATGCCTAGGTGAGATTCCCACATTCCTATCTGATAAAGATCATATTCATATCCACATAGTCATACTAGTGTGCATTGTATGATCTTATGACGCTACCAATAATGCTCGATGATGATAATTACATGTCTATAAGCATTGTGACCTTGCAAGTCAACCACTTTCATTGTAGCTTGCATTCTTAGGTTCATGGTAGTTTAGTTTTGCATCTTGCATATGGAGAGAGCTCTCCTTTTCATCTTATGTGGACCTATCAGTCAACTACGCTTCTTCTCGATCATGTCTTTCACTCCTTGTCTTTTTCATCTTGAACCTATTCTTGTTCATCACAAGGGGTTAATCATATCATCATATCTATATCACAACTGTCATTTTTAGAAACATGAGCCTATATTATACACATGCAAATCCAACATACCTCTATAAGAGAGAACATACATAAGCATGTACATAAATATTTTGAGCAAAATGACAAGACAATATACATAAAATGATACATCCATCACAAGTGAGACATAAACACATGATATATCAAACATCCAGTAATCTCATATATACACCAATGTCATGATACGATATACAATATGGGATCCTAAAATCTAGATCAATGTCTCAAGATATGTCTAAATATCTAACAACATCTAACCCTAAACCTAAGACTGACTGCCACCCTCATGTCTTGGTGCTGGCGGAGGTGGTGCTAGATCAGGGACTACATCTAATCTACCCACTATTGCAGAGTATGACGATGCTCTCTGATCCTCTGGGACTGCCTGAATGTAGAGGCCATAATAATATGCAGCTCATGCTACCTCTCTCTGTCTCTCTGCCAAGGCAACCTATAAGGCTCTCTCTCACCACTCTGTTTCTGCCTGCTGATCAGTGAGCTGCTACTCTCTCACTACTATAGTAATCCTGAGCTACAATATCTCAGCCTTGAGAGCCTGTATCCTTTCTCTCAGATCATCCCCACCCATAGGCTGATCCTGCTGTGCCTCTGCCTGCTGGCGAGCTGGTCTTGCCTCATCCTCAGGCATCACCGACCTCTGTCCCCGTGACCATTTTTGGCCACCTAATTTGGATCCCTCCCCTCTCTCCATCTCCTCCCTCTCCCCCTCCTATCATCTCCTCCATCTCCTCCATCTCCTCCGTCCCCCCATCATCACCTCCGTCTCCCCCCTGTGCTAGTACCTATGCATCTGGTATAATGAACTGAGGGAATGGTGCCCTCCGCTACTCTACCCTATATGTTGCATCGGCCCCTGCATCTGCCACATCTGGGTGATACTCCCAGGGCTCACTCCCGATACCAGCTATCTCTGTGATCACCTGCTGGTAGTCTAACATGGGTAGCCACCCATGTCCCTCATCATCCCTGGCTCTGGCATATGTAGTAGTCTTTGTCAAGACTCGTTGCTGCCTCCCAAACTGCCGCCATACCTGAGTGATGCAAAATCTCTCCACTATCTCTGAGTTTCAGCCTACCAGTGGCCGGGTACATAGCATGTAGCTCAGCTCATCCTCTACATCACCCCATGCCTCAACATCCCTGTATGGCCTCCATGTGAAAGCAGCCATCTCATCCAAGATCCTCTTGTAGTATGTCACATCCTCCGTATGAGCATGTGATATGAAACCCATATATCTGTATATATATGGGTATCTCCTCTCCCTCGACTGAACCCTCAGGTGCATCACAACAATGTGCTCCCAAGCCCACACGTATGCTAGGATGGCACCACAAGCCCATGACCGGCTATCCCTATACACGATCTTGTGTAGCTCGTGATACATCTCCGCAAGAATGGCTGGTCCCCATGCCATCCGATGAGGTCTGCCTACCAAGTCAATCAGTAGCCTGGCCCATCCGAGCGGGAATCCCTTCTGACTGTGATCAGTCATCAAGATTTGAGAAATAATGGATGCCACAATACATGGCATCAAAAAATCTCTACCAAAATCCTCTAGCAGCCGCTCCCAGCTAACATGCCGATCAAGGATAGTCACATCCTGAAACATATCTTGGATCATCCGTCGCCCCTCAGTCACATCCTGATCATAGTATACCTGTTCCATCACATGAATCATGTCAATTTTCATCCTTTGGAAACATTACATTTTACATGATTATATCTAAAAACATGATTATACTTACCGGCTCTCCATGACATAGCACTCGTAGGATCCTGTAGACATCCTCCAGCATGATGGATGCCTCACCTATGGGAAGATGGAAGGTGTTGTGCTCACTATGCCATCTCTCAGAAAGCGCAGTCAACAACCCATGGTCAGCTCTGATGTCTAGTAATCTCAATAAATACCTAAACCCCATGGTCCTAATGTTAGCATTTCCTAGATCATCTAGATCTCGGACACACCTCAGCCCGGTCACCTTCGGTGCTCTGATGATTAGCACCAAAAAAACCTCCTGCAAGCTGTTAAAACCAAGCCAGTTGTTAGAACATGTCATGATGGATGCCTCAAAATCAGTCTAACACATCTTTGAACACCTAAAATTGTCTAGACCCATGTCATTTTGCTTACAAAGACCTAAACTTTCAAATTTTACACTTTGGCGATACTGCTTTTTTTTGGAAAAGTATCATGCGATTCTTCTCCCTATAGTGGTGTGATATACTTTGGGTCGTGCGATGCTTCACCTGGTATCACGTGATATTTCACCCAGTATCGTGCAATACTGGTGCCTATACTCGCGTGATAATTTGGGGACCCGTGAAGTATCGCATGATATTTCTCCCCAAAAGGCGTGATACTTCTAAAGTATCATGTGATATTTTGCCTAACCTAAAAATTTGAAAATTAAAAAATTTACAAACGTGCTAAAAATGTATTAAATGACTAAAAAATAGTGAGTTTTTCGAAAACGTACCGGGGCAGGATAGTGTGGTGGCCGGTTGTGCAACTGGGTGTGCTCAAATCAATGCCTGTAGATGGGAACTCCTACCTGCTGTGCCATTTTCTCTCTCAAAGCTCTCAAAATTCTCAAATTAATCAAAGACAAATGATTTTTGAAAATGACATTTTCACCCCTTTTATAGCATTTTGACTTTTTGACCGAATTTTAAAACACCTCAAAATTGCACAAAAATTGCACCCCTAGCTAATTTCGACGTCCTGGATCCATTTTCAGACTCAAAATCAAAATCTAAGGTCATCTTGATAGTCAAAATTGCATTTCAAAAATTTTCCTTCTACGCAGTTGATTGACCTTTTGAGGCATACTTGTCTGATCTTTGGTGGAATTTCTTCATTTCCATGTCTTTCAACCTTCTAGTATGTCATTCACCCTCTTTCTCTTTCCTCACTGGGGCATGTTTTCATTTCCTAATGGTTATCCCATTGCCCTTTATCTTCGATTATGATTTCACTTCAATTTGATCAAATCTTTATCAATTTGCTGTCTCTCCTCTACCTGATTTCGATTTCGATTCCGAGGGGGCAGTATTTATGAGATCCTTATCCCTGACATCTTGATGCTCTTGATTCAGACATCTTTTGTGAGCTTTTGCTCAAATTTGAGATTCTTATCTCTTACTTTGAATGGGATCCCGAATCGACCTCATGTTCAAAGGCCTTTGTCTATGTTTGTCCGGATGTGATCCTGAATCGACCTCACATCTGAGTTGTTTTGTGATCCCAGATCGATCTCACATTTCAATTCTTCTTTGACTGCATGTGTTCCCAAATTGATCACACATTAGTCAAAGAGGGGAAAATGTATGCACCCAAAAATGGTCGCCCAAACTTTGGGCCCATTTATTTGATTTATCAATCCTGAATTAGTTTTATCAATAATCAATATTTTCAACATTATCAATTTCTTGATCAAGTCTTAATTTCGATCATTTATTGGATTTTTATCCTATGGGCTAATCATTTATCCTAAGTCTTTATTTGATTAAAAGGAATATTTCCTCCCCTTTTGATTAAATAAAAAGTCCCACTTTTCCTCTTATCCTAAGTTGCACAAATAAAGCATTATTCCTATTTTACAAAAAGGAAAAAAGCACTTTTGTCTCACATGGGCACAAAGTCAATTCCTATTGGAGGATACTTGTGCATATGGATCGCTTCTCTTTCAAGCTCCACCGCCGATTAAGACTTTTGCCTCTTAATCTTAATGGTCCATTCCTTTGCATTTCTTATAAAAGGAAAGCTCTCTCCTCCATTTTCATATCACGTTTTTATACTAACCTTATGCTGCAGGAATCCTTGAAGACTTTGAAGCTTTTTAGAGATCATTGTTGCATCCTTCTTTAGATTTCTTCATTTGCTTCATAGTTTAGTTTACATTCTTTCATAGTAGTTTCATTTTCATGACTTTCATAGCTTAGATTTCCTTTCATGCAATAGCATAACTTCACATAGCTTAATAGGAGGGATTTGTAACGCTTGTTCTTTCCATTTCATAGCTTATTTGCATTGCATTTTCATTTCTATAGACTAGTTTGCATTTTATTTTCATAGTGATTCTTGAGGATATTGGCACTCTTGCCCTTGTCCTCATTTGAATCTCTCATTGTGTGGTTGACTAGCAAGGTCACAAGCTTCTAGTTCTAGCTGAGAGCAAATACATCGTAGTCCCTTGCAACTCCATGCATAGAGAGCTATGAGCCACTTTGTGAGGCCTCATTCTTGAGCAACCTTGCATGTAATGGTTCATAGAAGTACACCATTTTAGTGTGTACAATAGTTGCCTAGGAAAAGTAGATAGCCACAAGGAGGGAGCCCATAGTAGAGACAAGAGGAAGATAAGGACACTCTAAACATGAAGTGCATAAGCTACTCAATATTAATCCATCTTAGTTTGAAATATTCCTCATTCAAAATTCAATCCTCAAGCATGTACAGGCTTAGGCCCCCATGCCTCCCTAAGGATTTCAATGTGTAGTATAATCAATTTTTATGTATAGGTATTCTTGATAGATATGTTGTGAAGTAGATCTAGATAAGAATGTATAACATTATTTTTTTGAGTCTCTAGTCATATACACATATACATACATCATGTTTTTTAGTAATAATGACACATGTTTGTTGAGATCATAAATTGATCTTGAATTGACCCATGATTTGTTTATTATGTTGGTAATATGTATTTCCATTGATGTCAAAATGTTGTTTAATAATATGCATTATCATTGGAGAGATGAATGGAAGATGTGTTGTGGACCTTAATGTATCAAATAATATGTGTTGGGTGAGAGAAATTGTGCCAAAATTAGTTTGATTAGAAATATAGAAGATAGTTTAGAGAGGCATTAGATGGCCATATATCTATCTAGATACTTGGTATGTATTGGTATACATGGTTTATGTTTTGATTATAATATTCAATCACTCTAGATGATATATACATGCTCAAGAAGTTATGATGGTTGAGATCATATTCATAATTAGGTGATTGAAGAAATTTGTCTAAATGTTAGACAATCTATTTTTCCTATAACTATGTACTAGTAATCTGGTTTTCATCTTATTAAATTAATTTTTTTGGTTATTTAGTTTAGGAGTTAAGCTAAGGAGTATGAAAGGTATCATTGTATTAGTTTTCATGACATTCACATTTGTACAAATTTTTTTATAAGGACACATCATTCATATCATATTTTTTAAGTATTCCCTAGAATGCTTCAAATTCTTTTGTACAAATTAGTTGGTTTGTGCATTTTTGGTAATATGTTCTAGATGGTGAAAGGGTTAGTGAAATGAGTTGAACAAGTGATTTAGTATTCTAGAATACAATATTATTTATGATGAAGTGTGTTAGATTGTTAGAATTTCCATGTCTCAGTGTAATCGATAGTTTTTTTTTTTTTATAACTTAATGATTGATTCCTTCATAATATTAATGAAGGGATAATATAGATGGTACTCAATATATTAATCTTAGTTTGTATGATTTTTTGGGTTTCCCTATAATGGTTTGTAATCAAATAATCAATAGATTGACTAGTAGTTTTGATATTTAGGTTAAGGATGTGTTCCTTCATGTGAGGTGAAACCAGACCATTCTGTTTCCTTGGAGGGTGTGTTAAGATGTGTTTGAAGTTTATCCTTTTCTTTAGGTTTATCCAAAACCTAATTTTTTTGTTAATATATATGGTTTAAGCTAAACCTATTCTAGGTCACACATTTCATTTGTTAGGTCCTATTTGAGCTAACTTAGTTGATTTTTGGTATGCCACAAGATATATAAGGAAGGGTAAATTATTAGTAGGCTATGTGAAAATAGTGTGGTAAAAATTAAGAAGATATTATGATGTGATGTGTGAAATATTACAGTGATGTTCTAATTGAGTATGAATTGTGTCAAATTTGTTTAACAAAGTGATTATGCTACAAAGAGGACTAAAACTTCAACATAAGTTGGATGCTTCTTCCACAATAATTCCACTTATAATTTGCATTTTAATCTTCATGTATCTTAATTTGGAGAAGTGATCTTCATATTCAAAATCTATTTTATCTTTATTAGGGTAGTGTGCCTTAGTCTATAAGTCTATTAAGGGAGCATTGAGCTTCCTTGGAAACATACCTAAAAAAAACATTGTAAATTCTTTAAGAAAGTTCCTAACAAAAGGGAGAAAGTTGAAACATGTTCCCCTCTATTCTAGCTTATTCTATCTTAAAATAGAGTGTTATTTGATCCTCTTGGGTTTTACTCATAGAAATCTTGGTATTCTTGTGTTATACATGCTCTTCTTTAGTTCTTTACTTCTATAAATTTAACTTAATGGATAATATTAATAAATTATTAAGTTTTATTTAATTTTGATTCCCCCCCCTCTCAACATCTAGGTGTGTTCAACAATTGGTATCAGAGAAAGGTTCCTAATGAAACAATTTAACAACCCAAGGTAGATTCCACATTTATAAACATAGGTTTTGAAGTTAAGATAAACAAGATGATCCTCCCTAAAAAGGATCTTGAGGCAATGGAACTTAAAGGATAAGATATCAATCTTGATGAATATTGAGTAGACCTTAAAGTATAACTCAATTTCTCTCTCAAGAACATTGATGTTGACCATAAAAAAATGATTAATATAAGAAAAAATTTAGTGAGGTATAAAAGGTAATTATACAATTGAAGGCTAAAATAGAAGCAAATAAGGAACACAAAATTGAACTCAAAGAGGCAGAAAATGAAAATTTAATTTGAAAAAATGAATGAATGAAGCAAACAATGCAATGAAAAACTCAATAAGGAACATAGTAAACCTAAAGGTTCATGTTGAGGAAGGAACTTGAAGATTTCTAATTCCCTAGAGACCAAGTTGCACAACAAAATTTCTAAATTCACCAATCTTAAGGAATTCATCTTTACTCTGACAAAAGAATTGGAGGATGCAAAAGTATAGATACAGAAAAATTTGAAACCTAAAGGTTGTAGTGAATTTCTTGATGAGGTTCTTAGTTATCAAAAACCATAAAAGAACAAAGGCGGACTTGGTTTGAAAAGAGAGAAAGATATAAGAATAATGAAATGGATGAGAAAGGTAAAATTAAGGCTCAAGAATAATCATAGAAGTCAAAAGGAGACATGAACCACTTCACTCAAGTCTAGAACAAAAAGAACAATAACAAAAATCCAGTTCCCTATTAAACTTGTCATACTAAGTACTCTCAATATTTTATCATAATTTCTTATCTTGCAGTAAGATTGGACATAAGGATGCTAAATGTAGGAGTAGAATGAAGATGAAATTATTAGGCCACTAATACTTTAACTATTCAATGGTCAATGCTATAATTGCAAAAAATTTGGTTATAAATAAAATGAATACAAAAGTATGAATGGTTTCATGAATGCTATGACCACTCTAATTTTCAACGGCTAATGCTAGATAGGCAACAAGTTTGGCCATAAGTTTTTTGAATATAGATCAAATATTATGAGTGGATATTCTTTGTAGTATTTTATTACATGTTGTATAGGGGGAAATGAGATCCACCCTATAGAAAATGGAGAGAGAATAACAAGATTCCACCACCAAAGGAGGCCCGATTAACACAAGAGAAAGTGTCAATTTGTAACCTTGACAAAGGGGAAAATTGTTTGGATTAACTTCTCTCTTACCTCCACAAAGAGAGGGTTTTGGAAATGAAGGATAAAATAGAGATGTATGAAAGTATGTATTGAAATGAGAAAAAAAGGAGAACTTACCTTGGAAAATAGAAACCTGTAAATACCATGTCTGACTATGTCAAAAAGATTGAAATTCAAGAATTGAGACTAAAAGTACGAGCTCTACAAAACTCAAAAATTGTTATGCTCCTAGAATAGGCCTATTTTTTAGGTTTATGTTGACTTGGGGTCGGCCTTGACCTAGGACTAGGCAAAAATTTGGCCTAGAGCTACTCTACTGATCTTTCCTGATTTCAAATATGCAACTGTTCCCTATTCCAGAAAACTCCCAAAAACAAATATGAAAGTTTGTAAATCTAGATCTGCAAGAGAAAAAGGGTTTTGTGTTATTGGAGAGGCTTTTCCTTAGTCAAATCCTAGTTTAGGAATTAACCTCAACCTTTAAACAATAATAAAGAGAATTCTAGCAAGTAGTAGAAGTAGATCTAACAATAAAGCAATACTAATCAATGAATATGCAATTGTGTTTAAGATGTAATCAAGTATGTTAATGCAATATCCTTGACTCAACACCAATGACCTAGAAAGGAAATTAATGTAAATAAAAACATCAATGTATGTGTATGCTTGAAATTCACCATGAAGAAGAATGATAGATCTTGGAGGAATGATTGTAGATCTTGAAGATGTGACAATGGATCTCGAGTGTATGAAGGTAGATCTTCCCTCCTTGATGGCCAAATCTACTATTTACTTGAATAAAGAAGCTAGATCTAGGGGAAAGAATGTAAGAATGATATGATCTTTGAATGTCTTTTTAAAACTCCTTCAATTACTTGAAACTTGAAAGCTTGAATCCTTGATCTTCAATGTACACCTTGAGAGCTTATGAGAGCATGAAATAGATTGAAAGTATGAACTCTTAACACTTGTGGATTGAATTGATATTATTGGATCCAACAAAATGAAGAGGGAGGCCTCTATTTACACCCAATTTTGTCTCCAAAATTGAGAAGGGTCGACTAGAAGGCAAGATAAAATTAAAATTATGAAAGGGTCCTGGTATCCCAAAAATGGTGACCCACAAGGTCAGGGCCAAAATTTGGTCTAGACCTAAAGGTCAGGGGTTAGCACTAAAACAAACTCAAATCAACTAGTGAAAGAGACTCGATTGAAAAAATTCCTCATCCACTAATATCATGTTTGGAAGGCTATTGCAAGAGCATAAATGATCATATAGAAAAGACAAAAGAAACATCATAGATAGCATACCCTCATGATCTAGTCCTACTAGAGAGAGAGAGAGAGATGTCCACCTTATTGTGAATAAAAAAAGGAGAGGAGACCCTAATAGGTGGGTGCACCTGGTAGTCAATCCCAAAGACTGTGCACCTTTTGGCGGCTTTGTGTATGTATGTAGTGCATCTTCTAATGACTTTAAGCACCCACAGATCAATGTCCTCATATTACCATGGCATATATTTGTAAATCTAAAGGATGGAGATTTATCTCACTTACACCTTATTCAGGATTTAGCATATTGTATGTAAATAAATGTGTATCCTGGGGATGGATATTTGTCTCACTTACACCCTGTTTAGGATTTAACATACTACAAAACAAAAAAGGTTAAAATAAAAACATAAATGCATAACTATAGTACAAAGGAGGCAATATGTATGCCCCCTCATTATGGATACATAGTAGACATGAAAAGGAAGAGAGAGAAGGATACCTACTTCCATCAACAAGGAGATATCCTTAAGAAACAATATATACCATACGCTTAACGAAGAGTGTTAACCCTTACAATCTAAGAACATAGATAATTGTGAAAATGATATATCTCTTATGAAAAGAGGATCCTAAAAGAGGAGAAATATTTCCTACAAGACATATACCTACAAGAGGAGCACTGGAAGAATGATAAAATCTCCAACAAAAAGAGGGGAATGGAAATTCTTCTATTTAGCCCCTTGTTTCCAGGTGAAATAAGATTTTTTGATCAAGGATACAAACTTTGAACCCAAAGTAAGGGAAGATATTTATAATGAGCATAGTTTGTAAAATAAAGAAGAGGTGATGACCTAAGACATACACCTCTTGTATAAGATGGAATCTATGGTCAAAACACATTTCCTTATAAGAAAAATAATGTCACATGATAAAAAAAATGCCACTTGTATGAAGGAAATCAGATCCTTTGACAAAGAGAGACAAAAGGACAAATAGAAAGCTTTCCCCCAAGGATGAAGGCAAGAACAATCCTAAATGATAAACACTCAAGAGATATGATAATTCAAGAATAAATTATAACATGTGAGACAAAGCTAAGAACAACATATATACTCAAAGAGATATCTCATGAAAAGTACATACCATCTAGGAGACGCCATAGATGATCATGAAGGAACATACATATATAATTAACAACAATATTTCATGATAGAAAACTATAGAAATGAAGAGAAAATAGAAGGGGATGGAAAATTAATCCACCCACAAAGTGATTCCTTATGCAAGATATGTAATTCCTAACCTACATAAATAGGTAGAAAGATATCCAAAAGAAACACACACATGTAGGAAGAGAAATAAATCAAAAAATAAAGCAAAGAGAAGGAACCCTTGGCCACCAGCCAAGGGACAATGAAATAAACCTATTGGGATGCTCCTAATGATCATTGTGCCACATAATGGGGAGAATTACCAATAGGGAAAAATATATGCTATAGATAACCATGAAGAAGTTGTAAGACTTCACTCATATAAGGGATACTTCCCCTATCTACCCTATCTCTTACAAAAAAATGGAAGTCATCATTGTACTATCTTAAAATGGACTCAATCATTATTTAAGACCTTTTAGCTCTCATCATTTACCGACTTTATGAACCATGGGTGGATTTGTGCTTGATCCCCCTTTTATCCTATTCTATCCCATATCTTCCACTTTTAAGTGTGTAGTCTCTAAGACCTTAGGGATGGCTCCCTATGGGCCGACCCTAGAATAGGTTGACCAAGTCAACCTATTATGGAATAGGTCGACCAAGTCAACTTTTTTCCCCAGGGATATTAAATCCCATGGCCAATGTTGTCTCGGGGAATTAAATTGTAAAATTGGGTGACCTCGTCATCTTGCTTTGTTTTACCACCCAAAAAATAGTATAAAAGGAAGCATAAGAACCTCATTTTGACATCCATGAACATTGATTAACATCCATTAACATCCATAATATCCATTAGAGATCCAAAAATCATGCAAGAAAGTTCTAGCATTCAAGCATTCATCAAGCATTCAAGATTCAAGGATCATTTGTGAGCATTTCCTCTTCAAGATCTAGAATTTTGTTGGCCATCAAGGGAGGAGATTTACATTGAGTAATTCATAATATTTTTTATTGATGCATGTTTACATCCATGGCTCCATGATGTGGTTTTGGTAGATCCTTTGCATTTGTGGAGATTTCCTACATTCATCATTGCAAATTCAACATCTACAACATAGACACATTACAAAATCCTTATTGACAAGGATTTGTACAAGAAAGGTGAATAATTACATTTTTATTGTTTCCTTTACATATTTACATTTAAATTTCAAGGTTTATACCTCAATCTAGGGCTTGACCGAGGCAATCCCTCATCCACCCAAACCCCAAAACAAGCTTCTTTATGTGCAGGAGAAGGATATCAAAATTACAACAATAGATCTGGAAACTACTTGTTGAGACATTTCCAAAGAATTTAGGTCAACTTTGCTACAATGTCCTAAAAAAATGGTGACTTCATGGAAAAGTGTCCAAAACATGTTGCACTGGCTCGACCTGTTCCTAGAGGTTTGAGAAAAACAACATTTTCTAGGTTTTCTATTCTGATTGCGAATCTGCAGTCGGAAGTTCTGTCACAGGTTCATATTTGTAGTTTTTTAAGAAAAAAAGGCATATTCCTGTACATGTTTCAAGGTGATTACTCTATCATTCATTTCACCTCTTATTCTAGACCTATTTTCATATCTTAATTGAGTTGATTGCATACACTTAGCATCTAGATCTATCTTACTTTTCTCATTATATCAATCAGTTCAATTTCACATTCGCATTTACAAATCTTTAATCAAATCCTAAATTGCATGAAAGAGGACTTTCTTGTATACTTCCTTGATACAATTTAGGTTTAGCATTGGAATACCTTCATATTCTTAGGTTTTACTAATATAACTTGGGCTATATTGAGAGTTATGTTTGGAAGCCCCTCTTTCTCTTGTATTTTGAGTGTTAGCATTGGAATGGTTAATTAATGAACTCATCTCACATAGTTTATATTGTTAGATTCATTAATTCATTTCACCCCTTAACATTTTGGTGAACCCGACGCATCTCCACTTTTTGATTTTGGAGTTATATCCCTTGATATCCCTTTTTACATTGGTTGTTTACCTTATTTTGGTGAACCCAACACATTCCACCTTTCCTTATTGATTCTGGAGTTAGATTTAGCTATATTTGTGTGGTTAGATCTTACTTTTTATGATATTTATTACATTGATAATTGTGTGGATAGATCTCATTAGAGTTTCTTTTTGTGAACTCCTATTTTATGAGCTTTATTACACTAAGTTCAACCTCTAGCATTCCCATTAGGAGAATCTATAGAATCATGGGCTCTTTTGATCACGATTCATCTTTTCTTCCTAGGACCCATGATGATACTAATATTTTCCCTCAATATCCCAATCCTATCATGGAGCATAACTATTCTCACACTTCCCATGATGAATATGAAGTCTTAAGATTTCCTCCTTACCAAGTTGATAAGCTCTCTCAAAAGTTTGATAAAATGGAAAATTGGCTTGTGCAAGAGAACACAAATCCTGATAGTGTTGCCACTATTGAGGCTATTAAGAATCTTATCACTCATGATGATAATAGCATATCCATTTTGCATGGTATATCACACCTTATTAACACTCATGCTAAGCCTTTGATGGAATGTGCTCAATAGTTAAGAGACATTCCTCCTTCCACAACCATTTAACCATCTATTCCTATTTCCACTACTATTCCTAGCTTTCCTACTTATGGGCACCCTCTCATGAAAACTTCTACACAAGTCTCTAATCCTCTATGTGTTGGTCTTCCTAACCCTTCACTTCCTTCAAGTGTTCCTCCTACCTCGGTACCCTATTCATTACATTCATACAATGTCATTCCTTTTACATATTTCAATCCTCTTGCCATTCCTTCTAATCCTCCACCAACATCCTTACATTTTCCTTCTGCCTCCTATAAATTTGTTAGTACATCCAATGTGTCTATGCCTACTATTGCATCTTCTAATCCTACCATTAGTAGCTTGGTTCAAACCATCACTATTTTGCAACAAAAAGTGGCTCAATTCAATCAATCTAAGTACAACATCCCTACATGTGACGTTGCTACTCCCCTTTCTTTAGATATCCTTCATGTTGTTATCCCGCAACATATTGAGATACCTCATCTTGAGACTTATAATGGTAAGGGTGATCTTGTGATTCATGTTTGGACTTTCCAAACTATATGTGGTGATTTTTCTCATGACTATATGCTCATGGCTAAGTTGTTCACAGGTAATTTTAGAGATAAATATTTTCAATGGTATTTCTCTTTACCTCCTTATTCTTTTAATTCCTTTAAAATGATCGCTAATGCTTTCATTGAACAATTTCAAAATAATATTGGTCCTCAAATTTATTTGATTTATTTAATGCGTTGTACGAAAAATGTTAAAGAAAAAGTTAGTGACTTTATTGGTAGATTCAAACACTTGTATGCTCAAATTTCTTATCCTATGCCTAATCATGATATTCAACATATTTTTATTTCTAATTTGTAAAAAGACATTAGAGATAAGATTCTCCTTACTGAGTATACTTCCTTTTCACACCTTTGCGTAGTGCTTCACCATTATTAGTTACAAGTGAGCCAGCTTGAGAGATATACTCCAACGACTCTTGTTACTATTGATAAGAGTAACACCACTGTTCATCAAAAAAAATTCTCTAAGCCTAACAACTACATCAAGATTCACAAGTCAACCAACACAGTTTATGATCAAGTGGCTACTACATCCAAAGGTACAACTACTTTTTCTTCTACATATCATCCTAATCATAAGTACACTTCTTTATCTAAACCTTTACCTATGGTGATGATGAATTTGATTAATTCTAACATTCTTAAAATTCCTCCTATCCATCCTATTGACAATAGAAAACCAATGCCTAAGTCATTTGATCAAAATGATTTTTTTCAATACCATCATCAACATGGTCATGATAATCAAAACTGTTATGTTTGTAAGAATGCTACTCAAGATCTTATTGATTCCAATGCTATATCTATTGATGCTAAGGTTAATAGTATGAATAAATCTCTAGCACCTTCTAATCAAAATTTGCAAATTTACACCAACCTTTTACCTTCACATTCAACAAATGTCATTAGTCAACCTTCTTATCTTGTTACTAACATTAGTTATGATGACAAGGTAGAAGAAGATAATCATGTGGTTAATCATGTTGAGTCTCAACCTCACCCTTTAATTTTACCTTCGTACAAACCTAAATATTTACCTCCTATCACCTTTGATCATTCTGATATGTTTAAAGCACCTAATGGTCCTCTTTACATTACTTCTAGGGTTGATCATATCCCTTTTCATGATGTTTTGATTAATCCCTCTTCCTCTATGAATGTTATCATTAAACAATGTCTTTTTAATAAAGGATTTCATAAAGATACCTATGGTACATCTAGTGTTTGGATTAAATCTTGTAATGGTTTTCTTTATCATCCTCAAGGTTATATCAATCTTCCTATGAACGATTTCGGTAAGGTTGTTCATACTACCTTTTTTGTCATTCCTACTTTTGATCAATTTCAAGTTAAGCTTGGTATTCTGTGGCTCTCTTCCATGAAAGTTGTAGCATCTCTTATCCATAAGTGCACAAAATTTCCTCATAAAGGAGAAGTTATCACCATTAATCATTCTCTTTATAAACCCTCACATCCTTGAGATTGTGCTGAGACAAATTTCTTTTGGCCATCTCTCCCTCAAAAACTGCCTAACTGGCCTGATCATCTTTATCGATCCTATCAATAATACAAGGTAGAATAGATTCTTGAGCTTAGCCTTCCTAAGGTTGATAATCTTACAACTATCTTACCTACCCAACCTATTCCTCTACCTATCATTTCAAAACCCATAGTCGATCCCTCCTCAGAACCTATAATTTTTGAATCTAATCCTTCAAGTTTATCTTGTGAAACCATTCGTAAACAACATGCTCATCAGCATTGCAAGAAACATCAAGCTAAGGCTAAGGCCCATGCTCTTGCTTCTCAAACCGCTTCTTCATCTCAACCTTTTCCTTCCTTTGATCAACCCGTGCTTGACCCTCTAAAGAAATTTAATCAAAATAACAATATGCAAATGGATAAACATGATGATTCTATTCATATTTTAGATTCTATTAATCTTGATATAGAAGATAATCTTGATGATGATGATTCTAATGCACATGTTAGTGATGATGAATATGAAAATATTGATATGGATTATGATTTTCCTAATATGCTTTCTACGTAACTAACACTCACTTCTAGTGAAGAGCACAATGAATCCTACCAGAGTCCTTCCTTGGATCTGGTAGTGGTTCCTATTGTGTTGGATGTTGTTCCTCTTGTGAGTTGCTCACCTTTCCCTAATATTTCAAACAAAGATGGGGAGGGCACATGAAATTCTTGAAGTGGACTTCTCTAGCATTGTATTCTTTGTGTGTTCATGTTGTGTTTTTCTCCTGTGTTGTGCTCTTTGTTATATGTTTTATCTAGATCACTTTAGACGATTCTTGTTACTTTGTTGGCACACGATGATAAATTAATTGAACATGTCATATATTTTCTTCTATTTTTACCTCTCTTCCTCTATTTGTCATTACATGTTATGTTTTCTATGTGCCATTGTTCGTATATGTTGCCTTGTGTAGTCTACTTGGATGCTTGTGACATAGTAGCACCAATTCTTTTTGATCTCTATGTTTCTGACCTAAAAAGATTCTTCTTCATATCTCTTACGTGCCTTTCCCTCCATTGTGTTGTAGTTTTTCCTTTGGATATAAAATTACATATTATCATATGATCATACTGACCCCAAAGTTAGTGGATCCCTTTTTATTCTCTCTTTTTTCATGTGTTTATTTCTCTTGAAGTGTTCTCTCTTGGGGGAATTTCATAGTGGAAACATTCTTCATGGATGCATGTATGCTTTCATTAAAGACATTTCTCTTGTTAAGGTATTTGCAATTTCTTTAACGTGGGGGCATACACTCTACTCACTTTTGCGCGTGTGTGCGCGCACACACACACACGTTGATAGTTTGGTTTCCTCTATCAAACTATAGATAGTTTTTGGGAGCTTGGTCTTTATTCTTTTGGATCTCTCTTTGGACTACTAACAGTCTAGGAGGCCTGATCCTTTCTTTTTGATCCCTCTTTGGATTACTAATAGTCTGGGAGGCCTAATCATTTTTTGATCCTTCTTTGGATTATTGACAATCTGGGAAGCCTGATCATCTTTTTGATCCTTTAAGGACACACACATCCTTATGCCTAGGTCATCTTTAAATTCTTCTTCTTGGGAAATAGAGTTCCCTTGAGGATAAATCCTTTTAATGAGTTGACAAGAATTCCACTCAAAATTAGTAGACCATTCAATTCATCTTTGATGGGTTGACTAGCATGTCACACACACTTTCTAGATCATTCAACACCATCTCTTTTTGCACCCCCCTTTCTTTTTCCTGTGTACTTCACAATAAGGAATAAAAAAATTATTGAGAGAGTTGGTTACACTTTATTGTTAGTGACATCTCTCTTATTTTGGCTTTGGATATGATGAAGACTCAAGTCTATTGGGGGCTTGATAGTTTCTTTGTCTCTTTAGTTATGATGAGATCAACTCTTGTTTTTTGATCTACTTTACCATGAGTTTGAGGCAACTCATTCTCCCACTAAAGTTAGGGATAAATGTACCATCTTAAAGTAGATGAAATCATTATTTAAGACCTTTTATATCCTTTCCTTTAACAAATTTATGAAGCATGGATGAATTCATGATCGATCCCCCCTTTCCTTTGTTTTGTCTCATATCTTCCACTTTCAACTCTACAGTCTACGAGACCTCAGGACTAGATCCCTGTGGGACAACCCTGGAATAGGTCAAATAAGTTGACCTGTTCTAGAATAGGTTAAATGGGTCAACCTATTCCCTAGGGATTTTAAATCCCAAGGTGAGTTTTTTCTCGGGGAATTAAATTATAAGATCGGATGACCCCGCCGAATTTCTTTATTTTCCCACTTGAAAAATAGTATAAAAGGAAGCCTAGGAACCTCATTTTTACATCCATGAACATTGATTAACATATATTGACATCCATAATATTCATTATAGATCTAGCGATCACGCAGGAAAGTTCAAGCATTCATCAAGCATTCAAAATTCAAGGATCCTTTGTGAGCATTTCCTCTTCAAGATCTAACATTTTATTGGCCATAAAGGGAGGAGATTTACATTGAGTAATTCATCATATTATTCATTGATGCACATTTACATGCATGGCTTCATGATGTGGTTTTGGTAGGTCCATTGCATTTGTGGAGATTTCCTACATCCATTATTGCAAATTCAACATCTACAACATACATGCATTAAAAAAATCCTTATTGACAAGGGTTTCTACAAGAAAGGAAAATACTTACATTTGTCTTGTTTCCTTTACATATTTCAATTTCAATTTCAAGGTTGATTCCTCAATCTAGGGCTTGACCAAGGCAAGCCATCATCCACCCAAACCCCAAAACAAGCTTTTCTATGTGCATGAGTAGGATATTAGAATTACAACTATAGATATGGAAAATACTTGCTGAGACATTTTCAAGGAAGTTAGGTCAACTTTTCTATAGTGTCCCAATAAAATGGTGACTTCATGGAAAAGTTTCTGAAATATGGTGCACCAGGTTGACCTATTCTTGGAGGTTTGAGAAAAACAACATTTTTCTAGCTTTTTTGTTGTGATCAAGAATCCATAGTCGAAAGTTTTGTCATAGGTTCAGATCTGCAATTTTTAGAAAAAAAGGCATATTCCTCTACACATTTCAAGATGAGTAATCTATCACTCATTTCACTTCTTATTCTAGACCTATTTTCATATCTTAATTGGGTTGATTGCATACACTTAGCATCTAGATTTATCTTACTTTTCTCATTAAATCAATTGGTTCAATTTCACATTTGCATTTAGACATCGTTAATAAAATCCTACATTGCATGAAAGAGGAATTTCTTGTGTACTTCCTTGATATAATTTGGTTTTAGCATTGGAATCCCTTCATCTTCTTAGGTTTTGCTAATCTAACTTGGGTTATATTGAGAGTTATGTTTGGAAGCCCCTCTTTCTCTTGTATTTTGAGTGTTAGTGTTGGAATGGTTAATTAATGAACTCATCTCACATAGTTTATATTGTTAGATTCATTAGTATGCATTTCACACCTAAACACTCACAATGAGAAAGCATATGAAAATAATTTAAATTGAAAGGACATGCAAATCTAAAGAGATCATATTTTGGCATTTGTTGAAAATTTTCTTTATGAGAAGAAATAAGTTGAACATACACTTGTTTAGCTACATCTTGAGGGGTACCAGGAGGGTCAATAAAAGGTTTTGGTAAAAGAAGGTGGAGAGGAGGTTTAGAAGGAACATTAAAAACCTTAAACCTCAAAAGGGTGAATCCTAACCCATGAGTGTCTTTCTTAGGGAATATGTGAACAAGGTACTTAATGCCTTGTTCATTAATACCAATCCCTAATCCTTTGTAACCTTGTTTAGCAACCATATTATATCCTATAGTGTAAGTGTCTCAAAAAGTATAGGAAGGAGGTGATATTTCACGAGGACCATGAGAAAATATAGTGTAAGGTAGAATGGTAGAAAAGGAAGAATGAGTGACCTTTTGTTTTCCTTTAATGTCATCATGAACAGGAGGCAAAGGTTAAGGTTCATCAAAGAAATCTTGGAAATCATCATCGCGTGCCATAGCTTGAGCTTTGTAATATTCTTGAGAAGTACTAGAAGATGAAGATGGATGATTACAAAGGGTAGGATTAGGATTAGGAATAATAGGAAGGTTAGGAAGAGGATTAGGATCTTCAACCAATGCCCTTATATAATCCAAAATAGTGATAGGCCAACCACATGAAACCTTAACAATAGTCTTAAAATTAGGAAATCTTGTATTTGTTAATCTCATAGTAGCATAAGAAAGAAAAAAACATGAAGATACATGAACATAATGAAATGAAAGAATCTCTCATACACCTCATAAGTGCTATGAATAGATGCAAGGAGAAGAATGATAAGAAAGATAACAACACACCCTAACATCTTAGAGATCTTCATCTTTAACAATGTAATTTAACACTAATACTAAGAAGGGATTAGGGATCACCAAAATGTATAGGGGGAAATGAGATCCAACCTATAACAAATGGAGAGAGAAAACCAAGATTCCACCACCAAAGGAGGCCTAATTAACACAAGAGAAAGTGTCAATTCGTAACATTCACAAAGGGGAAAATTGCTTGGATTAAATTCTCGCTTACCTCCATAAAAAGAGGGTTGTGGAAATGAAGGATAAAATAGAGATGTATGAAATAAAGTATTGAAATGAAAAAAAAAGGAGAACTTACCTTGGAAAATACAAACTTGTAAATACCCTATTAGATTGTGTCAAAAATGACTAAAATCCAGAAACTGAAAACTGAGATTGAAACTGCGAGCTCCACAAAACTGAAAAACTATTCAGCTCTTGGAATAGGCCAATCTTTTAGGTCTATGCTGACTTGGGGTTGACCTTGACCTAGGACTAGGCCAAAATTTGGCCTAGACCTTCTCTGCTAATCTTTTCTAATTTTGAATCTGCAACTGTTCCCTATTCTAGAGACTCCCAAAAATGGATATGAAAGCCTATAAATCTAGATCTACAAGAGAAAAAGGGTTTTGTGTTGTTGGAGAGGGATTGGCCTCATTCAAACCCTAGTTTAGGAATTAACCTCCACCTTTAAACAATAAGAAAGAGAACGCTAGCAAGTAGTAGAAGTAGATCTAACAATAAAGTGATACTAATCAATGAATATGCAATTGTGTTTAAGATGTAATCAAGTATGTTAATGCAATATTCTTGACTCAACACCAAATACCTTGAAAGGAAATCAAAGTAAATGAAAACCTTAATGTATGTGTATGCTTGAAATTCACCTTGAAGAAGAATGATACATCTTGGAGGAATGATTGTAGATCTTGAAGATGTGACAATGGATCTTGAATGTATGAAGGTAGATCTTCCATCCTTGATGGCCAACTCCACTATCTCCTTGAAGAAAGAATCTAGATCTTGGGGAAAGAATGCAAGAATGATATGATCTTTGAATGTCTTTGCAAAACCCCTTCAATTGTTTGAAACTTGAAAGCTTGAATCCTTGATCTTTAATGGATACCTTGAGATCTTGTGTGAGCATGAAATAGCTTGAAATTATGAACTCTTAACACTTGTGGATTGAATTGATATTCTTGGATCCCCCAAAATGAAAAGGGAAGGCCTCTATTTGTACCCAATTTTGTCTCCAAAATTGAGAAGGGCCGACTGGAAGGTGGGAGAAAATTAAAAATATGAAAGGAGCTCGAGATCTCAAAAAGGGTGACCCACAAGGTCAGTGCCAAAATTCATCCTATACCTAAGGTTCAGGGCAATAATTCAGCCTAGACCTAAAGGTCAGGGCCTCCCAGAATTGTCTCACGGTCTCAGAAAGCGGGAAAAAGAAGTGGGGAAATAGACAGAACAAGGGGAACATAAGACATGAGCACCTAGGAGGATATCCAAATATTAAAGAGACATACAAAAGGGGCCCAAAAAATCCCATTAACGAGGGCTAGAACATTTTATCACATGTGCTTCCATTTTAAGATGATACACATGTTCTAATTGAAATAAAAAGAACATATTGGTAAGTTTTGCAAAGGGAAGATTGAGAAATATTTTTTACCTTGGAAGAAGGTTGGTTAAATTGAAATAAAGAAAGAGATGGATTGGATTTCAAAGAAGAATGAAGATGGTGATATGAAGGAAGGATTTATACCTCAGGATAGTGTAGATGATTCTTTTGAAAACTAAGTAATATACTGATGACTCAAGGGGTCTATATCTGCAAATATTTTAGATCCCATGTAAAGGAAGGATGCTAAAATATTCATCATATTGGTGAATGGTTTTATGAACACATTTGGATGGTTATTTGGAGTCATTTGGTTGAGTTTATAGAGTATATGCTTTCATTTCATAGGTTTATTAAGTGTTTAACAGATCTCTATTATGATTGAAGAATAAAAAGCTTCCGAGACCTAAGAAATATTTAATGTGGTAGATAGGAGTATTTATACAACACTTGACCATTTTTTATCTCATTCAAAGCATTCAAGTGTGGTTGAGGAGAAAAGGAGAAAAGAGAACTTTCAAAAGTGCTCATTTGGAAACCTTAGTCATTAATTTTCTAGGTATTTGGGATATTTTAAGTAAATCCTAAGTCTCAAAAGTTACAAATGGCTACTCCCAGAGCTTTTGATGTGGTAAAAAAGATAAAACCTAATTTTTTTTAAAACTCTACAAATATATTTTGAATGACTATTGGTGCATTCTCTCATGCACCCTTGATGTAATTCACATCATAGATATTTAAATATACATTCATGACATTTTGAATGATTAAAATCATGTGGAAATGGCTAAGTTTAGACACGATAACATGAGAGATGATCAATTCATCTTAAAATTGGAACATACCAACTTGGAGGAAAAGCAATTGGGTGTATCGAGATATTTCCCCAGGTTCTATGAAGATGAGATGGTCTAGATAGTATCAAGTTATGCTAATGAGGATTTCATTATGTTGGACCAACCATACATGATCAATAAGGAATAAATAATGGAAGTGGTTAGTTTGTACTCCACCAGAGGGTAAATAGATTTGAAGTTTGTGAAGAACAATGAAGTCATAAAATTAATAGGAGCCAAATTTGATAAGAGGAAACTAATAATTAATTACATTGTTAATTTGGGAGTCTAGTATGCCTCTATGGGAATTGTATATAAAGTTTATTTCAAATACTATACATAATACATACTTGATAGAAAAAGAAGGTGAATATTTTGACCTTTGTGAGCTATTATGACAATGACTAATGGAGAACTTGCATAGGACTAAGGAAATCAAGTACCAATTCTATTATGAATCTCTAATTATTTGTTTAATGCTATACTTCATAAAAATATTGCTAGGGGTTAAAAATATTGTTTGGAGGAAATATGTTTCGATTGGACCATAGATTAGGGATCATATGCATAGGTTTTTGAAAGGGAAGGCTAGTGAGGAAACTTAGTATATTTTAAAAAACCTTTCAGGGTGAGATGAATATTAAGCACATAATACCAACACAAGTGTTAGAGAGATAAGAAAAAATAACAACATTCATGGTTGATAAGGATAATTATTTCATGGATTCATTGAGCCCAAAATTGTATGGATCCCCAAATTTCCATATGATCTCTCTAGGCTAAATGGATTGCTCTTGATGAAACTTTGGTCTAAAAAGAAAAGGACCCTAATGTAGAGTGATTTGATGCCTATGAGGTATTGAATAATATGTTTAAGAAGAAATTAGATGATAATTTTATAAAGATTAAGTAATATTTTGAAGAGAAGTTAGGTACAACACTGCTGAGACATCTAGCTTTGTTGATGCCCCATATTCAATTTAAGAACCAACGAGAACATGAAGGACTACTACTAATACTACACCACTTCCCATACCTTTTGAAATAAAATAAACAACACCATAAAGATTGAGGTTTGATACTATTGCTGAAGATAAGACATAAATAGTTGAGACCAAGAAAATGTGAAAGAAATAAAATGATAAAAGAGATACAATAAAATTGGTCAACATTGATGAGGAAGATGAAAAAGAAGAAGAATAAATGAAGGGTTTTTAGTTTAAGAGAAGAGAAAGGAAAACAAGTGAGGAAGAAGTCAAAGAAGTTTCCAAAATAAAGGGCAAATGAAAAAAAAATTGAAAGGAAAAGTGATGAAGACAAAGAAGAGTCCTCCAGAGTCTCATGAGAAAGACACCTTTTGTCTTGATGCTATCTATAATGAAATTGCATGCCATGGATCCTTAGAGAGAACAATTTAATTGTATCTAGATGTGACATATTACAACTAAGATAATATAGAGCAATCAATTATCATGTTTATGATGAAATGTAACCTTACCTTGAGTGATATTCATGATCATCTTCTGGAGTGCCTTGAAAATGTATTAATAAAAAATAGAAATGAAGCTATAAAACTTGGTTTAAAACTAAGAGAACAATATATCACACAAGTTAAAGTCACATTATCAAAAGAAGAGAAAACTAATACACTTCAAATGCAATATCAATAATTGAGATCAGAGTAAAGGTTATTTATACCCTTATGAACATGAAAGAAGAAGATAGAGAAGAATTGCAAAGATAAATTGAAAAGATTACTACAAGAATTTTGAAGGAGATGAAGGAGAGAGATTTAACTATAGAGGAATAAGTTCCTCTCAATGATTCTATCTTATAATATATCCCTAATGTATCCTTTAAAGATATTAACATGTTTTTTTTGTTAATTTATCAGAGTCTCATAGTAAGGATGATGATATTGAGTAGAATAAGAAGAATCCTCCTTTAGAGAAGTATGATACAATAACATACAAATTAGAGAAAGGAAATGAAGAGAGCGATTCTCCTATATAAAATCTACATAATAATGCAAAATAGAATATTCTAGAGAATATTGATATTGAACAGAATGTTGATGATAACAAGAATGATGTTACAATGGGTAGCATAAGTATTGGAGGAGGATAAGAGAAAGAAAAGGATAATGTAGTGAATTTTCAAAATGAGGCTTTAGACAGAGACAAGAAGAAAGATGA
The DNA here is from genome assembly GCA_027943335.1 of Chamaecyparis obtusa. NCBI lineage: Eukaryota > Viridiplantae > Streptophyta > Pinopsida > Cupressales > Cupressaceae > Chamaecyparis > Chamaecyparis obtusa. The sequence goes on from BSBK01006628.1 coordinate 103,067, forward strand.
TTCTTCCAACAAAAAATATATTGGTAAGGGATCCTCTGATTCCTTTAAAGACAAGGTCTACAAATGCAATTTGAGCCCATGGTAACACCATAGTTATTAAAAAATCATATTTATGAGGGGAAAGTAGACTTGTCAAACATTACACATGTGCATAAGCTACTACTTAGAGACATATTGCATGCATTATGAATAAAAAAATTATTGTAGACACAAGTCAAGAAATCAAGTTTAATTGATGATGTTGTGAAGATAATATAAGGGGGCTTACTAGAAGTAAACATTGACTCATCCTTAGCCCCATAATAGAAATTAAAGCTACTAATTGATTCATTCAAGGAGTATTCATCTTATATTGAAAATAAAGAAGAAGATTAAGTCCCAAGAAATATAAATTATAAGAGGATGGTATAAAAATGTGACTAGGGTGTTGTTGCACCCAATATCCTGTAGAAGAACATAAATAAGTTACAAGATAGTTTTGATGAAGTTGAAACATTATATCAATTTTATTCAATGTAGATAAACTCAACAAAGTGAATTAAAGGTCACATTGGCTCTATTGAGTCATATATTTATCAATTGCCTAGAGTATATGATATGTCAAAAGATAAAGATGGTTCTACTAGGGATCAATAAAGGAAATGAAGAGAGTGTTTCTCCTACACAAAATTTAGACAAGAATGAAGGATATAACCTTCCTGAGAATGTTGATACTGAATAGAATGTTTATGTTAGAAATAATGATGGTTTAGAGGAAAACATTGGATTGGAGGAGTTAAGAGAAAGAAAAAGATAAGGTAGCAAATATCCATAATGATACTATAGAGAGAGATAAGAAGAAAGAGGGTTCTTCCAATGAAAAAGATATTGGTGAGGGATCCTCAGATTCCATCAAAGACAGACTTGGTCTATAAATTCAATTTGAGCTTGTGGTAATATCATAATTATTACAAATTCAAATTCATGAGGGGAAAGTAGAGTTGTGAAAAATTACACCCATGCATAAGATACATCTTGGAGACATTAGGGATAAAACAATTACTATAGGCACATGTCAAGAAATCAAGTTTAATTGATGATGTAGTGAAGATAATATACAAGAGCTTACCGATGATAAATATTGACTCATCCTTAGATCCATAATATAAATTGAAGCTACTATTGAATTAATTAAAGGACCATTAACCTTATGTTGAAAAGAAAGTAGAGAAATAAGCCCTTAAAAAGATTGAAGACATGAATATGGTAGAAGTATGTGATTGGTATGTTGATATACACAATATCTTGCATAAGAACATAAAGAGATTTAAATATGGTTTTGATGAAGCTGCAACATTATATAAATTTTGTTTAAGGTGGATAGACTCAAAAAAGATAATTAAAGGTTAGATTGACTCAATTGAGTTATAGATTTATCAGTTATCTAGAGCATATGATCTATCTAAAGATAGAGATGGTTCCCTTAGGGCCCAAGTGGAGTAGCTTCATTTCTAGCTATCTCTATTGGAGGAGTAGAGGGAAATAATAAAGCAATAATTGTATATTCTAAGAGGAGTAGTAGACTTAAGTTTGGATTCTATGTATATTATGTTGGGAGAAGTGAGAAAATAGAGTATAAAATGAAAGTGCTGGATACAGTTGATGTAGCTGAAGACTTGTACATATGGTTTGAGTGCTATAACTAGATGTACTGGTGGATGATACTGAAGAGGAGCAACACACACAAGAGGCTACCATTGAAGATGTAACAATAGATGAATTTTTTACTACTGATCAAGTGATTGAAGGAATCATCAGTGATATACCTTCTGATACTCCACAACAAGTTCCTACTATTGAAGTTGAAGATGTGAAAAGAGGAGAGTGTGCACATAAGGATCAAACAATAGAGTTTGAGGTACCTATTGTAAGCACTACAATTGAACATAAGAAGGATGAAGTTTCTACAGAGGTTACAACTAGTGAATATGCAAAGAAAGATAAACACATGAAGTGGATGTTGCGGCACATTCAACAAAGAGGAAATTGGACCTAGGTGGAAGTTTGAGTTACAAGATCAAGAGCAAGACAATTGATATTCCTGAGGAAGAATTTGAAGATGCACTTAATACTGAGGATTTTGAGGTCATACAAGGACCAATTAATGTTACTAAAATGAGTCCTAATGAACTAATGAGAATGTTTGAGATACTAAAGTTGAAAGCTAAAAGGGACAAGCTTAGAGCTAAGAACAAAGAAGAAAAATTACTTCTGTTAGCAAGAGACATTCTTGCAGATCTTGTATCTAAATTTGACTATGATCCAAATACTACACCGATTGAGCAGATGGATATTTTGATCAGTGCTATCTCTGAGAAAGTTACTAGTTTAAAGGAAGCTATTGAGTATAGAGAAAAGGTGAATAATAAAAATAAGAGAACTAATAAGTTAATGGATTCTATTACATCAGATAAAGGGCTACTTACTGATCAAGTAAACAAGGTGAAGGGAAAAATGAAGAAAGTTGGTAATTTACTTGCCAAAGTTTTATATTTTTCATTTTTTTACTAAAATTTTTATTGAAAATTTAGAGCTAAAACATAATGAAGCTAAACATGATCTTAAGTCATTGATTGCTAGTTTTGATCCTATTATACAATCAACAACCACTTATGGATCACAAGTGAAAATGGTTAACCATGAGTTGAAGGCTATTCATGCAAAACAAGATAAAATGATAACTACATTGTTGGAGTTGTAGATCTATTTGCTACCTATGGTATATGTTATGAAACAAAAGGTTAGAGAATCTGAGGTAACTCTTGGCTTACCTAATATGAGCACTCTTGAAGCTATGGAGGAGTTATCTTCTATTCTATGTGAGAAGATTCATGCTATGGAGCACTTTCAGAAGTCATGGGAGAGTTCTTTGGAGAAATCCAAAGTCAATTTCAAAGATGTTTTTGAAAAGCTATGATTAGTAAGATGATTTTATTTGTAATGCCCCGCCAGGGAACCCCAAAGACTTAACCTAAACATGCAACTAAGTTTGTAGATTTTTTTATTATAAAAAAAGTGTTAACAAACAATAACATCAAAGCCTTACAATGTAGAAGCAATACAAAGCAATACACAACTCACACAAATTACAAGTCTCAAGGGTTCCTCGATGAAGAATACGTATGAATTAATTAATTAATTTATGTTAGATATAATTACAAATTCCATGCATGCAACTGAATGATAAATGCAACATCATATAAGATAACATAGATACAACTGGTACCATAAGGTATCCATAATAACCTACATCCTCTGCACATGTCGCAGGGTATGTAATACAATAACTGAAATAAAGTACCCATAGAAAAGAAGAATAATAACACATCACCATCAATGAAGAACAAGAAGGATCAACTGCCACATGGATCATCCAACACTGGTACATGAACATCAAAATCTCAAATGGTAAAAGAATCACTACCACCCGACCTCATGAACCTAAATGGTCCACTCCCACTATGCTGAGGAGATAACATCAGATCCCACTTAGATAAAAAACATCAACAGAACAAGCTAAGGAAGGGATCCTGAAAGCTTCTAACTCAAAAGGTACAAAAGGACAACAAGGTAAAACATACTCAACCAGAGGAAACCAACACATGTAGGAAACCTAAGATGAGTAAAGGAAGTGTCATCACACGAGCCAACTCTAGGGTTATCCTGGTAGTCTCTTCAGACCCCAGTGCCCTAGTGACTCTATGTGGTATCAGTAACCACTCATGTAGACAAGATACTAACTATGCCATATCTAGTCCACGTAGGTGGCAAGCATCTTCTCACTCCCATCCTAGTCAAAACTCAATCAGGAACTCAAGCATGGGTGAGGCACATAATATCTTTTTAGGTTCATTTTAAACTCTCAATGTTATTAATTATCACTTATTAAGCTACTTGTAATAGGATATCTTGGTAGCCACTTCCGGGCCCCGACACCAATTACAAGCAACTTCCTGCTATACACTCAGATAACCTACCCTAGGGTTTCACAATATCAAGGTATCACTCTGAGTTAACACAACTCATGATTCACAACAACTAGATCCAACAGTGACAAAAACATGCAAAGCCAGAATCATCATAGAACAAGCTCACCGACACAACAAAATATGCAAGGCAAACAAACATGGTAAACATATCCAAATCCCGCCTTTGGATTACATCCCCAAAACTCAACTACAACCCCTAATAAACAATTCAAGATACATTGCCCAAAAGCAACTAAAGTCACAATGACAAACCATGTCTACAAATGAATCCACATGCAAAAATTTACTAAACATTAAAATCCCAGTTAAATAAATAAAACAATCTTTACCATAAAAATTCGTAATTGATAAATCAAATAATTGCCCAAATGGAAAAGAGAAAAATTAATTCAAATTATAATCTAATAAACGTACTTATTAAATTAAATTACCAAGATTATTTTAAAAAAAAAAAAACATTTTTATAACCACACAATAAAACAAAACCCTTTGTAAAAAAAAAACATTACAATTAATTTACACAACTATTAATAATTAAAAATTAAAATTTAATAACAAAGGAATTTTTTTTAAATACAACTGAAATTAACATTTTAAAAATTTAAATAACTATTAAAAAAAAAGCCACATAAATTAAAAGGGGGGAAGAGGGGGGGGGGGGGGGGCGCGGACCCACGGCCCCACACATCCCAGGACTAATGCATGTCAGTACCATAAGGTACATCGTGCACGATAGTAAAAAAGGGGCCCAAATCCCTTTTAAAAGCATATATTTTTTTATATAATTTTCTTAATATATTTTCTTTTTCCAAACAAAACTTTTGAAAAAGCAAAGTTTTTAATCCAAACTTTTAAATTTTATTTTTATTTTTAAATAAAAAAGGAAATATATATATATATATATATATATATATATTTAAATATATATATTTCTACCTCATCTCTAGTTACAACAAGCTGGATTTTAATCTTAAAATTAGTAAAATAAATAACTTCCATTTAACCAAATTTATCTTTTCCGAATCTAGGGTTTCCTAGTTGACCCATTTGATGGAATATGGATGAAGTGACTGAGAGGGGGGGGGGGGTGAATCAGTCAACCATAAAACACTTCATAATTATTTCTTTCTAGATCCCTTAGGATATCTTAAAGAATGTTATCTGTTTTAGCACTCGGTAAATAGATTGTAGTAACTTTGAAGATGCAGAAAGTATTAGCAAAATTATCTTTTAGATATTCATCAGCACTAGTGTATGATTAAGATAGCAATTAAGAACACAAGAGACACAAGATTTAACGTGGAAACCCAATATGGGAAAAACCACCAATGTATCTAGATACTGATTTTCACTTTTCTGAAGTGATGCCCGGTTAGAAGCCAACCCGGTAAAAGGTTACAAAACACACTGTTAGGTGTGACCTTGTTAGAGGATTTAATCACCCTGCTAGGAGTGGCCTGGTAAGAGGTCTTGAAAACAATTCAATGGAATTGTCACCTTGTTAGAGGATTTACAATATGGTTGTTAAACCAACTCGGTTAAGAGATTTAGAATTCACTGTTACAATGATAAGAAGGTAACAATGAGAATGACCTGTATAATAATGCAACTACCTTGTTGATTACAGATCTCTGTTCTGCATAAGTGTGATCCTTCCTGATTGAATAAATCTCTGCTGCACCTTAAGGATATTTGAACATCCTTCACAAATTCGCACACACCTTTCCTGTCTTTCTTCTGTAAATCTTCTGCTGCATTTCTTATTTTTTTTTCACATTTGACCTTTTATTTATATGATTTTAGATTTGTCAAATCGACATTATTTAGTATAATAGTCGACTGAATTAAGCAAACTCTATTTGCAAAAATCCTTCAAGGGCTGATAGTGCTCGGTGACCATAACTTTCTACAATCTTTCGGAGACCGAGGGAACTCGATAAACACCGACAATCCTTTACCTTCGATAACCGACTGAACTCGGTAAACACTGAATTTCCTTTGATGACTGACTGAACTCGGTAAACACTGAATTTCCTTTGACGACCGACTGAACTCGGTAAACACCGAATTTCCTTTGACGACCGACTGAACTCGGTAAACACTAAATTTTCTTTGATAACCGAGTGAACTCGGTAGACACTAATTTTCTTTGATAACCGAGTGGACTCGGTAAGCACTAATCTTCCTGTCTGGCAGACCGACTAAGCTCGCTAGGAACTGATTGCTGCGGACTATGACATTGTGTGACATCAAAGACAATACATAATTTGAGTAGCAATTTCCTTCAGATAATTTTTTCCAACAATCTCCCTCTTTGGCATTGATGGCAACACAATATGTCATAGCATAAGAAATTTGAAAGAGTTAGCTCGGTTCAGATTCAAATCTCCCTTTGTCAGCAAACTTCCTTTATCCTGAAAATTCTTCCTTCTGACTATTGAAAATTTCTTGAAGTAATAGCAAAGACATAGCAAACACTCCCTCTTTGACAACACATGCCAAAGACAATTCACATATTGTGTGCTATAAATGTGTCACACTTCTATGGATCATTACATGCAAGGAAACTCAAGAATGAGCCCTCACAAATCGATCCATAGCTCCCTAGGCATGGAGTGCAAGGGCTTTTAAGAATGCTCTCAACTAGAGCTATTAAGCCAATAACCTTGCTAGTAAACCATGCAATGGGAGATTCAAGGAAGACAAGGGCAAGAATGCCAATATCCTCAAGAATCAAGAATGAAAATGCAATGCAATGCTATGCTAGAAATGGAAATGCAAGCTAAGCTATGAAAGGAAATATGCAAGTGTTACAACCCAAGCTAATTAATCTATGTGAGCTAATCTAGAGCATAGAAATGAAGCTAATCTAAGAAAGCATAAATATGAAGCTAAGCTAAGAATGCAAGAATGAGATGTAGAATGCAAGAATGAGATGTAGAATGCAAGAATGCTCCAAATCTCCAAAAGCTCCAAAGTGACCTAGAAAACCTACAGCATAAAGTTAGCATAAAAAGTTGGGGATCTAGAATGAAGAAGAGAGCTCTTCTTTTATAGGAAATAAGGAGAAATGGACCATGGAGATTAAGAGGCAAAAGATTTAATCAACGGTGGAGCTTGAAGAGGGAGTAATCCATGTGCACAAGTATCCTCCAATAGGAAAATAAGAGTTGACTTTTGTGTCCATATGAGACAAAAAGTGCTTTTTCCCTTTTTATAAAATAAGAATAATGCTTTATTTGTGCAACTTAGGATAAGAGGAAAAGTGGGGGCTTTTATTTATTTAAAAGGGGAGGGAATATTCCTTTTAATAAATAAAGACTTAGGATAAGATGGTTAGCCCATAGAAAATAATCGAATAAATGATAAAGCTAGGATTTGATCAAGAATAAGTAATTGATGATTTAGCAAAAGGGGCTAATAGTCTAGGTGACCATTTTTAGGTGTATACATTTTCCCCTCTTTGACTAATGTGTGATCGATTTGGGAACACATGTAGTCAAAGAATGAAGTTGAAATGTGAGATCGATTTGGGATCACAAAGAAACTTAGATCAGCCAAGAAGGCAAGCAGATAACCAAGAAGGCAAGCAAATAGCAATCTGACTCCAAAGAATGAAGTGCAGAAAAATAGCAAATCCTGCATGGTCAGCCTGGTAGCAATAGTACTGAACACTTAGGAAAAAGATAACCAATAAGATATGATGTGTCTGCCCCCTCGGGATCGAAAGTGAAATCCAGGTAGAGGGAAAGCAGAAGCAAGAGAGACATGATCAAATCACTAGAAATCATAATCAAAGAAAGAGAACAGAATAACCATCAAGCAGTGAAGATATACCCCACACATGGGACCCGGGGCACAAACCAAGCGGTCCCTCAACCCGAAAACACCATGGAGGGGAAGAATTTGAACTTGGGATTTGAAAGTGAATGAAAGACTAGAATTTTGAAAGAGATGGGGATGAAGAGGTGAAGAATGCCCCAGCGAAGATCGAAGGATCAGGCCTCAAAAAGGTTAGTCAACTGCGCGAAAGAGGGGGAAAAGGTGATTTGGATGATCAAGGTGATCTTGGATTTTAGTTTCAATCCCGAAATGAATAGAAAATGATGGGATATGAAAGACAAGAAGTGAAAGACATGATTAGGAAGAAGTGAAAGGTGAGTGCAGTTGATTAATGAGTCCATGAAAGATGAAAGGAGAGCTCTCTCCATATGCAAGATGCAAAACTAACTAACATGAACCTAACAATGCAAGCTACATGAAAAGTGGTTTACTTGCAAGGTTACAAAACCAATAGACATCTAATATTCATCATTGAGCGTTATTGGTAGCATCGCAAGATCATACAATATACACTAGCATAACTATGTGGATCTGAATATGATCTATATCAGATAGAAATGTGGAAATCTCACCTAGGCATCAAAGACATGTAGGTCCAAATGACTAATGCAGTGAGATCACCTAAGTTTGATATAGCAAGATTATGCTCGCATCAAGACACAAGAAAGTCAAGATGACTAGAAGCATGCACTCGCGAAACAGTCAAGGATAGTACCTTGTAGGTCCATAGTGTCAAGTAAGACCAGCATAAATGCTCATGACAGTTAGGACCAACAAAATATACCCATAAGTAGAAAGCAAATAAAACATGTCCTCATTCCCTCAGTCTTCTAGCTATGCATCATCGAAAATGATCATAGGGGGAGAACATTCAGCAAAGAAATCATCATAGACAGCACACAAAGAAATAAAGCCAAGCAAGTCTCAGTGAGTCAAGTGTTTAAGTGCGTGTGTGTAGGTCATAGAGTCAAACTTTGAGTATCACATCTGCCAATGAGAAATATTGCATCATCTAGACTGCAAGTAGGACATCTGATAAGTGTTAAGAAACACTCAACGCTAGGGTAGTGTTGAAAAACACAGTTGAGGTGGTGTTGAAAAACACCGTTTACAAGGTGCCTAAGAAACCCAGATGCACAAAGAGACCCAAGATAAGCTTAAAACAACGTATGCCCCTTAGACTAAGACTAAGACAAGAGTCAATTCCAGGCTAGGAGAGGCAAAGTGAGAAGTGGAGCGAATGAGCGCCATGCAAGACTGATAGACATAGGTGCAGAGGGTCTCAAGTAGTGCCTGTTTCTAGGTTTTCACCACTTGATAGATTTATTGCAAATTTTTCAGGACTTTTTATAAATTTTTTTGTATTTTTGCTACCAAGGCGCCTGTTTCCAGGTTTTCACCAAGGCACTTTTTCAATTTTTTTTGAATTTTTGAATTTTTTGATTTTTTTGTATTTTTTTAGGACTTTATATGCTTTTAAGGATTTTTTCAGCATCATATATGAATTTTTTTGGAATTTTTTCAGGATCGTAAAATATGTACAAAGAATGCCCCAGACAGAAATGGGCATCAAGAATCTGCTTCCTCTGATGTAGAGAACTGATAGGCCCCAGGCCCAAATCTTGCAATTGTGACGATAGGAGGTCTCAACCAGTTCGACCAATAATAACCAGCCCTAAGCAATGTCTGAGCTAGCAGAGGATCGTTAGAATGTGATCCACATATGCCATCGTGGATTTCAGCTAGCACTTTTTCTGACTCCTCTATTTCTAGACACTTAAGGAGAGTTCCGTCTAGACCCTTCCTATACAAGTCACCAGAGACAAAGGCAAAGTGTAAGGGATGGCGGAAGGAATGGTGTGGTGGATTTGCAAGAGGAATATGAGGTGGAAGATAGGAGCGTAATTCATCCACCAGGAACTTGAAGCAAAATTTATGCTTTTTCATTTGTAAGATGGATGTCGAAGCAACCAAGGCATTAGCAACTTTGTTCTCAGCTTTAGGAATAGGCTGAAATATAAAAGATATGAGATCATGCTTGAAGTAGTGCACCATTTTCTTTGTAGAGAATCAACTTGTCATTTTTTATTTGAGAATCATTATTTTTGAGCAGATTTTTATTTTTACTTGTCTTAGGTGCGGATACCGCCACAATGTGGTTTTCGCCATCTGACCATTGCTCTTTTCTTGTGACTTGATGACCATGATGTTTGATTGCTGATTCAATCTTTTTTGTTGCTAGTTCTTTGGTGGAAGAAGTAACAGGTGTTGATGTGAGATGAAATGAAGTGACTGGTTCAATAGCATTTATGTGAAGGATGTCATCTCTGGTGACATGAGAGGTTGAGCCTATAGAGTAAGCTCCAAAAGTAGCTAGATCTAGACTTGTCATAGAAGAACTAGCGTGGTCCACTAAGGCAATACGAGGAACAAACTCATCAGACCCCATACAAGACCCATCAACCACGTTGGGATGGTTACTAGAAGAATGAACCATATCAACATCCATATCATCAGTAGATATACATTTTTCTCCCCAAAGAAGTGAAGTAGAAGGAAGATCATCTCCCATTTGAACAATAGTGTGTAGCGGTGACTCATCTATATCTGTGTCTGAATTACTAAGCATGGGAGTATTTCTTGAATCATCTCTATAGATCCACTCTTGGACAACTTTTTCTTCTTGTTCTACCTCTAAAGGAATGGATGGAGGAACAAAAGTATCAAAGATCGCCATAGAAGAAGTGGAAGGCTTCATCGGATCAGAAGGTTTCCCATATGACCTAGGAGAAACAGGTATAGAAGCAAAGGAACCCAGCATATATTCACCCATACCAAGGCTCATCATCTTAAGTGATTTCTCAGCAGCAGCTAGAGATGTACTAGGATCAACAAAAGGTTCATTATGAGGAACAAATTTTTTAGTAGCAGCAAGAGCATTGATAGCAATAGTATGGTCTCCAGGAATCACAACCTCAGTGCCATTGTACGGAAATTTGACACACTGATGATAAGTGGAAGGAACAGCCTGCATGTCATGGATCCAAGGATGACCCAAAAGAATGTTATATGCGAGTGGGATGTCCAATACTTGGAAGCTAATATCTTTCATGATAGGGCCCACTCGGACAGGCAGCATGACAAGACCTTTGGAAGATCTTTCCACTTCATCATAAGCTTTTATAGTAATCTTCTTCTTGGAATCCACAGCCAATTTTGACAAACCCAATTGTTGTATGACATTGAAAGAAACAATATTTAACCCTGCACCATTGTCTATCAGGACTCGGCGGACTCGGGTATTGTAGACTAGAACTTCAATGTGTAAAGCTAGATTATGAGGGTGAGCAATAGATATGTCATCTTCTACAGAAAAGGAGAGAGATAGCGGAGATGAAATGTGGTTGACCATAGCCTGAAATTGATTCGGATCAATGTCATTGGGAACATGTGTTGTACGTAGAGCCTCATCAAGAATCTCTCTATGCGAAGAGGATAACCGAAGCAACTCAAGGATAGATATCTGTGCTGGTGTCTTTTGCAAATGTTGGACAAGATCATAGCTAGGCGTGGCCAAAGGAGCCACTTGTTTGGAAGGTAAAGCTTGCTTGGGATCTTGCGCAGTTTTAAGGACAATCTTGGCTTGCCCCCTAGTAACAGCATTCAGTGTCTCACTTCGGGAAGATGAACTACCACGTGTTTGCAAGACTAACTTTGGCTTACCATGATTGGTGTTATTATCATCTTGAGACCTCATCATTAGAACACTCTCAACGGGCTCTACCATGTTAATCACAAGCGTATTAGAAGGATATGTGTAATTGATCTTTGCATCATGATTCTTCTTATGTGTTTGAGAGGTTTCCCCCTTATCATGCTTAGGTAGAGGATCTTTGAAAGCTGTGTGATCAAAATTTTTAGTTAAGCCATCAGTGGAGATTGTGCCATTCTCAATAAGATCCTGAATATCATCCTTAAGCCTAAAACAATTGTTTGTTGGATGTCCCTTATTTCTGTGATAATGGCAGTAATGATCCTCTCTCCACCAATCGGGCTTATTTATCGGATCCCAGTTACCAGGTTTATTAGGAAGCGTAAGATATCCATTGTCAACCAAAGTCTTAAGGATCACATCGTAGGGTTCTGCCAACTTGGTATAGACTCGCTTTCGAAATGACTTCTTAGGCTTATCTACATATTGAGGTTTAGGAGCATTGTGAATGTTGCTAGCTTCTTGTTGTTTTGCTGCATAGATAGCGTTGGAGAGATTGAAAGCGGGCTCTTTAACTTTAGGAGCATCAACAACCCCATCATTAACAACATACTTGTTCTTATTCCAAGGTTTGTTCTTGTCTTTACCATTGCCTTTAGCATCTTTATTAATAACAATATCCCCTTTTCTTATAGCTACATCCTCAATCCGATATGCACTTTCAACCATGTCATTGAAAGAGGAGAACAGTTGCTTCCTTAGATCATAAAATAGCTCAGGCACAAGTGTGTTGACGAAAATGTCAATCTTTTCTCTTTCGGGTAGCTGACGAGGATATCAAGAATTCAATGACCTCCAACATTGTAAGTAAGTTGCAAATGGCTCACCTTGATGTTGTCTTAGATTACTGAGATCTATCACAGTGATAGGTTGTTGGATGTTGTAAGAATAATGTTGTGTGAAGCGCATAGCCAACTCATCAAAAGTCTTCAAAGGAGGTGTCAACTTTACAAACCATTCTAAAGCTTGTCCTCTTAAGCTTCGAGGGAATAATCGTAGCAGAAATGTGTCTTCATGAAGAAAGTCCATGCTAAGAGCATAAAAGTGATGCACATGGTCATGGGGATCACCATTTCCATCATACTTGTCGTATTTGGGAACCTCAATATCCCTAGGAAATGGGACCATGTATAGAATTTTATCAAAAGGAAGAGCACAAATTGATTCTACAAAAGAGACCTTTGGAGGCTCTCTTTCTAATGCCATTTGGGTAAGGCGTTGATTTGTCTGACGTAATTCTTCTTGAAGGACTTCCAATTTAGTTGGTACTCTTTGTTGGACAATTTGTCTGACATCATAGCTGGGAGGAAGCTTGTATCCTCTGGAAGTCATATATTGAAAATATTGATCGCCATTACGCTCTAAAAGCTTATGCATCATTCGTTGGAAATCCACATCTTGTTCACATCTCATAAGATCCTCACTAGAAATCTCATCATTAGCCTCTGCCTCATGTTGAGAGGGAGGAGGTCTAGGTGGTGAAGAAGGCATAGCAAAAGTTGACCTTGGAGGAGATCTTGGTGGTGTGTTGTTGTCATTGTTGCCATTGTTAAAAAGAGGTCTATGCTCATGATTACTAGTCTCAGGTTGCTCATGAAATGTCCCTCTATAAGCCATGCACCTAGTAGCATCCATCCTTTGTTGATTGTGTTCTTTGTCTAAGTGCGCTTGATTATCCTTACGCTCAAAGTGTTCTTGCAAGAGTTGAAACTTTTCTTGTTCAGTCAAAGTGAGTGAGACACTGTCTGTGTTTTTGGGTGTCTTGAATGCGGAAAAGAGGAAACTTCCTTTATACCATGGTGTAGCCTTAGAATTCTCAGATTGGTCAGAACTAGAACTGTTGTTGCTAATGGGTGCTTTTGAACGTCTAGTTGGAGAAGGTAACTGTGTATAATTGAACGGAGGATGACTCTCCTGCTCAAATTGAGACCGAGTTGAAACCGGCATGAAAAGAGATGTTGGTTGACTAATAGAATGAGACAAAGTTTCTTAGATTTGAGATAAGCAAATCTAATAAAGATCACTTGTCAAAGTAGAACAATAGAGAGATGGCTCATCAAAAGTGCTCAAGCACTTACAACAATCAATTGACTAAAGCCGAGCAGCGAGCAAGAAGCTCAATAAGCAAGTAGCTAGAGAGGTAACCGTGATGCGACAAGTGATCAAGAGTAGCATTCGTTAAACTCAAATCCAATAGTTTTAACTCATTTGTTTCAGTCTAGAACAAATCTAAGCATGTAGGTAACAAACCAGTTTCAGATAAGAATAGAAAAAGACACTCTACGACAGGTTAAAGTGCAAGTTTAGCCACTCCGAATTGCAGCAATGACAGGATAGTAGAAATGACTCAGGATTCTTGGTTGAGGGTATGCAAGGATACTTCAATATCATATGACTCTTGACCAGTGAATGTGAAAAACTCAATTTTGAAGCGCTTGGACCAAATTTGTAGATTGAACAGTGCAATTTCTCAGTTTGACAAGTAGTAGCAATAGATAAAAGATAGGTTTGCAAACAGTATGGGATCAAACATGTCATAGAACACTTGAAACAAGGGCAAAAGCAACCTTGCCAAGACAAGCACTTGTGATATCAAAATAGAGAACCTTATGAATGCTACCGTTTGTTTGAATGTTGAGAATGTTTACACTGGTATAGCACAATCGAAGACAATTCAAGAAATTACTACCTAGAAGGACAAGGCTCATTACTTAACAACTTGGCCCACAACTTGATGCTCCCTTGCCTCACACCAAGTGGTTGCCCACAAGAGATATTGGCGTTGTCATGGAAGTGTCAAAAACACAACCAAAGGAACACATATGGTGAGTGTCTTGGGGTGATCCGGGTAAGTCCACTTGGATCAATCCTTGCACCAAGAAGCTAAGCGGTTAAAAGAAGGTGGCCTCTATCTAATGGTTCGTAGTAAGGGTTTCCATTCATAGCACCCCTCTTGCTCCTCATAAAGGACTAGGACCTCGCGGCCTCAAGAGTACCTTAAGAATTCTTGCTTAATGCTTTCCTCATGGTCACAATCCCACAAGTTACTCACATCAAGCGAAGATAAGTACTATGTCTACCAAGGTTTTGTGTCCTCGATAGCCTTGAGATTATAGTGAGTTGGAATCACTCGCCACCAAGGAAAATGATGACAAGGTTGTCCCCACTTGGGTCATTCCTCTTGATTGCTCAAGAGCAGGCCCACTAAAGGATCCTAAGCTAAACAAAGAGTGGATTAATTCTTAAGGTTCAAGGTTTTTGGTTCACCACAAGGGTGAAGAGCATACTCCCCTATCTCAAGAATCTCTCCCAAACACACCAAGCAAAGATTCAATTACCCCCTTGCTTTCAAAATCCCAAGATGGGTCAAGATTTCTGTTTCACCACAAGGGTGAAGAGCATACTCTCCTACCACCTCAAAATTTCTACAATAAGGTATTAAGTTCCTATGAAAAGAAATAACTAGTATATGCCGCACTTAATAAAGAAAGCAATTAAACAAGCACTTGATTTGGTTTTTTATACTTAGGGCAGCCCTGCAAAAACCATTAGTAGCCCTCTTTGACATGCGATTTTAGCAAATTTCAAGCAAGAAGCACCTACAACCACAACTTGTTAGACCAACAAGAGTTAGGAGAATCAAAATCCAAAATCTAGCAATGATTAGTACATGAAAAAAATTAGATAATGTGCAAAAATAACTGATCAAATGATAAAATCTGAAAATGAAACCATCATGGTTGGATTGGGCTCAGAAAGACCTTTCCAACAATATATCACACTTAAACTTTTGATACCATTTGCAAAATTCCAAAAAAAAATGGGCACCCGTTTTCCAGAGAAACGCTAGAAATTTTAGAAAATTTCAAAAAGATAGCTAACAACCCGAAACTTGCAAGATAGATAAAATAGCCCAAAAATAGCTCACTGCCAGGTACAAACACAGTATCACGTGATACTTCACCCGACACCAGGTGATACTTTTAGTCTACGCGATATTTCACCTTATACCAGGCGATACTTCGTCCGACACCAGGCGATATTCTCTACTATAGCCAGGTGATACTTTTGACGGGCGAAGTATCGCACACGCATACAGAGGTATATCATGCGATACTTCTTATGACAGGTGAAGTATCACGCGCACATACAGAGGTATATCGCGCGATACTTCTGGAAAGTATCGCGCGATAGTCTGAGACAAAAAACCAGAGACTAAAAATTAAGCTAAAAACTTGTCGAAAAATTGACAGAAATTGACGAAAATGCAAAATTTAAAGGACAAAGTCTATCTCCTCTGCCCCACGGTGGGTGCCAAAAATGTGTGCTATAAATGTGTCACACTTCTATGGATCATTACATGCAAGGAAACTCAAGAATGAGCCCTCACAAATTGATCCATAGCTCCCTAGGCATGGAGTGCAAGGGCTTTTAAGAATGCTCTCAGCTAGAGCTATTAAGCCAATAACCTTGCTAGTAAACCATGCAATGGGAGATTCAAGGAAGACAAGGGAAAGAATGCCAATATCCTCAAGAATCAAGAATGAAAATGCAATGCAATGCTATGCTAGAAATGGAAATGCAAGCTAAGCTATGAAAGGAAATATGCAAGTGTTACAACCCAAGCTAATTAATCTATGTGAGCTAATCTAGAGCATAGAAATGAAGCTAATCTAAGAAAGCATAAATATGAAGCTAAGCTAAGAATGCAAGAATGAGATGTAGAATGCAAGAATGAGATGTAGAATGCAAGAATGCTCCAAATCTCCAAAAGCTCCAAAGTGACCTAGAAAACCTGCAGCATAAAGTTAGCATAAAAAGTTGGGGATCTAGAATGAAGAAGAGAGCTCTTCTTTTATAGGAAATGAGGAGAAATGGACCATGGAGATTAAGAGGCAAAAGATTTAATCAACGGTGGAGCTTGAAGAGGGAGTAATCCATGTGCACAGGTATCCTCCAATAGGAAAATAAGAGTTGACTTTTGTGTCCATATGAGACAAAAAGTGCTTTTTCCTTTTTTATAAAATAAGAATAATGCTTTATTTGTGCAACTTAGGATAAGAGGAAAAGTGGGGGCTTTTATTTATTTAAAAGGGGAGGGAATATTCATTTTAATAAATAAAGACTTAGGATAAGATGGTTAGCCCATAGAAAATAATCGAATAAATGATAAAGCTAGGATTTGATCAAGAATAAGTAATTGATGATTTAGCAAAAGGGGCTAATAGTCTAGGTGACCATTTTTAGGTGTATACACATAGTACTGGTGTAAATTAATGTACCTCAAGTACTGATTCATATGCAATGATTCCTTGAATATGCTGCATCAACTGGTTGATTTTCAATCATGTTCTGGTTGATGCATCACTAAAACTGTATTTAGTGAGCCTCGGATAGGGGAATGACCCCTAACTTACCTCTTAGATACACAAATGCATCCTTAGGTAATGGTTTGGTAAAAATGTCTGCAATCTATTCTTTTGTATGAATATATTCTAATCTGATTTCCTTGTCCTGCACCAATTCTCTGACAAAGTGATATTTAATAACAATGTGCTTGGTTTTGGAATGCATCATTGGATTCTTTGAAATGTTTATTGCACTGGTATTGTCACAAAATATAACAACTGGTTCTTTGATTTCAACCTTCATACCTTCTAATAACTGTTTAAACCAAACAATATTTGAACAGTTTACTGCAGCAGCAACATATTCTGCTTCAGCTGTGGATTGAGATGTGCAATTTTACTTTTTACTAGTCCAGGATACCAGTCTTTTTTCAAGAAAAAATGCTCCACCACTTGTGCTTTTTCTATCATCAATGTTCCCTGCCCAATCAGCATCAGTAAACACTTTTAAGTCTAGATTGCCTCCAAATTTATACCACAAACCATATTCTTCAGTTCCTTTAAGGTATCTTAAGATTCTTTTGATTTCCATCATATGATTTTCCTTAGGTTTTGCTGAGAATCTAGCTACTATACCGACTGCTAAGGCAATATCAGGTCTTGTATGTACTACATACTACAATTTTCCAATCATAGATCGGTATAGGGTCTGATCAACTTCTTTTGAATCATCATTTTTGGTAAGTTTCAGTCCAGTACACATGGGTGTACCAACTGGTTTTGAATCTTCCTTACCAAACTTCTTAAGTATTTCCTTAATGTATTTAGATTGAGTAATGTATATACCATTCTTGCTTTGCTGAATTTGAAGACCAACAAAGAATTTTATTAAACCAAACATAGACATTTCAAATTCTTTGTTCATTTGCTTTGAAAATTCTTTGCACTAATCCTCATTCCCTGTAAATATAGTATCATCTACAAATATTTCTGCCAATACAATTTTGTCATCCGGTCCTTCTTTAATATACAGATTGCTATTATCATTGGCTCTTTTGAAATTAATCTGAATCAAATAGTTATGGAGTTTTTCATACCATGCTCTAGGAGCTTGTTTCAAACCATACAATGCTTTGTGTAACCTGCAGACCATGTCCTTTTTATCTGGATCAACAAAACCTTCAGGTTGTTCAATGGAGACTTCTTCATCAAGAATTCCATTGAGAAATGCAAATTTTATATCCATCTGATATACCTTAAATCCTTTGTGTGCTGCATAAGCAAGTAGAGTTCTTACACCTTCTAATCTTGCAACAGGAGCAAAAGTTTCTCCATAATCTATACCTTCTTCTTGAGAATAACCTTTACATACCAGTCTAGCTTTGTTTCTAGACACTTGACCATCTTCATTCAGCTTATCCTGAATACCCATTTTGTTCCAATTACATTCTTATCTTTAGGTCTAGGTACAAGAGTCCATGTTTTGTTCTTTTGTATTTGTTCTAATTCTTCATTCATTGCTTCAATCCAACTTTCATTTTCCAATGCATCTTTGATATTTCTAGGTTCAAAGTCAGTAAGTAGACATGTACCTTTTAGCTTGCTTCTTGTCATAGTACCATCTGATTTATTTTCAATAATTTGATCTGGTGTATGATGTCTTCTGACATATTTGGCTAGTATAGGTTCCTTGCTTTTTGAATGATTCATGCTGTTGTCTTCTAGGATTTCTTCTTCAGGTTGCTCGGGCTCGGTAGATATTTGCTCAGTAACTTCAGGCTGAGACTCAGTTTGAACTTCTTCCTGTGACTCAGTTTGTGACTCGGTAACTGTGCTCGGCTCGGTAGATATAGTTTCCTCATTGATAGTTGTGTCTGCCAATGTTTCAGGTTCAATGTAAATGAATCTTCTGTAGTTCTCAGGTTCCCTTTTGCTTTCTTCTTCAGTCTTTTCTGCAAACTCATCAAATTTTACATGTATACTTTCTATGACTTTGTGAGTAGATAAATTCAGACATTTGTATGCCTTGCTTTTGCTAGAATATCCTAGGAATATTCTTTCATCACTTTTCACATCAAATTTATTTCTTCTGGATTCTTTTAAGATATAACACTTGCTACCAAATATTTTCATGTAACTTACATTGGGTTTATAGCCATACCATAATTCATAAGGAGTTTTGAATGTGTCTTTCTTCAATTGTACTCGGTTCAAGGTATGAACTGTAGTGCTGATAGCTTCCTTCCAGTACTTTATAGCGATGTTCTTTTCTATCATTAGAGTCCTTGCACAATCCATAATAGATCTATTTCTTCTTTCTGCTATTCCATTCTGCTCAGGAGTTCTAGGAGCTGATACCTATCTTTTGATTCCTCTTTCAATGCAAAAGTTGTTAAAATCATGGGAGATGAATTCACCACCTCTGTCTGATCTTAAGCATTTCAATCTTTTCCCTATTTCCTTTTCCATTCTTGCTAAGTACCATTTGAAATTTTCAAATGCTTCTAATTTTTCTCTTAAATACATAACAGTCATCATTCTAGAATAATCATCAACGAAAAGAATAAAGAATTTATCTCCAGTATAGCTTTGTATTCCAATAGGTCCACATAAATCAGTATGCACAATTTCCAAAATTTCTTTAGACTGATAGTTCTTACTCTTGAAACTAGTTTTACTCATTTTGCCAATCTGACAATTCTTACATAGACCAGTATCAGGTTTCTTCAAAGTAGGAATGCCTCTAACCTTCTTGAATTTTCTTATTTTTATCATGTTATTAAAATTCACATGACATAACTTTTTGTGCCATAGCCAACTTTCTTCAATTTGAGCAATAAAGCATGAATATTCACTGAGATCAAGATAAAATAAGTTACCTTTTGTTTGTTTGCCTGATCCAATGAGTTTTTCTTTTTCATCCAGCAGTCTTACTTGACCATTCATGAATTCAACCTTGAAACTAGTGTTGATTAGCTGTGCTACACTTAGAAGATTATGTTTTAGTCCTTCAACCCAATAAGCATTATCACATATGAGTTCTTTGGTTAATGAGATTCTTCCTTTTCCTTTTATACAAGGTTCATTGTTTCCAAATCTTACATTGCCACTATCACAGTCTTCTAGATATTCAAATTTTGTCTTGTCACCAGTCATGTGGTGTGAACATCCGCTGTCTATTATCCATATATCATCTTTGCTTATATGAGAAATAAGTGCCATCTTATCTTCATCATCATCAGATTCATCTTTTATAGCAATAAAGACAATTTCTTCTTCACTATCATCAGAATCTTTAGCCATAAAACATGTTTTCTTACCTTTATCCTTGAATGATTTGAAATTCTTTTTGCCATAGTACTTGTGACTTCTCTTCTCTTCCTTGACTTGCTTGTTTGGGCACCTAGCTGCAATATGTCCAATTTCTTCACATGAAAAATAGATTAAAGGAGTTTTACCTTTATATTTACCTTTCCCTTTAGAGTACTTCTTTGCAAGTAATGCTTCTACAATTTCAAGATCACTACCAGAACTTTCTTCTGATACTTCTTCACTTTCTGACTGAACTTCTTTAATTTTCTTGTTCTTCTTTAGTGAAACCTTGGCCTCAAATGCTGATTCAATATTTTTGAAACTAGGAACATAGTTGTCATAGTTGTCTAATTCAAAGGCTGTCAATCTTCCAACTAAAGCATCCAAAGTTATATTGTGGTTTGTTTCACATCTTCTTTCTTGAATAGCTGATACTCTTATTGCATAGATAGGGAGTAATGTTCTGAGTACCTTACTTATAACAGTTTCATCTGAGATTGTTCCTCCAGAAGCTCTAATTGCACTTACACTTGCTTTGATTCTTTCAACATATTTTGCAATGTTTTCATCTTCCTTCATATTCATCTTGTCAAACTGTCCTCTTAGGCTTTCTGCTTTGGCTCTTTTCACATTTGCATCACCACCATATATTTTCTTCAGTGTCATCCACATTTCATATGCAGTAGTGCATTCTTTAATATCATCAAATTCTTCATAGCTGAGAGCAGATGCAATGTCTATCATCATGGTGTTATGAGTCTTTTTCTCTGCAATGTCTTCCAGTTAATGCGCCAGTAGGAATTGTGTATTCTTCATCAATGTATTTGCATCCTGAATCACCAATGGAAGCCAGATGAATTCGCATGAGACCTTGCCATGCTGAAAAGTTATCTCTATTGAGCTTTGGAATTTACCTCTTGTAAGACATCCTGATCTTTAGCTTAGGTCCTTGAAACCCTTCCTGCAAGCACCAAAAGCTCTAATACCAATTGATGGAATATGGATGAAGTGACTGAGAGGGGGGGGGGGGGTGAATCAGTCAACCATAAAACACTTCATAATTATTTCTTTCCAGATCCCTTAGGATATCTTAAAGAATGTTATCTGTTTTAGCACTCGGTAAATAGATTGTAGTAACTTTGAAGATGCAGAAAGTATTAGCAAAATTATCTTTTAGATATTCATCAGCACTAGTGTATGATTAAGATAGCAATTAAGAACACAAGAGACACAAGATTTAACATGGAAACCCAATATGGGAAAAACCACCAATGTATCTAGATACTAATTTTCACTTTTCTGAAGTGATGCCCGGTTAGAAGCCAACCCGGTAAAAGGTTACAAAACACACTGTTAGGTGTGACCTTGTTAGAGGATTTAATCACCCTACTAGGAGTGGCCTGGTAAGAGGTCTTGAAAACAATTCAATGGAATTGTCACCTTGTTAGAGGATTTACAATATGGTTGTTAAACCAACTCGGTTAAGAGATTTAGAATTCACTGTTACAATGATAAGAAGGTAACAATGAGAATGACCTGTATAATAATGCAACTACCTTGCTGATTACAGATCTCTGTTCTGCATAAGTGTGATCCTTCCTGATCGAATAAATCTCTGCTGCACCTTAAGGATATTTGAACATCCTTCACAAATTCGCACACACCTTTCCTGTCTTTCTTTTGTAAATCTTCTGCTGTATTTCTTTTTTTTTTTCACATTTGACCTTTTATTTATATGATTTTAGATTTGTCAAATCGATATTATTTAGTATAACAGTCGGCTGAATTAAGCAAACTCTATTTGCAAAAATCCTTCAAGGGCCGACAGTGCTCGGTGACCATAACTTTCTACAATCTTTCGGAGACCGAGGGAACTCGGTAAACACCGACAATCCTTTACCTTCGATAATCGACTGAACTTGGTAAACACTGAATTTCCTTTGACGACCGACTGAACTCGGTAAATATTGAATTTCCTTTGATGACCGACTGAACTCGGTAAACACTGAATTTCCTTTGACGACTGACTGAACTCGGTAAACACTAAATTTTCTTTGATAACCGAGTGAACTCGGTAGACACTGATTTTCTTTGATAACCGAGTGGACTCGGTAAGCACTAATTTTCCTGTCTGGCAGACCGACTGAGCTCGGTAGGAACTGATTGCTACGGACTATGACATTGTGTGACATCAAAGACAATACATAATTTGAGTAGCAATTTCCTTTAGACAATTGTTTCCAACACCATTTTCCATCAAATTCAAAGAGCAATCCTTTAACCAGAATTATCCAAATTCTTCTCAAATCCAAATGAGAATATTCTAGAATACAAAATCAAAAAATGCATGTAGAAGAATTTCTATAAGACCAATTTCAGAATAAAGGAAGAATTCATAGAATAAAATTCTAGACAAGATAAACAACAGGCACGAAGAAAACAATCATTTTAAATTGCTAAGACATAAATTTCCAGGATGATTGAATCCTACCTCAAAAACAATGCCAAAGAGCAAAACTGACGAAGACCAGAATTGAAAGATTCCCAAGCTACCAACCAATTGCTCAACCAAATCCAACCTTTTCGAAATCCCTCTCCAAACCTATGTACCAGAATAATGGCTAAACTCTCAACACATAAAGAAATTACCTTTCACATGCAAGAGTTCAATCTTGACTCCAAGAGAGCTTTGCATAAAAATAAACTCTAATTTTCAGTTCAATTTTAGTTGAACTAGAGTCTCTTCTCCACTTTGCCTTTTGTTGAAAGCACATAACCAAACTTTAACTAATATTATTAATTTAATTTCATTCAATTATGAATGTGCAACTTAATGCATTCAAATAATTAAAAATAAAACATTTAGTCTAACATGATTACCACATGCTAAATTAACCCTTAAATTAACTAATGCATTCTAACTGAAAAAGGGATACATTTACAATTACATAATTCTAAGGTGCATGTATTTAATTAATTTCCATTAATTAAATACTTCCACTATACAATAAACTTTTTAAATAACAATTAAACTAAATAATTACATTTATTTAAGTTTCAATTAAATAAAATCCCACAACTAGAAATAGAATGATCTAAATATAGAAATCACACCAATCGCCACAATCAAAAGAATCAAAAAGACGTAAGGACCCACATTCATACTCAAGAATAGGGGTATAAACTCACGTTAACTGCATGAGTTTAGAAGGGTAGGAAACACATAATCTTATCCACTATTTTAGGACAATATTATGGCTTAGGTTAGGATTTGGAACTGAATATTATCTCCCCTCTTTTACCATTGAGACTAGTGATAGGGCACACTCATCCTGACAATTCAGGGAACTCGATACCCAGTACCTGCAAACCTTCATAAGAGACAAGAATGTGCATATATGTATAGAGATAAAATAGACAATGGTAGGGATTGACCGATCATGTGGATCTCACAAGCAAGTAACTATGACTCCATCCCTCAACCACATCAAACACATCAAGCAGAAATGTAAAAGCATACATGAACACCATACACATGCAAGTATGGGGTAAGTATAATCATCATTATAAATATCATTTCAAAACAAGTATAACATCATCAAAAGTAACAACATATAACCGAGTCAATATAATCATCATAAACATCCATTTATTAAAGATTCACCATGAAGTGACATACATCTAAAGTCATAATAAAATTGAAATATCAAAGCACACATACAAGTGGCCTAAAAGAGTTTGGCAAGGAAAACATAAAAGAAAACTATGGAGGGGTACTACATCCACCTCCCCTAGGATTAGGCTTACTCCTGGAAGCCTACGAACAAAATAGGAACATAAGTCCCATAAACATCACTACACCCAATTGAAAACTAAGCAAATGATCATTGAGTAGGTCCCATCAGACCCTTCCTGCCCTATGGTTTGAACTCTGAGGATCATTCCCTACTTAAAATCCCTATGGGATCTACCTGCATCACTGACTGTAGGCTCAGAAGCTGCTGACCTCTGTCCTAAATGCTAAGTTGAATGCTGGGGACATTTGTTTGCCTTATGACCATATTGGCCACAAGAGAAATAATCTCCATTAAAACTTCCCCCAGTAGAAGGTGCACTAGACTACTGGAAGCTACCTCTACTAACCTCCTGATGATAACTTTGAGCAGGATGACTATAAGAATGACTCTTGATATGCTGACGATTACGAAAGTTCTTGGATTGAGAACCACCACCCTGAGCTAGAGAAGAGAACCCCTTCTACTGCTGATCCTGATTACTTTGTGAAAGGGTAGAAGGGTACTGAGAGTTTTCATTCCTTTGAGATTGATTCCCCTTGGAATAACTAGGCTGAACACCTCTCTAACCACCATGACCCAACACTAGATTTGCCTCTGTAAGAGTAGCCTTAATGACCGCTTCCTTGAGGGTCTTAGGCTCAAAGAGTCTAACATCCCCAATTAGATGAGCATTAAGCCCCCTAACAAAGTGCTGAACTAGGAGAGTTGTATCCTTTCCAAAGCCAGAATACTGCTTGAGTTCAAAAAATTGACGCTCGTACTCTCCCACAGACAGGGTCAACTTCCTCAAATTGTGAAATTCATCTTCTCTCTACTACCTCCACTGATCTGAGAGGAAATGCTCTTGGAAGTTCTCAAGGAATAACTCCCAATTAACAGTATCCATCTGAAGTCCTAGCTTCTCCTCTTCTATCTTCCACCATATAGTTGCAAAATCAGTAAGCTGCATAACTGCATATCTGGCTTTAGTATTGCTACTAAAGGGATGCATAGAAAAAATCTATTCTAACACTATAAGCCAAGTCTCAGCTTCTAATATAGTTCCTTTCCCATCAAAGGGATTAGGTCTCCCTCTCATTAGATCCCTCATGTGATTAGTTGCCACAACTGTAGGATCAATTGAGAAGTTCCTCCTTGGAGGGCTCCTAGATCTCTCTTTGACCCTCTCCTCTCTTTGGGAGTGATGAGAAGCATCCTACTCAACTCTGCCCTGCTCATGACCAAGATGATCTAGAATCACCTGCAAGAGCTATCTCATATCAGGACCATCCTGACGATCCTCTCTTTGATCATCCCTAGACTACTGGTGGTGACTCTCCTGACTGACACTCATAGAAGAGCTAGGTTGTTTACCCCTTCCATGGTTACTAGCATGACCTCTACCACAACCTTTAGCAGCTCTAGTCTTAGGCATGATTCCTGCATCATACAGAGATCCAAGAAAAACTCTCAACAAAAGCTCAAAACAAAACAAAATAAAACATAATCACAAAGCAATAGTCTGAAAGCAATATTGTTATATGTTTATGTTTAGTTTCAAATTTTAACTGCATCAATATCTAATGGGCACACAACTTCTCAGAGTTCCCAGTGTAGAAACTCATGCTCTGATACCAAGTGTAATGCCCCACCAGGGAACCCCAGAGACTTAACCTAAACATGCAACTAAGTTTGCAGATTAATTTTTTTTTAAAAAGTGTTAACAAATAATAACATCAAAGTCTTACAATGCGGAAGCAATACAAAGCAATATACAACTCACACAGATTACAACTCTCAAGGGTTCCTTGACAAATAATACGTATGAATTAATTAATTAATTTAGATTAGATATAATTACAAATTCCATGCATACAACTGAATGATAAATGCAACATCATATATAATAACATAGATACAACTGGTACCATAAGGTATCCATAATAACCTAGATCCTTTGCACATGTCATAGGGTATGTAATACAATAACCGAAATAAAGTACCACATAGAAAAGAAGAATAATAACACATCACCATCAATGAAGAACAAGAAGGATCAACTACCACATGGATCATCCAGCACTAGTACACGAACGTCAGAATCTCAAATGGTAAAAGAATCACTACCACCTGACCTTGTGAACCTAAATGGTCCTCTCCCACCGTGCTGAGGAGATAACATCAGATCCCACTCGGATAACAAACATCAAAAGAATAGGCTAAGGAAGGGATCCTGAAAGCTTCTAACTCAAAAGGTACAAAAGGAAAACACGGTAAAACATACTCAACTAGAGGAAACCAACACACGTAGGAAACCTAAGATGCATAAAGGAAGTGTCATCACACGAGCCAACTCTAGGGTTATTCTGGTAGTCTCTTCAGACCCCGACACCCTAGTGACTCTATGTGGTATCAGTAACCCCTCATGTAGACAAGGTACTAACTATGCCATATCCAGTCCATGTAGGCAACAAGCATCTTCTCACTCCCATCCCAGTCAAAACTCAATCAGGAACTCAGGCATGGACGAGACACATAATATCTTTTTAGGTTCATTTTAAACTCTCAATGTTATTAATTATCACTTATTAAGCTACTTGTAATAGGATATCCTGGTAGCCACTTCTGGGCCCCGACACCAAGTACAAGCCACTTCCTGCTATACACTCAGATAACCTACCCTAGGGTTTCACAAGATCAAGGTATCACTCTGAGTTAACACAACTCATGAATCACAACAACTAGGTCCAACAGTGACAAAAACATGCAAAGCCAGAATCATCATAGAACAAGCTCACCGACACAACAAAATATGCAAGGCAAACAAACATGGTGAACATATCTAAATCCCGCCTCTGGATTACATCCCCAAAAGTCAACTACAACCCCTAATAAACAATTCAAGATACATTGCCCAAAAGCGACTAAAGTCACAACGACAAACCATGTCTACAAATGAATGCACATGCAAAAATTTACTAAACATTAAAATCCGAGTTAAATAAATAAAATAATCTTTATCATAAAAATTCGTAATTGATAAATCAAATAATTGCCCAAATAGAAAACAAAAAAATTAATTCAAATTATCATCTAATAAACATACTTATTAAATTAAATTACCAAGATTGATTTAAAAAAAATAAATAACATTTTTATAACCACACAATAAAGCAAAACCCTTTTTTTAAAAAAACATTGCAATTAATTTACACAACTCTTAATAATTAAAAATTAAAATTTAATAACAAAGGAATTTTTTTTAAATACAACTAAAATTAACATTTTAAAAATTTAAATAATAAATAAATTTTAAAAAACAAAACTATTAAAAAAAAACCACATAAATTAAAAGAGGGGGGGGGGGGACCCACGGCCCCATGCATCCCCCTGCTGCACGTAGCCCCTTGCAGGGACTGATGCACACGTCAGTACCTAATGGTACTGCGCGCGCAGTCCCTTAGGATTGACGTGTGTCAGTACCATAAAGTACTGCACGCACGACAGTCAAAAAGGGCAATGGCTAAAGGTGCGAGGATTTGCACCTCGTTCCCCGCACCTTTATCCATGGCCATACCCATACCATGCCAGCGCATTCATTGTTCCATATGATTGTCTAGCAGTGTACAGTCCTGCAGTTGTCTGGCAGTGTACAGTACTGTTGTCTGGCAGTGTACAGTACTGCAGTTACGGATGATTGAAACAAAATAGTTACTTCATTTTATATTTTAAAGCTATTTGTTTTTAGGGAACTTCACTCTTTTTTACACTCTTAATATTTTTTTTTAAAGAACTTCGTTTCTTTTACACTTAAAAGCATTATTTTCTATGAGCTCCCATGGAAATATTATGTAATATTTTTTTTCATTTTCAATTGTGTTATGTATTAATAGATTGTGTTATTTATTATATTATTTAATTAAATTAGTAAAAAAATTAATATAATATATTTATAGTTAAATATATATTTTAATTTTTAAGAATAATTAGTATATTTGAATTTTTTAAAATTTAATTTATTATTCACTTTTAAAATAATATTTAATTTTGTTAATAGTAAATTATATGTTTAATTATTATAATATATTATATATTAAAATGTTTAATTACTAGATATATATTATAATTTCTAAAATTTTATATTTAATTTCTAATAATAATTTATTTTAAAATATTAGTTTCCTACAATTTATCAAAATTTTATTTTATTTTTTGGTAAAATGTGAGAACTATTATAAATAATTTATATAACTAAAATTCTTTCAGATATTTATATTAGAGTAAAACACATATCTTGCCAAGGGAGACTCTTAGTTTTTTTTTTTCAAACTTAATATTATTTTATTTTATACTATATAATAAATTTTTCATTATCTAACTTTTTTTATATATTATACAAATTTTATATAACGAAATTTTCTTATATTATTATAATATATAATTAACGAATTTTATATAACTTTATTAAATTTTAACACTTTGTTAGCCTGCAACCTCTCCGTTATATTCTCATATTTTTCTATCTAAACTTCCTCTTATTGATGATGGGAAAGGTTGATTCAAAACAAATCTAAACCACAAATAACAAACAAGAATAATGATAGATTGTAGAAAACTAATGTTTTAAAATAAATTATTATTAAAAATTAAATATAAGATTTCAAAAAATTTAATATATATATCTAATAATTAAACATTTTAATATATAATATATTATAATAATTAAACATACTGATACAATTTATTATAAACAAAATTAAATATTATTTTAAAAATAATTAATAAATTAAATTTTAAAAATTTAAACATACTAACTATTATTAAAAATATAAAATATATATTTAAAAGATAAAAAAATATTTTAACAAAATAGAGGACATCAACAAAAAGTTAAATATATTTTTTTATCTTTTAAATATATATTTTATATTTTTAATAATAGTTAGTACGTTTAAATTTTTAAAATTTAATTTATTAATTATTTTTAAAATAATATTTAATTTTGTTTATAATAAATTGTATGAGTATGTTTAATTATTATAATATATTATATATTAAAATGTTTAATAATGAAAAATTTATTATATAGTATAAAATAAAATAATATTAAGTTTGAAAAAAAAAACTAAGAGTCTTCTGTGTTTTACTCTAATATAAATATCTGAAAGAGTTTTAGTTATATAAATTATTTATAATAGTTCTCCCATTTTTACCAAAAAATAAAATAAAATTTTGATAAATTGTAGGAAACTAATATTTTAAAATAAATTATTATTAGAAATTAAATATAATATTTTAAAAATTATAATATATATATCTAGTAATTAAACATTTTAATATATAGTATATTATAATAATTAAACATATAATTTACTATTAACAAAATTAAATATTATTTTAAAAATAAATAATAAATTAAATTTTAAAAAATTTAAATATACTAATTATTCTTAAAAATTAAAATATATATTTAACTATAAATATATTATATTAATTTTTTTACTAATTTAATTAAATAATATAATAAATAACACAATCTATTAATACATAACACAATTGAAAATGAAAAAAAATATTACATAATATTTCCATGGGAGCTCATAGAAAATAATGATTTTAAGTATAAAAAAAATGAAGTTCTTTAAAAAAAAATGTTAGAGTGTAAAAAAGAGTGAAGTTCCCTAAAAAATAGCTTTAAAATATAAAATGAAGTAACTATTTTGTTTCAATCATCCGTAACTACAGTACACTGTACACTGCTAGACAATCATGTGGAACAATGAATGCGCTGGCATGGTATGGGTATGGCCATGGATAAAGGTGCGGGGAACGAGGTGCAAATCCTCGCACCTTTAGCCATTGCCGTCAAAAAGGGGCCCAAATCCCTTTTAAATGCATATTTTTTTTAAATATAATTTTCTTAATATATTTTCTTTTTCCAAACAAAACTCTTTAAAAAGAAAAGTTTTTAATCCAAACTTTTAAATTTTATTTTTATTTTTAAATCAAAAAGGAAATATATATATATATATATATATATATATATATATATATATATATATACACCTCATCTCTAGTTACATCAAGTTGGATTTTAATCTTAAAATCAGTAAAATAAATAACTTCCATTTATCCAAATTTATCTTTTCCAAATCTAGGGTTTCCAAGTTGACCCATTTTCCATCAAATTCAAAGAGCAATCCTTTAACCAGAATTATCCAAATTACAAATCCAAATGAGAATATTCTAGAATACGAAATCAAATAATGCATGTAGAAGAATTTCTATAAGACCAATTTCAGAATAAAGGAAGAATTCATAGAATAAAATTCCAAACAAGATAAACAACAAGCATGAAGAAAACAATCGTTTTAAATTGCTAAGACATAAATTTTCAGGATGATCGAATCCTAGCTCAAAAACAACGCCAAAGAGCAAAACTGACGAAGACCAGAATTGAAGGATTCCCAAGCTACCAACCAATTGCTCAACCAAATCCAACCTTTTCGAAATCCCTCTCCAAACCTATGTACCCAAATAATGGATAAACCCTCAACACATAAAGGAATTACCTTTCACATGCAAGAGTTCAATCTTGACTCCAAGAGAGCTCTGCATAAAAATAAACTCTAATTTTCAGTTCAATTTTAGTTGAACTAGAGTCTCTTCTCCACTTTGCCTTTTGTTGAAAGCACATAACCAAACTTTAACTAATATTATTAATTTAATTTCATTCAATTATGAATGTGCAACTTAATGCATTCACATAATTAAAAATAAAACATTTAGTCTAACATGATTACCACATGCTAAATTAACCCTTAAATTAACTAATGCATTCTAATTGAAAAAGGGATACATTTACAATTACACAACTCTAAGGTGCATGTATTTAATTAATTTCCATTAATTAAATACTTCCACTATACAATAAACTTTTTAAATAACAATTAAACTAAATAATTACATTTATTTAATTTTCAATTAAATAAAATCCCACAGCTAGAAATAGAATGATCTAAATATAGAAATCACACCAATCACCACAATCAAAAGAATCAAAAAGACCTAAGGACCCACATTCATACTCAAGAATAGGGGTATAAACTCACATTAACTGCATGAGTTTAGAAGGGTAGGAAACACATAATCTTATCCACTATTTTAGGACAATATTATGGCTTAGGTTAGGATTTGGAACTGAATATTATCTCCCCTCTTTTACTATTGAGACTAGTGATAGGGCATGCTCATCCTGACAATTCAGGGAAGTGGATGCCCGGTACCTACAAGCCTACATAAGAGAGAAGCATGTGCATATATGTATAGAGATAAAAAAGACAATGGCGGAGATCGACCGATCGTGTGGATCTTGCAAACAACTACGACTCCATCCCTCAACCACATCAAACACATCAAACAGAAATGTAAAAACATACATGAACACCATACACATGCAAGTATGGGGTAAGTATAATCATCATTATAAATATCATTTTGAAACAAGTATAACATCATCAAAAGTAACAACATATAACCGAGTCAATATAATCATTATAAACATCCATTTATTAAAGATTCACCATGAAGTGACATACATCTAAAATCATAATAAAACCAAAATATCAAAGCACACATACAAGTGGCCTAAAAGAGTTTGGCAAGGAAAACATAAAAGCAAACTATGGAGGGGTACTACATCATTTTTGACATTCATTTTTGTACCTTTCCCATACTGTCAAAGGGGGAGTGATCGGTGTAGTGAAAATGATATAAGGGGAGTAGTTTGGTTATTTTTAGTATGTCTTTCCATCAATGCCAAAGGGGGAGATTATTGGAAATATGATGGATTTTTGGGTTGAGATGCAGAGTGATGATGTTTATGAGTTTTTCATTGATGAAAAAACTCTATCAATTCTATCAGATTTGATGAATAGGTTGTAGATACTGATCAAATGGATGGTTAGGTAAAGGAAGAATATGCTAAGAGTTTTGATCAGTGAACAAGAAGGCAATAATAGAGAATAATTTGTATGGTGATCAAGATAGATGACACTTTGGGAGGTGCAATTGTTCCTGGTGCTTTAGCAAGATCAGATAACTACAATTCTACAACTGCAACCATTAACTCAATGATTTGAGTGAGTTAGTATTTTGGTGATAAGATAAGTGTGAACCGGTTGTGTTACTGATTGGAACTTGATGATCAGATGATCAAGGTGGTTGATTTTTGGACCGACATGTCAATATGTTTTGATTAAGATATTCTGGGTCAACATGTTATGTATGATTGGTGTGGTTTTTCATAAGTTTGGTCAATATTATGGACCAACTTGTAAAATGTTTTCAAGTCTTAGCAGACTTAAGAAAATTAGTATAAAGGTGGACTGAATCACATGATTTAGGGTTATGATTGTGAGTTTGGTTATTGAAATCAGAGACAGAGGTAGTATAGTGTGCCAAATATCAGAGATTATAGTGGATCTATCAGGAAAAAAATGCCATTCCTAGATAAGCTATTTGAGTTCATTGCCCAAGGATAACTCTAATAGGTTAGTAGGTTAAATCCCTTATTAGGGTGAACTTTAACAAGCCTTATTGTATAAATCCTTAAACAGGGTGACTTCTTAACTATATTTCTAAATCCTCTTATGAGGTAGATCCTAATAGATCTTTTGGTACTTCTAACAAGGTACTAGAATCACTTCTAACCGGGTGAACCCTTAACAAGGTATTATAAGCTTCTGACAAGACAAATATTTTAACTGTAGTAAAGAGATTCTTAGGTGTCATCCCCATCATGGTTTTCTCCCTCTTACAAGGGTTTCCACGATAGAAATAGTGGTGTTATGTGTTATGCTTTGTGGATGCTTGAATTGTTCTATTTCTATTGCATAGTTACACTTGCATGCTTGGTTATTTGGAAGTTGATTAAAAGCATAATCAGATTTGTGGTTGAATTGGTCCATTACCTATTTACACTAATTCACCATTCCCTTTCAGTGTCTCCTATATCTAACAAGCTCAAAAACAAATGTCATGTACCCTTAACCTCTAAACACAAATGTTCATGTTTGAGAATGTTTACACGTGTCTTTCATGATAAGCCACTTCATGTAATCTACCTAAGGTCAATTTTGGCATTTAGACATGGCTCTAAAGGTAGGGATTGCTAGATTAATTAGGTAATTATTTTGGGTTCCAAAAAAAATATCAAATGAATCATACAAGGAACACGCAGTTGCACACGTGCGATTGAGACCTATAGCCCTATGAGTCTAGACATTTGATATTTTTTCCCTCTAAGCTTTTCAACTTAATCAAGATCTTTATTTATAGTGGGTGGAATAGGTTGGCTTCACCTTATTCTCACTTTGGGTTGTCCCTCTCATTGGCCTCATAAGGCATGTTCTCTGGAGACAGGCCCACTAAAGCTCTAACATGTTCATGAAAGCAATGAAATGAAATGAATATGTAGGTTTAGGAGATTATGTAATGCCCTGCTAGGGAACCCAAAAGATATTAACCTAAAACATGTTACTAAGTTTACAAAATATTTTTTTTTGTAAAAGTTTACAAACAATATTGAACAGCCAAGATGGCGAATGGTGGGGAGCAGGAATGGCAAATGGTGGGGAGGAGCTAACCATTGCAGTCACAAAGTCAGAAATTCAAATAGTTCTACCTTGGTAGTCACTTTGACAGAGGGCATCATCATCAGTAGTTGGTAGGCGGGTGGCAGGGTGTACATTCTGACATGCAAAAATATTTCATGGAACCCCTTTTGTCCAACCTGAAAACCCTTGACCTAGTCATAATCGTCATCTGCCCAATGATTTTCTCCGTTGTCATTTTATGGAAAAGAATGTACCAAACAATTTGAAGGGCAAGCTAAATACCACTATTTTCTCTGGAAAAGCCATAGTCCAACCTGCAAAACCTTTTTTGTTAACCCTAGGTTTCAGATTAAGTCTCAGAAGGCTCGGTTGCACCAAGGTAAGAAAGCGCAAGGCGAGTTTCAAGGCTCAACAAGTTTTGAGTATGGAGAGTCATCTCACCAAGCACATATTAGAACGACAGCTCCCCTTCATCAATCATTGGCAACTTCCCAAAAGAATCAACCTAATCCTCGGAGGGGTTTTTCTAATGCGACTCGTTCTAATAAGAGAAATACATTTGATTAGCATAGGAAGGGCAAATATATCAAGGATCAGCCAACTTTTGACATTTGTGAAGGTACCCCTCCAGGATCTCCCATGCAAATCAGGTATGCACACATCTCCAAAAACCATATTAGCGTAGCACCAAAAGCTCCACGTATTAGAGCACCCTTCAAACCAAATAAATTTTGGAGGCCCATTCAAAACCATAGCCCTTCTGCACATACCCATTTGCACAAAGATGGTCACTCTCCAGATTTTTGACTGCATTATCGTGGAGGCCCGTTTATGAATAAAGGCACCCAAGAAGCACTCGAGATCACTCTGTTGCAACAGATCTTACAAAATCCTATCAGAGCTTTGCAAGATACAATGCTCATCGGTAAGTTCTAAAATCAATCTATTAAGTTTTCAATTATCAAAAATTGGGCATTTGATAGTTGGAAGGGTTTATCAAACATTTTTCTGCTGGATTCAGCTATAGGCATTTTTGTAGCTTCTTTTGAATCAGCAGATTTTAGGGATGCTATACATCATTATAAAGGATGGTTTTTTAATGGCCATGGTTTATTCACTCAGGTATGGATGCCAAACTTTAAGCCAATTAAATTTGAATGTTGTTTCTATCCATATTGGATCTCTCTCCTGTCGCTCCCATTAGAATACAGAGATTTGGAAATTGTAGAAACCATTGCCAATAAAATCAACATCTTTGTCAAGCATGATCTCATTCCATTTGAATACCCACACCGTGATACTCGCATTTGTGTGCTACTCTATTCCTTGAAGCCGACACCAAATCAGATAAAGATCAAGTCAAAATGGGGGATATTGGTCCAGAACATTGTTGTAGAGGATGCAAGTATTTGTCAGAAACATCAAAACTGCTTAGGTCATTTTACCACACAATGCAAGAAGTCAGAACACACTAAGACCCTTGTATGTGTGGATCATTGCACGAATCCAACAGACTACTCTGTACAGGTTTGCACACAATATAAGGGAGAGGAAGTTGAACTACACAAGGATTTGAGCATTATCGAATCAGTTATTGAAGCCAAAACACCCTCTCCATTATTTGAACTTATAGTAGATAAAAGGGTGATCTCAGTGATTAATATTCTTGATCAAAGGCTGCTTTCACAGATTCATAAAATGTATAGTTTCTTTACTTTTGAGATCAACAAATTGTCAGTCCGTTGCCAAATTGCCCATCCTAAGCCAAATCCAGCGTCACCGTCTTCAATGCTTATTTTGAGGGAACAAACTGTGTTGAATTCTTCAACTGTAAACAATATTGTACATCAGTTGATGTATCAAAGTTCCCTAATTAATATCATCAACATACAAGACTCACTCAGTCAACAAGTAGTCATTGACTTGAAAACTAGGCATCTATCAGATCAAATGATTGTAGAACTGGCCACCAAATTGATCTTTGAGATAGCGGCAAAAGAGGGGCTGCTTGATGAAATTGACCTTATTAACACACAATCAAGTTTGGCATTATCTGAGTTTGTTGTTTAGGATGACTATTTTCCAGCTATTCCCTCTGATCAGAATTGTCAGCCAAAATTATCTTTGGAATTACAGGAATATCAAGCTCCATATGAAAATCATAATCTTTTGGCCATTCAGGACAGTTCAGATATGGAGCATGAATACAACCCAGATGAGATTCTAATTAAGAAAGTTGGAGAGTGGATGCGAGATACTACCTTTATGGAATCAGACCACAAGGAGATGCAAAATTTTGGGATTCAGGAACAAGGATTGATAGCTCAAAGTTTAGATCAGGACACTGTGGACCAGGGTGAAGCCCAAGAGATAGTAGAATACATCTTAGATTCCAAAAATCCAAACCCTAAACAGATTTCAACACAATCAGTATGTAACAGTACATTGCTGACTATTCAACAAACCCCCTCTCAGGCCACCCAGGTCAAGCCCGCATTGAAAAAAAGAGGCAGAAAGCCCAAAAATACTCAGACTAAAGCTGAAATTGCAGCAGGTATCCAATCTACTCTGGATAGCAAGTTCACACCTTCAAAAAGAATGATGAGGAGAATGATGAGTTCTCCTTGTCAATCATGAAGATTATCTCATGGAATGTTAGAGGTTTAAACGCCTCTGACAAAAGGGGTAGAATCAAGCAAGAGCTTGATTCTATGAAAGTAGATGTCATCTTGTTGCAAGAAACAAAACTGTCACAAGAGAACTTTGATAAAACAATTGGGAAGTGGTCAAACTGGCAACCAGCCCAAAGACTGGGAATGGGTGTCTTTGGGGGTCTGGCTATCCTATGGGATCCCAAGTCAATTCAAGGTTAGCTCACAAACCAAGCAGATAATTGGCAAGAATTAAACATGAGTTGTTATGACAAAAAATTCCTTTTTATTAATGTCTATGCACCCACAACAACGATGGATAAGCAGAGTTTGGTAGGAGTTGACTCATATGATTTAGTCATATCAGTTACATCACATAATTATAGGGGGGGATTTTAATGCTATTTTAAAATTGTCTGAAAAATGTGGAGGCATTAGTCCACCTTTGAAAACAATACAAGATTTTTCCCACTTTGTACAAGATAATAATCTTGTAGACATTGAGCCAAGTAAAGGTGTGTATACTTGGACCAATAAAAGATCTAATTTTGCTTAGATTTTTGTGAGGCTAGACTAGTTTTTTGTATCACAGAATTGGAATCTCACTAAGACCTCCTTTCAGTTAGACATTCTGCCAAAACCAGGCTCAGATCACTTTCCTATCAGCATCCAAGTGAGTTTTAATTCAGTCTCTCAGGGTCTTCCTCATAATTCATCGTTCAAATTTAAAAGAATGTGGTTACGACATCCATCGTTTCTACCTTTAATCAGATAATGGTGGATGAGTGTCCCTCACTTGGATGGCACTAAAATGCATCAATTTGCAACCAAGCTAAAATATACTAAAGCCCAGATTAAAAAATGGAATGAGGTAGTCTTTAAGAATATTTTTAAAGAAAAGGAGATTGTAAAACAAAAGCTAGAAGATGTGCTAGACAAGATCACCAGACATGGCATGGATAATGACTCTTTCCTTGTTCAAAAAAGCCTATCTACGGAGTGGGAAGAACTATGTAGTAGAGAAGAGATTTACTAGAGATAGAAATCTTGGGAACTATGGTTGAAAGAGGGGGATAAAAATACAAAATTATTTCATGCCTCAGCTAAATATAAAATAGCAACCAACTGGATTTTTTCTATTAATAATGCGGAGACAGGTATTCTAATTACAGATCCTCAAAGCATACAAGATGAAGGGGTGAGATTTTTTAAAACCTTGCTGGCCCCCCAGAATCTACCTTCCTACTTGTGTGTGTGAAAATTGTACCTGATCTGTAGACACAACACTCAGTAAAACATTAGAGGTTAGTGATAATCAAAATCGTGCAAAATTGAAAGCTATCTAACCAAGCGATTTACTGCCTTCTAGTAGGTGCGAGATTAATGTTCTCAGATTATTATCGAGATCAGTGACCTAGACGACACCTAAATGAAGGATTTGAATGCAAAAGATGGATATGAAATTGAATGCAATTAATCTATATTTTTGATATTTTCTATGCAATAAGAATGAAAACTTGATATGAATCTATGCTAATATGAAAAACTTGATATGAAATGAATGCTAAATGATCTAACAATGAAGATTCTAACAATGATATGAAAACTATGAAATTCTATGCTAAGATATAAAAACTATGCAATTGAAATTGATCTCACAAAGCTTTGAATTCGCAAGTTGATTCCTCAGCCTCTAATTCTCCAGCGTGATTGTGCAAAATATGAGATGCTTGGATGCAAATTTGAGAGATGAATTATGAAGAGATGAGCCTTGTTTTTATAGAAATCCAAGGCTTTGGAGGTGCATGGGTAAAAGCCATAAATCACTCAAATAACTCAACTTGATTTTTGAGTTATTTTTAAATAAAAGATAATTAACTCACAAAAACATGCAAAAGCTAAGTTTTAACTCAAAATAGAGTTTAGCTTTAATTGATAATTGATAGTTGTTTGCTTTTATGATTGTGCATGTTTTATTTATGAATTAATTTAATAATAAAGTGATTTATTTCCAACTTAACTGCTTTTTTAAAAATAAAACAATTGATTTATGGGTTAATCAATTATTTAATCAAACTTTTATTAAAAACTATATTATTAAATAATGACAACTTGCTTTAATTAATTAAATAAGAATTTAATCAATTATTCATATGATATTAGATTTATTGTCAAAATTAAATAATACAATTAATAATAGATATAATTAAATTTAATTACACAATTAAGTGGCAAATATTAAATCTAATTAATTAAATATGAAAATATTCAATTAATCAAACTTTAGGATAAATGTGATTTATTGCCAAATAATTATAAAATTAAAGATAATTAAGATAATTAGGAATATTACTAGGAATATTCCCCGATGCAAAATTTAAGATAATCAATTATGATTCGATGATGTTTAGATGTGCCTTAGGTTAGGACTTTGATGTCGATTTTGTTCGAATTGAAGATGTAGGAGATTAATGAACTTATAGCCCATTTTTGGGGTATTACATTTTGCCCCTCTTTGAATTACTGTGCGAAGCGCAGTGGTTCAAAGATAGTCTGTGTTTGATAAAGATATGAAACTGATTCAAAAGATAAACTAATCTCAAGATAGAAACCGATTGAAAGATATTGAGATAGGAGTTGATTGATATTGAATTAAGATGGAGATAATAAGTCTTGAATGACCAAAGATAATGTTCACTGTAGAAGCAAATGAACCTATTATTGCGAAAAAGTGTCAAAATGCCTGATTCTGAACCTTAGGATTGATAAGAAGTGAGTGACCCGTTCTAGACTCGATTGTCTTAGCAGAACTAGCAAGTATCACATCTGAATCCTTCAGTTGCCGAAGAACCAAGGAAAGAACACTATGATCCGATGGTTGCAAAAATTGATACAGTTTACAAGATTAAGAAAATATCAGATTGATATGGATCTTGATGAATCTGATATGCCCCAAGTGATGATAGATTTGCCTCAAGCGATGAGGACTTTTGATGAATCAGTAACTAGACATGATTGTTTATCTTGATCACTGATGAAAGATATTGATAGACTTGATCGATAGAATTTGATTTACAGACTTTGAATGATGTGCAATAGCATGCCCCCTTCGGGATTAAAATTGAAATCTGACAAGAAAAGTCAGCGTTGATAGTTTAGAAGCATGTTAATTGATCTGAGAAGTGGTTATTTACATCCGAGAACGCATTCTGCATCGTTGGAAGGTCCCAAAAGACCAAGTTTGACTAGGTTTGACCATGAGTTGACCATGGTTGACCAAGTTGAAATTTTGATAGTTTGATGTAAGATAATCAGTTAAGTTGAATACTAGATTTCTGTGATGAT
Organism: Chamaecyparis obtusa; assembly: GCA_027943335.1. Lineage (NCBI taxonomy): Eukaryota > Viridiplantae > Streptophyta > Pinopsida > Cupressales > Cupressaceae > Chamaecyparis > Chamaecyparis obtusa. The sequence goes on from BSBK01006628.1 coordinate 142,759, forward strand.
TGAAGGTCGAATATGCAAGTAGTTAATAATATGAATGATCTCAGATTTGAATTTTGATCCCGAAAAAGGATTCTACTTGCTATTTCATTGGAGGAACCTTCGTGTGAGATTCAGCTCTTGTTAGACTTGAAGATGCGATTTGAAGAATCATTTAAGCATTGAAGTTCGTTTAATCATTGTGAGATCATGCAATGAGACATGCAAAATGAAATGCAACCTAAGACCTAGGACCTAGTCACTGATCATGTGTCGATTTGTTATCATCATTGAACTTTTTAGGTAACCGGATAAATCAATACAATGCCCACTAGCCATGAAACCATAGACATATGAATATCGATTTGTATGCGCAAGAATCAATACAACACCCACTGGACAACAACCATGGATATATGAATATTGACTTTATTTTCAAAATGTTGGATTAAATATAAGCATCAAGGCACAAATGCCAGGATGACCTGAATATCATGTCCATTTTGATATAGCAATTTGTACAAGCATCAAAACATAAACGTCATGATGACCTGAATACGCCTTGCATTGCAAACACATCAAACAGTCAAGAGATCATTCTAAATCTAATGTGAATTACCCGTAGTGACCCTTTATCGTTCACATCCTTAGGCAAGATTGCATTCCACAGTAGGAGAAAGAACTTACTCAAAAAGACAATAGTTAGATCAAACTTCCTTGAATTTTTCGGGTATCAATGGTCGAGGTACGCATGGCCATCCAATTCGAGATAGAGGCTCTTACAGTCGGACACCATTTCAATCCAAAATTTCCAAAGTTGTTAGATTTTCACATACAAGCAGAAGACAAAGAAAAGATTATGCCCCCAGTCATCACTCTCTAAATCCTGTAAAGGACATCATTGAAGAGCTCGAAGGGACACAATTTGCAAAAATCTCAATGCGAATCAGTAAGCATACAAGGAGATAAAAGCATGAAAAGCACAGATTGTTTTCAGTTGAGTTTTGATGTTTGATTGTTGTTGATGCAAAATCCTTTCTGGAGACGAGACAGACTGACTGACTCAACTTGAAGCTTCAAAGGACTCTGAGTGGATATGACATGTCTAAGATACATTGGAGACTATAAGATATGACATTGATTGCCCCCAAGTTTGAACATTGATAGGATACAGACACTTGAGCTGATTGGTGTACAGACCGACTTATTGAAACCAGGATATGCAGAAACAAACCGGGAGATATGTAAAAACTAAAGCAAGACTGAAAGCTGGGAAAGACCAAGATTGTGCTGATAGATGGAGCATTTTGGAACAAGTGGTGCCCGTTTGCCAAGTTTTCACCATCTTGGTAGAGATTCTATTTTTGCTACCGAGGTGCCTGTTTCCAGGTTTTCACCAAGGCACTTTTTTTTTTCTTTTTTCATTTTTTTGATTTTTTTGAATTTTTGATATTTTTTGATTTTTTTTTTGTACTTTTGATATTTTTTGATTTTTTTGCGAATCATCAAGGCGCCTATTGCTAGGTTTTCACCAAGATGTTCATTTTTTCAAGACTTTTTCTGATTTTTAAGATTTTTTCAGGACATTTACCAAGCATTGAATGCCTTAGGTGTAGAATTTCTTCAGATGGATAATGTTGATTGGTTCTCGGAGCTGTTCTCCTTCAGTCATTGAGAGTTGATAAGCACCAGAGCCAAAAGTAGCAGTGATAACAAAGGGACCCAGCCAGTTGGGTTCAAACTTTCCCTTGCATTCTCGATGGGATTGATTTCTAAGATTTTCTCTCAACACTAGATCGCCAACCTGAAATTCTCTATGTCTGACTTTCTTGTTGTAGCCTCTAGATATTCTTTTCTGATATACTCTGAGATGATCATACGCTGCTTGCCTGCGCTCATCTAGTAATTCCAGTTCTTGTAACCTAGACAATCTGTAGTCTTCATCAGTGACAAGTCCATGCATTCTGATTCTGAGTGATGGGATTTCAACCTTAATAGGTAGTACTGCTTCAGACCCATAAACTAAAGTGAAAGGTGTAGCTCCTGTAGGTGTTCTGATACTAGTTCTGACACTAATTCTGATACTTGTGCTGATACTTGTTCTGATACTGGTTCTGATACTTATTCTGATACTTGTTCTGATACTGGTTCTGATACTAATTCTGATAATTGTTCTGATACTAATTCTGTTACTTGTTCTTCTTGATAGCATCTTTTTTTATTTTCAAACTCCCAAACAAGATCATATCGTGTAGTCCCAATGTCTAGCAAGGTGGAGAACAAGAGGGATTGGCAAGCTAGTGGAAGAGATGGAAGACAAGAGAATGAAGGAGAATGAAGGGAAGAAATCCTCAAGGGAAAACTCCTCAAGAATACCCAAGCTAGGGAAAAATTGTCATGTAAAGCGCATTTGGACAAGAAATGAAAGGCTAGCATAGGATAAGCACAAAATCATAATGCAAGAGCAGGAAAGGATGCAATCCAAAGGAGTAGACATGTCAAGAGGCTTCATAGCACTGTGTTTTACTTTTTCTTTCTTTTTTTATTAGATCAAGACCAAAGGGGAAAAGGATAGTGATAGGCGAAAATGAATATAGGAAGATGGATATGAAGGCTAAACATTGAAGGAATGAAAGCAAGATCATCGCAAGATAGCTCACAAAATAGTCAAATGTTTGTGTATAGATCAGCATTGTCAAGATCAAAGAGAGAAGATGAAATGGATGAAATATGTAGAAGAACTACGCATGATGCCTGATTGCTAGGTTTTCATCATGGTACTTATCCAAGGCGCCACAAGGGAGTGGTTTTCACCATAGGATGAATTTATTTCTCTTTACTTTTGCTACCAAGGTGCCTGTTTCCAGGTTTTCACCAAGGCACATTTTCAATTTATTTTATTTTTCATTTCTTTTTTTTTTTTGGAAGAAGGCAAGCTTTTTATGTAATGCTCCTTGAAAGGATAAACCATGATATGCCAAAGATTCAAAATGACACGCTCAAAGATGCTGATAGGGAAAGGGAGATGAAAGAGAAAAATGGAGGATAAGGTTTTATGTAAAGCAAGTGAGGTTGGAAGATAGGAGGAATAGGCAAGTGAGGAAAAAGGATAAAAGGTAGAAGGATAATGAATGAAAGGATTGTGAAAGGGTAGATGGAAAGGAAGGCAAGATCAATGTAAACACACATCTTGAAGGGTGTTGAGAGGGTGGAGGAAACATGAATGAAGGAATACGTGAAGGAATATGGCGAATGGATAGCAGAGGTTGAGGTTTGGGCGCATGAAATGGAAGAATATTTTTGGAAGGAGATGTGGTGGAAGCCTTTGGAAGCTTGAATGTCAATTTCACTTTTTTTTCAACACCAGACTCTTTCAAGAGAGACTTTGGAATCCATATAGTCGTAGGCTTTTTATTTTCTTTTGATGATTTAGAGATAATATCTTCAATGATGGATTTTGGAACCCATACTTGTCTTGTAATTTTTTTCTTAGATATCTCTTTTGACTTTATGTTTCCATGTCTATTAGAGGAGACATGGTGATCTTTTTTTGATGGATTCTTGTATTGCTTCTTTTTCTTGTATTGAACATTCAAGTTACTTCCAAAAGACTTGGGATTTGTGGAAGAGGGAGGATATGACTGGTTTAGATGGGTGGTTGGATGAAAAGGATTCAAGGGTATGCATCTATGTTGATCTTGAGGAAAGATGGGAGATGGAGGGACGTAGGGACCCAAGATGGATGGAAAATTAGGAGAGTTAGGAGGGGAAAGTGAAGGGACATAAGGACCCAAGATGGAAGGAAGGCATGAAGATCTTTGTAGTGGTGGAAGAGGTCCAAGGATGGAAGTGGAAGACGCAAAAGGATAATCAATAAGTTCATCAGCATCTATATGACAACCAAGGATATCAGCATCTTTAGAGTGAGCATTAGGATCTTCAATAGAATCATGGACATCTTGAATAAGAGCATTTTCTTTGATAGGATCATTCAAAGCTTGCGAAGACTTAGGAAGGGTAGAAAGTGGAAGTGAACATGGAGTGGTAGAATAAGAAGATGGAAGACTTTGATCTTGACAAGGATCTTCAGATAGCACTAGCACATAATTTGTCTCTTGATTTTCAATAGGCTTAACATTGGAAATAACAACACTATTTTTACCAACCTTAATGGAAGTATCATCTTTGGAAAGTGCAAGCATAGTAAGGTCATTTTGATTGTCAATAAGCTCAACAGTGTAAGTAGTAGCTTGATCTTGCTTAGGCGAAGACTTAAGACATGGTGGAATGCATGAAAAAGGGGGTACAGGATCAAAAGAACCCTGAGGTGGATAAAAGACATCAGAAAAAGGAGTGGATGACATGGAGGCTTCTTGATCTTGATCTTTCCTTAGGTTCTTTTCTTTATCATTTTTAGAGTCCTCTTGACATGGAGCCACTTCTAAGGACAAGGAAGCATGTTGGGATTGTATGGATGATTTTGGAAGAGATGGTGAAGGACTAGCTGAAGTAGGCATTATAGCATATGAAGGCTTAGGCTCTTTAGGTTTATCATTATTCAAAGTATTTGCAGCCAAGTGAAGGTTAGCTTGAGTTTCTTTAAGAGGTAGCCCTGGAGGATAACTATAGGGAACCACATGAAAAATATCAGAGCTTGTGTCAGATGAAGGTTCTGCGAAAGATGTGAAAGACTCGGAAGCTTTAGGAAATGTATGGGTATTGGAGGAAGTAGGGGATGGAATGGAACCGTCACAAGACAAAGGTCCAACATTAACATGATCTTCCTTGAGAGTGTAATCTTTATTTTCAGCCTGAGAGTTCTTAGAGGAGAGATCCTTATAGTATGCATGTTTATAATCAGCGTGGTAAACTTTCTCTTCCTCAAGTGAAACAGATGGATCATCTGGGTATTGTGCATAGAAATCATCAAAGTCTCTTTGATAATCAGAATCATATGGATCACTCTCCTGATCTATCCAATGTGATGGCCCATTTGTAGTAAGAAAGAATGGACGATGAGGAGGACTCTTAGGAACAAAGGTGTCATAGGTATCATTACATTGTCTGTTGTCATAGTCATCATAGTCTTCAAAGCTAGATGTGTCACTCTCCGTGGAAGAGGTATCATATTGCTCAATTTTTTTCTGGGGGTATGGTGACATGTACAAGTCTTTATCAAATGGAAAAGAGTATAAAGATTCCATGGAGAACTTTTTAGATTCCTTCTCTTTCTCAAGTTTGTCAAGCTGGACTTGCATAGCATGTATCTGTTTCATTATAGTGGCGATCAGAGCTTCTTCCTCTTGTTTACTGATTCTTTGAGACATGTGTACTGATTCTCAATAGCTACTGATTTGTTCTTGACACAATGATATTTTTGACAGATTCTGGAACTAGGCTGGAAACATTGGATATCTTGCAATTTGACAATTTCTGACAACTTTCTCAAATTTTTCCAAACGACACTTTGCAGACTCGTACGACACTGGGTAGTCTATGAAATGACAGTTGCTAAACTCATACGACAATTGGGTAATACTGAAATGACACTTGACAAAACTCGTATGACTTTTGACTTCCTGAAATGACTTTTGACTCCAGAAAAGATTTTACGTCAATTTTTGCAAAATGTAAGGTCTTCAGTTTTGGATTGTTTGCAAATTGTACTGTCCAAATTTTGAAGGTTATACCAGATTTGATCATTTTTTAATAGCCAAGTAGATAAATAAGCACGCAGAATAGCAAGCAAGTGATTCCAAGCACGTCTGAAAACAATGAACAAGGGCAAAAGCAACCTTGCGCATGAACAATCAAGTGACCAAATTGTGCTAATTCCTGAGAGTACTAATTGTGTATGTTCTGAAAAAGTTTTGCAATAACACACATATACCTGAGAATGAAAAATTGGCCTCTCTAGGGTTTTTAGTAATGGTTTGACTCTGCAACTTTTATGATTCAAAGGGGTGAACTCCAATCCCGGCGCACCAGGGTTTTGACACAGTCCGAGAACTTAATCTTCAAGAGCTGCTAGGGAGATCTGACAACCCAACAATGAACCATACCCGTGGAGATTTCTTCCACAAGGACATTTATATAGCGGCTGTCACTACCATGGCGAAAATGGCTATTACCGCTTGAGGTTCCGTCAATGCAGTTTGCCCTGTGAAGGGATTGTCCGCTATGGTTAACCCTCTCTAAAGATGACTCACAATAGTATACCACAAGGGGACTTGGCTCCAGATTCAAGGTTTTGACACCTCTTCACTTTTAACCCAAACAAAGCAAGCAGATTAATCCGACACGCTAAGACAAAGTTTTGTTCCACCAAGGTCTATGATATCAACTCCACGTGATCTATCAACCTCTCCGGAGAGAGAATGTATCAATCAATAAGAGAAGACACACTAACCAATTTTGATTCACCAAAGCTCGTGATATCAACCCCACGTGATCTATCAACCTCTCCGGAGAGAGAATGTGTCGATCAATAAGAGAAGATGCACTAACCAAGAAGAATGTGAAACACACTAAGTATCCTCCCTACCTACAAGGATTCTATCATCAAGAAGGATTTCGCTAGGAATCCAATCTTTTAAGAATCACAAATAGTGTTCATAGGGCCTAATTACTATGTGAGCACAGATGTATGTTCTGAAAGCAAATCTACCAAAAGCATCCAAAAAGTAGAAAGAGGAACACTTAACGTTTAAAGAGAATATGAGATGAGTCCACAAGGTGGAACACTTAACACCTCACACAAGCTAAAAATGAGTCCACAACTTAGAAAACAAGGGAGTTCCTAAAAGCACAAAAGGGTTGCCAAGTGGAACATTTAACGCTTCTGTCCTGTTGACCCCTCCCCTTTATGGCGCTGAGATTGCAACCACGGGGCGGAAATGAAGGGCCGGCGGATTAGCGAGTCCAATAACCCAAGATAGCAATCAAGATCAATCACAAGTATTCTAAGACTACTTAATGAATCCTTAAGGGTTCACAACCTAGTATCAATTATGTAAGTGTGTAGAAATAGATCAAAAGCATGAAAAGATGCACACAAGCTTGACACATAAGAGATTTATTTTAAGTCCCAAATCAAAATATTATTAGATGAAGGAGAATACCTGGGATCCTTGCAACGCGCTTAGTAGATTTTACTTGATTTTTAGCAATTTTTGTTGAGCTTTTCCATGCAAGCAAGTGACGAACTCTCCAACAAGCAAACAAGCAAACAAGATATGCAAAATATATTCAACTTATGAAAACCATAGGGTTAGCTCTAAAAATCAATTATTATCAGTAATAATAACCAGCAATCAACCCAAATGACAACTCATATCATTCATTGAACCATGTAAAAAAAATAAGTGCATACCCATCACAAAACTTTTTTTTTTTTTTTTGCATTTGACCTAGTCAACAAGATCTAATTTTTTTGATATGATTTTGGCCACAAAAATAGAAATTCAGAATAGAGACCCCTACTAAAAAACAGAGAGCTTTCCAAAAATGCAAAATTTTTAGAAAAACCTCTTCATTTGTGCCCTAGAGACCCATTTTATCAAAACAGACCAGTTTTTGTAAATTGACTATTTGAGCTATGATATCATGTCCAAATTTAAAACACAAAGAATGGACCCCCTATATAATTTAAAGAGCTTTCCGAAAATATAAAAATTTTCGAAAAATATGCTGATTTGCGTCAGATATTAATTTTTTCCGGAATTTCAAGAAAAAATTATTAAAAATTCAAAACATCTCAGAAAATTCTAAATTTTTTACTGTAGCTTTCATGACATTTCACCAACCTGCAAAAAAAATTTCAGACCAAAATTCCAAGCCGTTTGGGAGATAAAATTAAATCTTTGAAACTTTGGGGTTTTAGCTCCCAAAAAAATCAAAACCAGCATGCAAAGGTGGGTTGCCCCACGGTGGGCGCCAGAAATGTGTGTGTGAAAATTGTACCTGATCTGTAGACACAACACTCAGTAAAACATTAGAGGTTAGTGATAATCAAAATCGTGCAAAATTGAAAGCTATCTAACCAAGCGATTTACTGCCTTCTAGTAGGTGCGAGATTAATGTTCTCAGATTATTATCGAGATCAGTGACCTAGACGACACCTAAATGAAGGATTTGAATGCAAAAGATGGATATGAAATTGAATGCAATTAATCTATATTTTTGATATTTTCTATGCAATAAGAATGAAAACTTGATATGAATCTATGCTAATATGAAAAACTTGATATGAAATGAATGCTAAATGATCTAACAATGAAGATTCTAACAATGATATGAAAACTATGAAATTCTATGCTAAGATATAAAAACTATGCAATTGAAATTGATCTCACAAAGCTTTGAATTCGCAAGTTGATTCCTCAGCCTCTAATTCTCCAGCGTGATTGTGCAAAATATGAGATGCTTGGATGCAAATTTGAGAGATGAATTATGAAGAGATGAGCCTTGTTTTTATAGAAATCCAAGGCTTTGGAGGTGCATGGGTAAAAGCCATAAATCACTCAAATAACTCAACTTGATTTTTGAGTTATTTTTAAATAAAAGATAATTAACTCACAAAAACATGCAAAAGCTAAGTTTTAACTCAAAATAGAGTTTAGCTTTAATTGATAATTGATAGTTGTTTGCTTTTATGATTGTGCATGTTTTATTTATGAATTAATTTAATAATAAAGTGATTTATTTCCAACTTAACTGCTTTTTTAAAAATAAAACAATTGATTTATGGGTTAATCAATTATTTAATCAAACTTTTATTAAAAACTATATTATTAAATAATGACAACTTGCTTTAATTAATTAAATAAGAATTTAATCAATTATTCATATGATATTAGATTTATTGTCAAAATTAAATAATACAATTAATAATAGATATAATTAAATTTAATTACACAATTAAGTGGCAAATATTAAATCTAATTAATTAAATATGAAAATATTCAATTAATCAAACTTTAGGATAAATGTGATTTATTGCCAAATAATTATAAAATTAAAGATAATTAAGATAATTAGGAATATTACTAGGAATATTCCCCGATGCAAAATTTAAGATAATCAATTATGATTCGATGATGTTTAGATGTGCCTTAGGTTAGGACTTTGATGTCGATTTTGTTCGAATTGAAGATGTGGGAGATTAATGAATTTATAGCCCATTTTTGGGGTATTACACTACTCGGATACCTGGGAGACCGAGCTTCTAGTAGCCATACCATCTATTGTTATAGAATCAGAAAACATCAAGTTAATGGTGCCATTCACAATTCAGGAATTAAGGAAAGTAGTCTTCTCCCTTCCCCCAGATAAAGCGCCAGAACTAGATGGATTCACTACTCTTTTCTTTCAAGCATGATGGGACATAGTGGGGTGGGACCTATTGGGAGTTATTGAAGAATCCAGATCTAGTAAGTCCATGCTAAAATACTTCAATACTACCAATATAGCTATTATCCCCAAAGTGAAAGCACCTAAGACTTTTGTGGAATTTAGAACCATTTCCTTGTGCAATACGGTTTCCAAAATCATTATGAAAGCCATATATCTCAGGATGCAATAGTTAATTCCAAGTCTAGTATCTCAACCTCAAGGTGGTTTTGTCCTTGGTTAGGAAACAATGGAGGGGGCACTAGTGGCACATGAGACACTCCACTCCATTAATGTAGGCAAATCTCCAAATTTTGTCATTAAGTTGGATATGATGAAGGCATATGACAAGGTCTGCTAGAATTTCTTATTTAAAGTCTTACACAAATTTGGATTCTCCAAAGCATGGTGTAAATGGGTATGAGCCTGTGTATCAGGGGCCTAGTTCTCAGTAGTGATTAACGGAGTTCCTGCGGGTTTCTTCTCATCCACGCAAGGGGTTCGGCAAGGAGATCCTCTATCCCTAGTCCTTTTTTATTCTGATGGCTGAATATTTTAGTAGACATATTTAGCATATGCAGTCTTCAGGGCTCTGGCAAGGTGCTCATATTAGTGAAACAAGCATTTACATTACCCACACCCTATTCGCGGATGACACCCTTCTATTTGGAGCCTCTTCTGTATCAGAAGCAAAATAGATTAAACAATCCCTGGACATGTACACCTCAATTTCAAATCAGAAAGTGAACTCACAAAAATCTAAGATTTACTTGTTTAATACAAATTAGATAATAGCCAACAAGATTGTTAATATTCTAGGCTTTTCAGTAGACTTCCTACCATCAATCTATTTGGGAATTCCTTTCTTTGTTGGAGCCAATAGAACAAGCTACTGGGTGCCCATTATTGACAGAATCAAATCAAGAGTTGTTTCTTGGAAAGCAAGATGGCTATCCCTTTCAGGCATAATCCTTCTTATTAAGACAGTGCTTTCAACAATACCAAATTATTATCTATCAGTTCTCAAAGCCCCTTCTTTGGTCATCAATTTCATCCAAAAGATCTTGAGAGAATTCTTATGGATGACAAATATGAATGGAGAAAAGAAAATTCCTTTGGTCTCACTCGATTGTATGGCACAAACAAAATAGCTTGGAGGTGCAGGGATCCATGATCTTCATAAACGGAATAAAGCCTTTGGAGGAAAGATGGTTTGGAAAATGTACTCTAAGCCCTACAATATATGGTGTCAAATCATGCAACAAAAATATCTAGATAGTAACAATCCAGCTAGAGTCTTGACCATCCTTGATCCCTTGAAAGGATCAACAATATGGGAATTCATGATGGCCTCAAGGAAGATAGTAACTAACCATATATCTTGGGAAGTTAACAGTGGTTCTCAAGTTAAATTTTGGCATGACTCATGGAACTGGGCTCCGCCATTAAGTAATATGGAAGGTGTGGATAGCATGGTAATTGCATCTGAAAATGTGTGGGGATAACTTCTGATAAACTTTGTGTCTGCAGTTTCAATACACTCAAGAAAGGTGATTTGGAAAGATCCATCAAAATTGAATCTTCCTCCATTGGACTGTAAATTATTGGAAAAAATCTTTTCGGAAAAAGCAGTATACTTATCAAATTCTGATGATAAGGTGCTTTGGGTCCCTGGGAATGAGGGCAATTATAACATCAAGGATGGGTATAACAATATCCAACAACAAGAAATCAATTCTCCTCCTTGTCAGACATTCACATTTTGCTGGAGTCAATTAACACTACCCAAAGTAGGATGCTTCTCGTGGTTAGCATTGAAAAAAAGGGTTTTAACTAGTGACAGACTACACAAATTAAAGATTGCACAACCTTTTAATTGTTTAATGTGTGGTCATGCTAGAGAAAGTGTGGATCATTTATTTTTAACCTTCCCGTTTGCACAACATTGCTGGATTTTTGTGTTGAGAAAACTTCATTATTCGACACCTTTGCCAAGCAGTCTCTAGGATTTGTTTCAGTCCTAGCCAGAATTATATCCAGATTCCCTCTTCTCTACATTATGGACATGTATCTGAGCCCTGGTTGTGTAAGCAATTTGGTTGGAGCGCACCAAAAGAATATTCCACAAAATTTCCTCTACAATTGAAGTAGTACTCTCTAATTTGGAAAAGTCAATATCTGAAATGGTGAATTCCAGTCATTCAAAGCTTAAGTGTAACCTACGTATGACAAGTTGGGATAGTGTGATTTCAAGGGAATGGAAACATATTCAAGTACCATTTGGTTGGTGCCAGTGATCTCTTAATTCAAATCCACAAGATCACAAACTAGTTCGATGGATTCCTCCAGTTGAAGGGATTGTGAAGTTAAATTTTGATGGATCTTCCAGAGGCAATCTAGGTGATTCAGGTGTAGGTGTGTGTATCCGAGATCATCATGGTGTAGTTATAGCATTAAAATTTTGCCCTCTTCCTTACGGTACAAATAATATGGCTGAAGCTCATGGGTTATTTATTGGCCTCACATTGGCTAGAGCAGGTGGATTCAAATGAATACAAGTAGAGGGTGATTCCTTGATCATTATTAATACTTGTATAAAACGGGAAACACACAGCTGGCAGTTAGGATATATCTTTCATCAAATTTGGTTCCTACTAGATTCCTTTGATGAAATATACATATCCCATACCCTTTGTGAGGGGAATGCGGTGGCAGATCACCTTGCTAATAAGGCATGCGATGGCCACGATATGACTTCATTTGCACTAGATGAAATCATTAAGCAGGACATTAAACTTTAGGAATTGATTTATGTGGATATGAAAGCCTCTTCAGCACAGCTGGATGCGAAAGTGGCAAATTAAATACTTGTTTGATGAAGTGGACACTAGGTACATAAATGTTGTATCTCGCATGATGGGGGTACGGTACCAAATGTGTGTGGCAAGCTGCGTACTTATCCTGGAATAAGTGATAGATTAAATATCCACAGATGATATGCAGTCAATTTCTGTTCCCTTGCATTTATAACAATTTGTTTACATGTGTGGGATTTCTATGAGCTACGATTATGTGCATTCCCAGAATATTATATGAGAATTTTCATTCCCAAGGTACGATTTGCTATCATCTCAATTCATCCCAGAGATTTGTGGGGATTTGACGGAGAAGGCAATTTATGGTTTAAATAACGGGAGTGCTTTGATGACTTTATATATTTTCCCAATCCCATTTACACATCAATCATTTTGTATCACTCACATAGCATCAATGGAGTCAAGGGTTGGTCAGATTTCTAAATACAGACAATGCGGAAGGTATCATCATGATATCTTGCCAAGAAACTATAGATTGAGGCTGCAAGATTTTGGGGTGGAAGAGGTGCTGCCTGCGATTATTGATGAGGGTTCCTTTGATTCCATGTTTGTTTGCCATTCTCTGAAGATTCAGGCTACTATCTGCATTGTTATCGGTGAAGAAATCCTTGCACCACATGTTCATCATTTCTTTTTCCCAGCACAACTTGTTTCCATCTTCTTGTCCAATGCCTTGGACCTCATGCAATCAGTGCCCATGTTCGTTTCTTTAGCGGAGAAAGTTATCAACCCTAATTATTTGCAGAATAATGTGCTTATTCAAGCTTTGCAAAAATATGATCTTTGGGATGGTTTGGCACTAGTTGGTGGTTTGTTTTCCCATCATGAATTGCTCACCAACCATGATTGCATGCTGGTGTATGTAAGTATAAAATGTTCCTTGGAGAAACAGGATGCAAGGTACGTAGAAAATGCCCTCCATTCTGTGAATCGGCACTTGGGCTTTCACATGGTGGATTCGGTTAAAGTCAAGGTGAATGCACTGCTGGACCTCTTCGAATTTCCAAATTCTCCCCCTTCTCGGGTTGGAAATTTGATTCAATCAAGCCCATTCACTTGCGGTCATTCTCCAAGGATACTAGATGAGGTGTCAGACCCTCAATGTTCACCCCTTGGGCTCGGGTAGTGGGTCTCTGCTTGGTGATCAAAATACTCGTGCTGCTGGCTTTGAGGCATCTTGCTCTCATGATTCGGCCTTTGCTCATGGATGACAACTTGCTTCTTCAATGGAGGGTGAAACTATGCATCCGGATTCATCAGAATTTGCATTGGGAGCTATCCTAGAACCATCAGGCTAGTCTCCGTGTTCTACAGAGGTTCCTGCTTTAGATTGGGGTACGAAGGACATGATCAAATAAGAGTCTGATAGTTGGTTATTCCTAAAATTTTGATGGCTTTTGTATAGTTTGTTGCCAATTTCGTATTGTAAGATTTTTTTGGTTTTTGGCTCGCTGATGGGTTTTGATATGCGTATTCAATTTGCGCATAGTATATAACTTGAACTTCTCGGTATGTGGAATATGTTTGAACAATGATTCAATGCCTTTTTTGGCCTCTTATGTAACTTCAATTGTAACTGACTAATATAAAATCTATACTTGTATATAACAATGATCCTGGGGTTTCTTTCTGATTCTTCCAGAGAGTAAAATTACAAAAAAAAAAGAGTAAAACTACAAAGTACTCTAAAACAAATAATGCAATATATATATATATACATATATATATATATATATATATATATATATATATATATATATATATATATATATATATATATATATATATATATATATATATATATATATATATATATATATATATATATATATATATATATATATATATATATATATATATATATATATATTTCCAACACCGACTAAGACTATATTATTTATCTATTTATATATTATTATTATTTTATTTTTAATTATATTTCATTTATTTTTATTTATTATTATTATTACTATTTTTATTATATATATATATATATATATCAAAAAAGAAACATATAACTTTTACAAAAAACAACTCATGCCAAGTCTATCAGCCGTCACACACACACACAAATATACATACATACATACATACATACATACATACATACATACATATATCTGTGTGTGTATGTATGTATGTATGTACATGTCTCACACACACACACACAAATTCTTTTCTTTTCCCATAATTTTAACAATGAATAATTTACATAATGACTATTACCGAGAAAAATATTAAAAATTCAATTGATACAAACCCTAAGGTTTTCTACCATAGATTTGTTTAAAAAAAAACCCCTAGCCGAGTTAAAACGAAACTCAATTATGGAATTCATACCAAACACAAAATCTCATAAACTTAATTCAGAAATTTCAAACATGATAGGAAAATCAACAAAATAGCAATATCACCTAGATCTAATAGGCACAAAGAAAACAATCTTTCTGAAACACAAGAATTAAACCTACGAGGGTTTTCAAACCCTACCTCAAACCACCAATTGAAGAAATATGATGAAGACAAAAAAAAATGCTGAAAAATCCCAAGCTTTTCAAAAAATCCTTCAATTTAATCCTTCCTCCAAAACCTGCAAACCTGTGTGTGGAATAATAACCAAATTCCTCCTCATAAAAGAAAAGACTCTAAAATTTCAACTCCACCATGCAAATCTGGAGCTGAACTTAACTCTACAACTTTATTTTTATCACACTCTTTTTTTGCCCGATTTATTTAATTTTCTCATTAATAACTCCATGTGTTTTTTGTAATTCTTATTTATATCAGTTCACTCAACTAATAACATTTACTTTATTTATTAAATTTATTTAAATTGAATGTGCAACTAATTGCATATTAATTTTAACTAAAAGAATATTAATTTTAACTAATTGCATATTAATTTTAACATATTCCACAAAATTTCCTCTACAATTGAAGTAGTACTCTCTAATTTGGAAAAGTCAATATCTGAAATGGTGAATTCCAGTCATTCAAAGCTTAAGTGTAACCTACGTATGACAAGTTGGGATAGTGTGATTTCAAGGGAATGGAAACATATTCAAGTACCATTTGGTTGGTGCCAGTGATCTCTTAATTCAAATCCACAAGATCACAAACTAGTTCGATGGATTCCTCCAGTTGAAGGGATTGTGAAGTTAAATTTTGATGGATCTTCCAGAGGCAATCTAGGTGATTCAGGTGTAGGTGTGTGTATCCGAGATCATCATGGTGTAGTTATAGCATTAAAATTTTGCCCTCTTCCTTACGGTACAAATAATATGGCTGAAGCTCATGGGTTATTTATTGGCCTCACATTGGCTAGAGCAGGTGGATTCAAATGAATACAAGTAGAGGGTGATTCCTTGATCATTATTAATACTTGTATAAAACGGGAAACACACAGCTGGCAGTTAGGATATATCTTTCATCAAATTTGGTTCCTACTAGATTCCTTTGATGAAATATACATATCCCATACCCTTTGTGAGGGGAATGCGGTGGCAGATCACCTTGCTAATAAGGCATGCGATGGCCACGATATGACTTCATTTGCACTAGATGAAATCATTAAGCAGGACATTAAACTTTAGGAATTGATTTATGTGGATATGAAAGCCTCTTCAGCACAGCTGGATGCGAAAGTGGCAAATTAAATACTTGTTTGATGAAGTGGACACTAGGTACATAAATGTTGTATCTCGCATGATGGGGGTACGGTACCAAATGTGTGTGGCAAGCTGCGTACTTATCCTGGAATAAGTGATAGATTAAATATCCACAGATGATATGCAGTCAATTTCTGTTCCCTTGCATTTATAACAATTTGTTTACATGTGTGGGATTTCTATGAGCTACGATTATGTGCATTCCCAGAATATTATATGAGAATTTTCATTCCCAAGGTACGATTTGCTATCATCTCAATTCATCCCAGAGATTTGTGGGGATTTGACGGAGAAGGCAATTTATGGTTTAAATAACGGGAGTGCTTTGATGACTTTATATATTTTCCCAATCCCATTTACACATCAATCATTTTGTATCACTCACATAGCATCAATGGAGTCAAGGGTTGGTCAGATTTCTAAATACAGACAATGCGGAAGGTATCATCATGATATCTTGCCAAGAAACTATAGATTGAGGCTGCAAGATTTTGGGGTGGAAGAGGTGCTGCCTGCGATTATTGATGAGGGTTCCTTTGATTCCATGTTTGTTTGCCATTCTCTGAAGATTCAGGCTACTATCTGCATTGTTATCGGTGAAGAAATCCTTGCACCACATGTTCATCATTTCTTTTTCCCAGCACAACTTGTTTCCATCTTCTTGTCCAATGCCTTGGACCTCATGCAATCAGTGCCCATGTTCGTTTCTTTAGCGGAGAAAGTTATCAACCCTAATTATTTGCAGAATAATGTGCTTATTCAAGCTTTGCAAAAATATGATCTTTGGGATGGTTTGGCACTAGTTGGTGGTTTGTTTTCCCATCATGAATTGCTCACCAACCATGATTGCATGCTGGTGTATGTAAGTATAAAATGTTCCTTGGAGAAACAGGATGCAAGGTACGTAGAAAATGCCCTCCATTCTGTGAATCGGCACTTGGGCTTTCACATGGTGGATTCGGTTAAAGTCAAGGTGAATGCACTGCTGGACCTCTTCGAATTTCCAAATTCTCCCCCTTCTCGGGTTGGAAATTTGATTCAATCAAGCCCATTCACTTGCGGTCATTCTCCAAGGATACTAGATGAGGTGTCAGACCCTCAATGTTCACCCCTTGGGCTCGGGTAGTGGGTCTCTGCTTGGTGATCAAAATACTCGTGCTGCTGGCTTTGAGGCATCTTGCTCTCATGATTCGGCCTTTGCTCATGGATGACAACTTGCTTCTTCAATGGAGGGTGAAACTATGCATCCGGATTCATCAGAATTTGCATTGGGAGCTATCCTAGAACCATCAGGCTAGTCTCCGTGTTCTACAGAGGTTCCTGCTTTAGATTGGGGTACGAAGGACATGATCAAATAAGAGTCTGATAGTTGGTTATTCCTAAAATTTTGATGGCTTTTGTATAGTTTGTTGCCAATTTCGTATTGTAAGATTTTTTTGGTTTTTGGCTCGCTGATGGGTTTTGATATGCGTATTCAATTTGCGCATAGTATATAACTTGAACTTCTCGGTATGTGGAATATGTTTGAACAATGATTCAATGCCTTTTTTGGCCTCTTATGTAACTTCAATTGTAACTGACTAATATAAAATCTATACTTGTATATAACAATGATCCTGGGGTTTCTTTCTGATTCTTCCAGAGAGTAAAATTACAAAAAAAAAAGAGTAAAACTACAAAGTACTCTAAAACAAATAATGCAATATATATATATATATATATATATATATATTTCCAACACCGACTAAGACTATATTATTTATCTATTTATATATTATTATTATTTTATTTTTAATTATATTTCATTTATTTTTATTTATTATTATTATTACTATTTTTATTATATATATATATATATATATCAAAAAAGAAACATATAACTTTTACAAAAAACAACTCATGCCAAGTCTATCAGCCGTCACACACACACACAAATATACATACATACATACATACATACATACATACATACATACATATATCTGTGTGTGTATGTATGTATGTATGTACATGTCTCACACACACACACACAAATTCTTTTCTTTTCCCATAATTTTAACAATGAATAATTTACATAATGACTATTACCGAGAAAAATATTAAAAATTCAATTGATACAAACCCTAAGGTTTTCTACCATAGATTTGTTTAAAAAAAAACCCCTAGCCGAGTTAAAACGAAACTCAATTATGGAATTCATACCAAACACAAAATCTCATAAACTTAATTCAGAAATTTCAAACATGATAGGAAAATCAACAAAATAGCAATATCACCTAGATCTAATAGGCACAAAGAAAACAATCTTTCTGAAACACAAGAATTAAACCTACGAGGGTTTTCAAACCCTACCTCAAACCACCAATTGAAGAAATATGATGAAGACAAAAAAAAATGCTGAAAAATCCCAAGCTTTTCAAAAAATCCTTCAATTTAATCCTTCCTCCAAAACCTGCAAACCTGTGTGTGGAATAATAACCAAATTCCTCCTCATAAAAGAAAAGACTCTAAAATTTCAACTCCACCATGCAAATCTGGAGCTGAACTTAACTCTACAACTTTATTTTTATCACACTCTTTTTTTGCCCGATTTATTTAATTTTCTCATTAATAACTCCATGTGTTTTTTGTAATTCTTATTTATATCAGTTCACTCAACTAATAACATTTACTTTATTTATTAAATTTATTTAAATTGAATGTGCAACTAATTGCATATTAATTTTAACTAAAAGAATATTGTTTTAATTCACTTTATTGTTTTATTCAATTCTCCTCAAATTTGAAGTTAATAAATATTTAAATATTTAATTCCACATTTACACTTTTAATTAAGTCTTTTTAATTAATAATTGTATTTAATTAATTTTCCTTAATTAAATACCTTCATATTAATTTTCTATATTTAATAAAATTTAATTATTTAAACTACATAATTAATCTTAATAAATTATTTAATTATTTCACTATAATCAAAGTGTTATATGTGTATGGATGTGATGAATTGTTATTTTACTTTACACATTACCATAACTGGTTTGATCGGTATATACACTAGATAATTTATTGGTATTCAGTAGATGAACATAAAGGCATAGTTAAAGTTTACCGAGTTGATTAAATTATTGAAAGTTTGTTTTATACATCAGAGAGTGTTTGGAACTGTAGGATAACCAGACTTAACTAATTCACCCCCCTCTCAGTTATCTAACAATTGGTATCAGAGTGAGAGTGCTTGAAGGAGAAGTTTGAAGGACTTAAGTAAAAGATCACAAGATGTATAAGAGAGAGGTGCCAAAGCTGAACAAAGATAACTTCTCAACATAGAAAAGCAGGATGAAGTTATATCTATCAGGGATTGGAGATTCTACATTGTACTATTTGCAAAATGAGTTTATCTTACCCATTGGTCCTTTGACTAACGATAAGATGAAAAAAAGACATGAACACATTGCTATGATAATTGAGATTGCTTCTTCCTTATCGGATGCCAAATTTGAAGATATTAAAATATGTACAACTGCAAAACAGATGTGGGGACAAGGTTTCACTAGTTCATGGAGGAGATGTGAATGTGCTAAGGGCTAAATCAGAAAGTCTAAGAGGAAAGTTTGATGACATGAAAATGAAAGAAGGTGAACACATCACTCAGTACAACAACTGAGTCAAGGAGGTTGTGAATGCTATCCGAGGAGCAGGTGGAATTATTGATGAAGACACTGTGGTAAAGAAAAATTCTTAGAACCTTGTTACCTGCCTATGCTATTAAAGTTTCTGCAATTTATGAAATGAGAGCAACTCCTGGTAATAATATTTCACTTGATAGTCTAATCGGTAGATTGACTATATTTGAGCTTAACAAATATGACAATAGTATTCTACCTACTATTGAATCTGCATTTATGTCATCTCTGAAAATTGGAAAATCAAGTAACAGACATAAGATAAGAAATGAAAGTGAAGAGGATGAACTTGATGATCTTGAAGCATTAATGACTAGAAGATTAAAACAAGGCAAAGGAAGATATAGAGGTAAATTACCATTGGTATGTTTTAAATGCAAAGATATTGGTCATATTGATGCTAGATGTCCTGACAGGAGGAAGATGAGAAAACAAATGAAATATCTAATAAAAGGAAAAATGATAGAAGAGATCACTGAGATCATAGAGGCAATCGACAAAATGACAAGAGACAACCAAGACTACATAGATAAAGGCAAGAAGACATGTTACCTATTTGAAGATGATGATGATGACACCAACACCAATATTGATGAAGACATATAAGTGGTATTTGTGGCTTTAAAAGAAGACTTCGAAGAAGAAGACGAAAGGTATGTTGAAACAACACTTATTTCTAAAGTTATCAAGAATGATACTTGGATTATAGCTTGTGGTTGTACACATCATATGATTGGTGATGAAGAGAAATTTGAATACCTTGAACATTATAATGGTAGATCTGTGAAAATGGGAAATGACACACCTTGTCCAGTGAAAGGAAAATGGTCTATATTGTTGAGTAATAAGATCAGATGTGAGAATGAATATTAGGTGAAATGAATTAATTATAATTTGTTGAGTGTAGCACAACTGAATAATATAGGTCACTGAGTTTTATTTGAGAATAGAAAGGTAGAAATCTATGATGAAACTGGAAAGTTAGTCGGTACTAGTGAACAATCAAAAGGTAACTTATTGTATCTTGACAATGCTGAAATTTTTTGTTTATTGGCTAAAAATGAAGATGTATGGTTGTGGCACAAGAGGTTATGTCATGTGAACTTTGACGACATGGTTAATATCAATAAGAAAATAAGAGTTAGAGGTTTACTGAGCATATCTAAACCTGACCGTGTAATGTGCAAATAATGTCAAATGGGAAAGATGTCAAAATCTAGATTTGAGAGCAAACACTATTAATCTAATGCTATTTTGGAGTTAGTGCATACTGACTTGTGTGGTCCTATGAGAACTTAGAGTTATTATGGAGATAGATATTTTATCTTGTTTGTTGATGACTTCTCTAGAATGATGACTGTCATGTTCTTAAAAGATAAAATCTAAAGCTTTCAAAATGTTTAAGTGGTATAAAACAAAAGTAGAAAAAGAAAGTAGTAAAGAACTAAAATGCTTAAGGTCAGATAGAGGTGGTGAATTTATTTATGATGAGTTCACTAATTTTCATAATGAGCATGGAATTAAGAGATAGGTATTTGCACTGAGAACACCCCAGCAGAATGAGATTTCTAAAAGAAGAAATAGATCAATTTTTGATTGTGCTAGAACACTGATGATTGAAAAAGATGTTGCACAGATGTACTGGAGAGAAGTTGTTAGTACTGCTATTTACACATTGAACCGAGTTCAACTAAAGAAAGAATCAAACAAAACACCTTATGAATTATGGTATGGTTACACACATAATGAGAGTTATTTCAGAATATTTGGAAGTAGATGTTACATTTTGAAAGATGATAGAAATGAGAAATTTGATTCAAAAGGTGATGAAGAAATATTTCTAGGATATTTTACTAAAAGAAAAGCTTATAAATGTTTGAACAAGGCTACTAACAAGATGATTGAAAGTGAAAATGTGAGAGTTGATGAGTTTGGAGAAAAGAATGATGCAGAAAGAAAAAAGGAACCATAAGACTATGGTAGATTTGTTTACATTGAGGAACTTGACACTCTGCCCGAGCAATAGTCTGGCGTTACCATGCAACAGGGTAATACTACCGAGCAACAATCTTTACAAATTGAGAATCAACAAACTGTTATTGATGAAGATAATGATCATGCATCGAGTGGAGAACACATTAAAGAATAGAGACTTGAACTTGTACTTGCAAGATATGTGAGAAGAAACCATCCACAAGATTAGATAATTAGAGATAAAAGAGCAGGAATGATGACATGAAGTAAGTTGAAAAACAACACATGCTTAGTTTGTGAATTTGAGCCTAAAACTGTTAGAGATGCATTGTAAAATGATGAATGTATCAAGGCAATGAATGAAGAGATTGAGAAAATATAGAAAAATAAAACATGGACATTGGTATCGAGACTGAAAGAAAAAAATGTGATTGGAACCAAATAGATATTCAGAAACAAATTGAATGTAAATGGAGATGTCACAAGGAACAAAACAAGACTAGTATGCAAAGGTATATGCACAAGAAGAAAGAGTTGACTATGGAGAAAATTTTGCACCCATTGCTAGGCTTGAAGGAGTAAGAATATTGCTTGCATGTGCTGCTAACAAAAGATTTAAAATTTATCAAATGGATGTTAAATCTGCATTTTTGAATGGGATACTTGAGGAAGATGTATACATTCAACAACTTGAAGGTTTTGTTGATCCTAATCATAGGAATATGGTATGTAAGTTGCACAAAGCATTATATGGATTGAAACAAGCACTGAGAGCATGGTATGACAGACTGTATTCTTATCTAATAAGTATTGGATTTGTTAGAACAAGTGACAACATCAACTTGTATTTGAAAAGTGAAACTGATGACAAGATTCTAATTGCTGAAATATTTGTTGATGACATCATATTTGGAGGACATGATAATTTATGCAAATCATTTGATGATGAATGAAGAAAGAATTTGAAATCTCAATGTTTGAAGAGATCAAATTTTTTCTTGGCTTACAAATATTACAACAGAAGGAAGGCGTATACATCACACAATCAAAATACATCAAAAAAGTATTGAAGACATTCGGTATAGAAGACTCAAAACCTATCAGTATACCTAAGGTCACCGGATGCAAACTGAGAAAAGATGACAAGTCTAGCGAGGTAAATCAAACCTTGTATAGATGAATGATTGGAAAATTGATGTATGATGTGCATAGTAGACCAGATGTTGCACATGCTATTGGAATTGTAGCAAGATTATTTACTAATCCTAAATAATCACACATGACTACTGTGAAAATAATTTTGAGATACTTGAAGAATACTGAAAACTATGGTTTATGGTATAAGAAAGAAGACAAATTTGAACTGAAAGTTTATACTGATGTGGATTGGGCTGGAAACATTGATGATAGAAAAAGCACTACTGGTGGACCATTCTTTTTGGGAGAAAGATTGGTTACTTGGATAAGTAAGAAATAAGGATGCATTTCTCAGTCCATTGTAGAAGAAAAATATTTTGCTGCTGTTGCTAATTGTTCAAATTTTGCATGGATAAAACAACTATTGGAAGGTATGAATGAGGAGATCATTGATCCAGTGATAATATATTGTGATAACACAAGTGCAATTAATATTTCTAAGAATCCAGTGATGCATGCAAAGACAAAGCATATTTCTATTAAGTATCACTACTTAAGGGAACAAGTTCAAGAAAAGAAAGTCATATTGGAGTATGTGAAATCACAAGAGCAACTTGCTAATATATTTACTAAACCATTAACGAAGGACACAATTGAATACTTGAGGAGTAGACTAGGGGTCCATCTCCTGTCTAACAGTCGCTAAGGTGATTTGAGGTTACATCAACCTATACTTTATTAGAATATCTAATGATGTTGATGCATAATGTTCACACTTTGGGTTTCCTAAGGTTGTGAAAGATGGAAGACAAGATGAAATTGAATATCAGTACTTACAAGGTACTAGAGTCTAAATCAAATAACAAAGATATTGATTTGGCTATTGAAGAGCTGATTATTTTCTTTTTGGCATTGTTGTCAAAGGGAGAGATGATTCAATGAAATATCTACCTGCAAGGAGAGATGATTGAAGTAAGGGAGATAAAGTGAAAGGGAGAGCATTGATGTTGTGTAGTGATTAAACATATTAAATGTATAAGCTAGGGAGAGCTTACCGAGTTACAACATTTACATACAGAGTTGTAGAACATATGTGTGGTATTCTATGGCATATTTCATATTGTGTTGCCATCAATGCCAAAGGGAGAGATCGATAGACTACAATTGATTGAATATCTTAGGGATGAGTTTGATAACTGATTGGATACTTCAAAAGGCAGTGATTGATGATCACAAAGCTACTAAGGTATATGTGACCCATTAAATCAATTATTATATTGTCATTGATGTCAACTAGTTTTGACTGTACTTATCATGATAGTTACAAACATCTGAAGAGGGAAATAATGATGAAGGAATGCGATATTAACATGAAGATGAGATATATGAGAAATATATGGATATGATATTCACTAGGTAACTTATTGATGAGTCTATGACATTATGTTAGTGATTTGATTGTATTACATAATTCTATTATGGATTGAAGAACAAGAATGAACAAATTTATATGGTTGGTAAATGAAGAACTTAGTATACACCAAGTTGAAATAGTGTACACCGAACAAGTGTAGTGGATACCAAGTACAATGTTAACTGAGTTTGAAGTCACCGACACATCACGGTATTAACCGAGTGAAAGAAATAAATGGAACATATGACTGTTGACTAAAGATGATGAGATGGACAATTATGGATGATTTTGAGGTTAAAGATAAAGTTTGTTATGATAATCAAATGATTGATAAAATTCAAGGATGATCAGATGATGGAGAATGAAATGTGTTACAGACACAAGTTCTGAGGAAGGTTAAAGTGACAAAATCAACGGTGAAGATTAAGAGGCAAAATCTATGGTTGGAAATAAAATGGTTTATTATATTTATATTAGGAGACAAGAGATTCATGATTATTTTTGGAATGTGCGTGAGAATATTGCATTCATGCGAAGCTGGTCAAACAGGTTGAAGACAGAACCGAACAATTCTGCAAACAACATGGAGTTTCAGAGAAAAGAATTAATTGAGCAAAACAGATTTGGAGGATACAAATGTATTGAATTGAGTTTATTGGCCAGAGGTATTTTGAGCTTAGCATATATCTATAAATTTGAAATAGAAAATTATATTTGAATAAGATCATTACTGTTGCATTCTAACTATTGCTACTAATAAATCTCTTAACCGATCGAGTGGGACTTAATAGTCTTTTATATTTCAATATAAAATTCAATGAATGTCGATTGTTTCTTGTTGACCCTATAGTGAATGTTTGGTCATGGAGAATAGTTAGTGATAAACCCTCTAACTAGGTCACACCTTACAATGTATTATTGTAACTTTTAACAAGGTTGTCTCTTAACTGAGCTCACTTCAAAAGTGTGAAATTATTTTGAGTTACCAGTCCTAGGTGGTTTTTCCCCTAATGGGGTTTCCACATTAAAAATCAAAGTGTTATATGTGTATGGATGTGATGAATTGTTATTTTACTTTACACATTACTATAACTAGTCTGATCGGTATATACACTAGATAATTTACTGGTATTCAGTAGATGAATAGAAAGGCACAGTTAAAGTTTTACTGAGTTGATTAAATTGTTTGAAAGATTTGTTTTATACATCAAGGAGTGTTTGAGAATGTATGATAACTAGACTTAACTGATTCACCCCCCTCTCAGCTATCTAACAATACACACACACACACACACACACACACACACACACACATAACAAGCAATGACAGAGATTGGGACATCGTGTAGATCTCATAAGAAAGTAATTATGACTTCATCCCTCAACCATATCAAACATGTCAAATAAAAAAGTAAAACATGTACATGATAGCCATACACATGCAAGTATGGGGTAATTAAAATTATAAATATAAATAATATTTTAAATATATAGATAATCATCATCAAAGTTAATAAAATCTAACTGCAAACATATGATATCCCATAACTATCCAATATCAAATCACCATGTAATGTCATGTTAATATGATTTAGAATGACAGAGAGGGGGGGTGAATCAGTTGTTCTCAGGTCCAGATGTATAAAACAAACTTTAAACTCTTCAACAAATTAGATCTAATAACCAACACCTACTTGGTCATTATTGATTGCATAACATAAACATATAATAGTGCAGTCCACTTATCCAATAGCATCTAACTTGTAAAACACATAAATGTTCAAACCAAAACATTCACACAAGTATCAACACCAGGATTTATTGTGGAAACCCAATTTGGGAAAAACCACTTTGTAACATGTTACTATTATGTTCACTCTTCTGAAGTGAGCTCGATGAAAAGCCAACCCTGTCAAAGGTTACAAACACATTGTCAGGTGTGACCCGGTTAAAAGATTTAAACCACTCTGTTAAAAGTGCGCCTTGTTATAGGACTTACATACACTCCATTAGAATGCAACCTTATTAAAAGGATTTATACCTATGACTGTTAGGTCAACCTCTGTTAAAAGGATTTTGACTATTACAATGGTTAGAAAGTAGCAGTAGTATTGATCTGAAAAACATACAACTCACTTTGCAAATATCAGATCCAATTCCATACACATATGTTGGCTTACTGACTGTGAACCTTTTCCATCTCCATCACTGAACTGCTCAGAACCCTCTTCAAGCAATCACAACACTTCTCCTTCAGCCTTATCTGCTTAGATAGTCAATAACATCAACAATACTTCCAGCATCTACTCCTTTTTAACAACCTCTCGCTTAGGTTTCCTTAATACTACCTCTATTGGGTCAATACATCTTTTTCCACTTAATCTCCTTCGTAGATCTTAGGGTTAGGTCAGATCCATTGAATCCATCCTACATTATGTTCTTCAGCGATCCTTCTAGAAATATCTCGAATCTCTTAAAGATTTACAATAAAACATTTTACAGTGCATTAAATGCTTTCATACAATCAATAAATAAAGTCAACACGTTTTACATAATCCAAGAATTCAACAATGTCGGCTAGAAATCTAAATTCTTCCTCAAATGCAAAATACTAACGCTTGGTCAATACTGTTTCCACTTCTCAGTCTTCTCTGGAAAGCTCGGTCACCACATAAACTATTTCCTCAGCTAACACTGATTTTACTCGACATATACTAGCTCAGTCGACACAAATAACACTTGGCTTAAACTAGATTTCTTCACTTTTTCTCGGTTAAGCCTACCAATTTAGTCTTCATTCTTACTTAGATAAACAATACATTATCTTATCATTGTGCCACATAATCAAGTACTCATTGAAGTATCAAGATAACTCAACCTTTCCTTAGGTCCTGTTGTTACCAACCTTGCCTATCCCCTTAGCAACACTCAAATAGATATAGTACTTTCTTAAATAGCAACAGTCTTACCAGTTAAGGTTTGACATCAATGACAATACAAAAATTGCTTCAATTGCAGTTTCCAACAATCTCCCTATTTGGCATTAATGGCAACACCATATGAATATCACATGAATTACCAATCAATCCAAAAAATCAAAAATATTTATAATATCCTTAGCTTCATTCTGATACAGAATCAATTATCCATGCTTGACCATCCACTAAATTTCTTCCACTGTCTTGATCTTCTCATTCTGTGTATTCATTTGTGATCATCTCCCTCTTTGACAAAAATATCAAAGCAACAACAAAAATATACATCCTATAGATGTAGATATCATCCTTTCAGTTCAGTAGCAATATTTCTCCCTCTGTCATCTTGCTTATGACTTATTCTTGACTTTGTTGTGCTCTTCACAACTCTAGGCTGCTCCTAAACTGTGACCTTTCTTTGCATTAATTTGTTAGATGTTCTTTGCAACACATTTGATGCAGTGCTCCTAGCTTGACTAGGCAGCCTCAGTTAGGGGAAGGACGCCTAATTGACTTCTTAGGTATTCATGAGCTTCTTTAGGTAAAGCTTTAGTGAATATATCTGCTAATTGTTCCTTGGTGTTCACATATTCCATGTAGACCTCTTTATCTTGTATCTTGTACCACATAATAAATCTAAAATAATCAACACACACATGAAAGTGGCCTAAAAGAGTTTGACAATATAAAATTGAAAAGTAAACTATGGGTGGACACTACAGTTTGATTCACCAAAAGGTGAAGCGAATATCTCTACTACTTCTTCACTTCCAAACATAATTAACAATGTATGGGGATTATAGTGTGTGTTACTTTTTGATTTACCCAAAGGGTGAAGAGCATATACCTAGCACTTTCATCCACAAACATGGAAGCTTAATTTAGAGTTTGGTTCATAATTTGACCTTTCTTTCTATTTAAGAAATTGGTAGGTTTGACATTTTGATTTACTACAAGACGTGAAGAGCATAGGCCTACTACCAAATCCAACAAACAATAATAGGTCCCCTAATTGTGCTAGATTTTGAAATTGAGAATTTCATAATCTAAGTAAAAATACATGGTTTAGGTATACCTTTTTGAAGCTAGCAAAGACTAGGTGCATTTTTTATTTTACTTATTTGCATTTTACTCATCTAGTGGCTAGAGTTCAAACTCCTAAGAATCCCCTTTCACAAACATTAGTCCATCACAAGAAAGACAAACGTGAAGAAAATCAACAAAATTTAAAACTCCTTTTTCAAAATTGATCAAAGGTTTGCTAATTAAGGAGTAAAAATCTAATCGAGAGATACATATTTTGACTTATAAGCTTGAATTACTCTCAATGATCTTTCATATGCTTCAATTTCTTGTGTTGATTCTTCCAAAATGTTATTTAAGTGAATTCTATTTTCATACCTCAATTTCTTCTTTGCTTGTCTTTCCTTGTTTTGAACTTAGATATTTGGTTTTTTAACCTTTTTGTGATATGTCATAAAAAATATGAGAGTTAAATTTATTAAAATGACAGAATTTGACATTTGAAATAAAATATAATTACGCACTATAGAATTGATCATAAGCATTATTGTTTTTATCCCTACGTGCCACAAAAAGTATTGAATGCATTATTTAAACTCTACAAAGCACTATTAAAATGATTAAATTTTCACAGGTGCTACAAGACAAATTAAACGCGTTAGAAGGCCTCTGGAACACGGCGAGAGAAATAAGATAGACGATAGAAGATATTGTAGATGCGTCAAAAGGCTATAGATAAAAGGTGTCAAAAGATTGATTGTATGGGCTACTCCATCCTTCAAATGTGTTAAAATTCACTTCATACACACTATTTCTCCTTTCAAACATGCTATTGTACCTGCAAATTAAAAATCTTCAACACAAATTCACCAAAAGTTATCACAAATCATCAACAAATATTAGAATGAGGCATGTGCCCTCACAGTGGGTGTCATTTTGTGTATCAAAAATACCTTCATGAGATTAGTTTGTAAAAAAATGAACTCAAATTATGCAAATTTAACACTTAATCCTATTGAATTAAAAACAATAACAAGAAACATCTCACGAATCTCTATCTAAAGAAGCTAATGGATTGATCTCAGCTTAAGCATCATTAGAGACAACTCTAGAATGAGAAATTGAAACTATGCTAAATACAAATCTACCAATCTAACTCAATTATACTCAATTATGCTATGAATTCCAAATTAAATGCTTATAGTAATGATGCAGTTAACAAAGGATGCTCATGGATGCTTTACTCCTGATTTTTCTCACTATTTATAGATTTTTCCAAGGTTTTGGGGTAGAGTGAAGTTAATCATGATCAACGTTGAGTCAAGTTGATGGTTTCAAATGATGAGACAAAGTAAAGATTTTGGTTTCAAATGTTGGAGCACATAGACAAAATGAAGGGTCAAGATGCAACTCCAAGATGAGTGGTGTAGAATTGTTTTGGACTTGATCCATGCTAACTCATTCTCTTATTCTCATTGGTTCATTTGGTTTTGTCCACATGTGGTGGGTGAGAATAATAAGAATTTATAATTGATTTATCTTAGCCATGTCTACCCTTGAATGGGTTGGATTTAAATTTGTTTTCAACTATACAATTAATTAAAATCAATTGCACAATTATTTGATCTTTTTTAATTTAATTAATTCAATAGCTTTGATTTCATCTAATTCATGATTTTGTCCTTGATTGCTCACTTTGATTTTTACTTGACCATTTTTAGGTGTATACAACTGGAATGGGTGATCTCCTAGGAAAGTCTGATGCTTCACCTAGATGCAGTGAGTGTTAAGTGTTCCATTCCTTCTCATGAGAGATGGGTTCTTGTGAACCACTACTAATGAAACATGGGTCAATTACTTTGACTTAAAAACTACACAATTGAATCCTAATAGCAATATCACTATTTGATTTGCTACGAAAAATATCTCCTACGTATCAACTATGCGTATATTTCAATCGATGTAACCATTGTGCCTTCCTTTTGGTGCAAGTGCTAGTTTATATTGCTTGAGTTCAACCTATCAAAATGTACTTCATCAAATACACTTGCCTTCATTTTCCTAATATCTAAATTATCAAGGTGAGATGTAGCAACATTGCTTGAAAGATTACTGATTTGATAGGTGATAATGTTTTCCTAAGTCCGCCCCTTTAAGAACAATGGTTGATATCAAATGAAACATTCACTAATACGTAAATGACTTATATATAACATATAATAATATGGATCTACTTCTTCGTCTATTAAAGAAATTGAATTACATTCAAATGATTTTCCTTATATTTGTGTTTTATGTATAGATGATCCTAACATATAAATTAATGATAGTTTAAACATTTATTTAAATGCCATAACATTATAAGGACCACATAGACATGTATCCAATTTGATCAACATAACTAATTAAAATAAACAAGAAAGTTGAAATTTAAATATTTAAATTTTGAATTCATTCTTACACGTTTAATACCAATCCCAAAAATTTAAAAGTAAACAATTTCAATCAATTTATATTATTGAAATAGAAATCTTTAAAAAATAGTATATTATGACTATACAAATTACATTAAGGTTTCCAAAAAAAAAAAGAAACCCATGAATGAATCATGGGAATATCATTGACGTCCAAATAATTGTGAAATAAGTCTTTGGAACTAAGGATAATTGTGAAATAATTGTTAAACTTATTTGAAAACTGGTTTGAATTGAAAACCAACTTCATACAATCTGAAAATGGAGTTATATCTCAAAAGACTAAAGAAAAATCATTACTGGAGTGAATTTTAGTGAAGCAGCTAAAAACAAATGATTAAGTTCAAGAACAAGAATATCCGCTTTTCAATTGTAATCAATTTAATTCATCTCTGTAATAATTTATAATGTCTCGGTGAAGTTTAAGAAGATTTTGAAACACATAAATGCAATAATGAAGTCCCCCCAAAAAGTTGGATTGTGCTCTCTAATGAGTTATGAAACATTGTATAATAATCTAGCTTTGGTGGGCAAAAAGTCTAGATTTATTCATTCTCTTCTCTCTCTGAATCACGACCATCAATTTCTCCAATAGAAGGGAGAGAAGGCCGAGAAGCAGCATTCATGTGACCAGGGGCTAAAACCTGCTGCGCCAATGGCGTATAAGAATCATAATTACTTTGGGTAGTGTCATCTTTAATTCCTGTCCACATATCCATCATATAGAAATCTTCTCTTTGCAATAATTCTCAGATAATTTACATGGGACGCGGCTAAGCTCCATCCAAAATGTACCTTTGATCAAATTTCGAAAAATTGAAAACACAACAGATTTTTACCAAATTTTCAGCATCTGTTCTTCATGATCTGCACATTTTGTGATCGAAAACCACAAAAAATTTGCAAAAAAAATCACTGTATTTTTGCAAATCTGAAAAAAAGAAGTTTTGACTTTTTTTCTGTTTTGGTACATTTTGGATGGAGCTTAGCGGCCGCCATATTGAATTCAATTCTTCACTTGATATCTCGTTGTTTCAATCCACTTGATATCATGTTGATATCAATATAAACTTTTCTTGTTGTGAAAAATGTTCTACTACATGCTCAATTGGACAAGGATTACAAAACCTCAGTTATTTTATTAAATTTTAAAGTGTTTAGTCATACCAATATAAAGAAAATCTTATAAACATTGTCATATTCAATGATGCCTTTGATTTACATTAAGGGCATTGCACCACATCTGATTAGAGAACATGCCACATCTCTAAGCCCAACCCTTCATTGTTGATTTGATCTCCTACTTATTTCATTTTAAAAATATTTTGGCACCTATGGTTTGCATTTTGATTGTTTTGTCAATTTAAAGTTCTAAATATGTTTTGTTTGCGACAAACAGTGAAGTAGGATTTTTTTTTTTGGGGTGTTATGAAGCTTTTAAGTTTCAATTCTTTAAAACAAAAAAACTAGTTGTGAAATTGAATGAAGACCAAATTGTTAAGTTCAAGGAGAAGTTTAGTTTGTATGAAAAAGACAACGATGGTGAGGAACGCAAGTTCAAGGAGAAGTTTAGTTTGTATGACAAAGACAATGATGGTGAGGAACTAAACAATAAAAAATCTATTTTAAGTTTTGTAGCTAAAAATGTTAAAAATTATTGATCATTTTATATATTTTATTACTTAAATTTTTTGTTCTATAATGCTCATAGTTAAATTATATTTAAGATTTGTATTATTTTTTCTGCTTACTAAATTCTCTATCTCTATGTCATAAATCTCATGACCTTTTATCTTCTCTAGATCATTTTGTATTAGTCTAAGGGAAACAAACTCTAAGAATTCGGTATATTTCCAAAATAGTTATATATGATGTTAAAGGTAATATACGACACAAAATGTATCTTTTGATAACATAAATATGTAACAAATTTAATTAATCATTATGCAAACAATAGTGTCTTTGGACACACTTACTTATTTAACATTTTCTATTTTTTTAGGATTCTAAGGTTACATGAGAAAGGGATTAATGCAAGTTAGGTTAATTGTGATCTTACTAGGGCTATACCACATTTTTTCATTTAAGACATGTTGTATTTTGGTGTATTCATAATTGGGGGTTCCAATAAAGGAATTCATAGCCATGTACATACAGTACACATGCCTAAAATATAGTAGAAGAAAAAAATGCTTCGCTATCATGAGGAATGCATTTCTAGAATATAATGGGTTATGCCTCTTTTACATAACAAGCACTTTGAATCTAATTCATAAGCATAGTTTCACACACAAGTGGACATTTGACACACTCTCCTCTTCTTTAGATTTATTCCTACCCAAGTTTTCTTTCCCTAAAAAAATCAACTCCACATTAAAGCTAGTCTTAGTTATACACGGATAATAAGATTCTTAGAATTCAAGATACAAACCACAAAATTGACTTTTACTTTATAGAAAACTTGCAATCACTCATCTTGCAACTCTATACTCTAACATCGTTGCCAATTTCAATGATTTTGTTGTTCTCCTTTGATATACAAATCACAAATGAAATTCAATTATATAAAATTTATTAAGAAATTTGATTAGCTCATTACCTAAGGCAACCAACCATGTCAAGGTTTATCCTTCTTTTGAGTCATCACATCAAATTTACTCCATCCTTTCCATTTTACATAAATGCCAAATCAATATTGTAGGTATCATATGTGCACCAACTAATAACTCTCATATACATAGAACCACACTCTCATGTATTTCGAACAATATTTCTTCATACATGCCATTAGTATTCAATAAAAATGTGCTTTATGAGAGTTCCCTCCAATGTACAAGGCTTCAAATAATTATTCTTGCTACATATTTGCATAATTTGTTCTCCCTACTTCTCACCTTTCATACATACATCTTTGTGACCATTCTTGCTTCCAGATTATGGCATGCAATTTTTTATTATTATGTAAGTATTATTTTCATATTTTTCTTTAGAGATAAGATTCTAAAAACCCATAGAAGTACTTTCTTTTATCTTTATACACTATAGGATAATTGTTCAAGACCTAGAACTATCCTATATCATGTTTTAGTTTTTTAAAAGAGAATAAGTGTTTAAATTAGCTTTGAATTATAGGCATAATTATTTTCTTTAAAAAAATGAATAAAGGTAGATCCCATCATTAACCATTATCATTCCTTTCCATAATTAATTTATCAAAATTTTATTTGATTTATTATTTATTCCTATTCCCATACTTCCTTAAGGGTTAATTTATGAAATTAATTTATTAAAATAAATAAGACTAATTGACATTTCTTCCAAATTGATCAATTAATAAATCCATGAGTATTTAATTAATTAAAATTGATTAACCCCTCTTGACATTTCTTATATTTTGAAATCTGCATCATCCTCAATGCTTCTTCTTTTAATAAATTAATCATTTAATCAATTTACATGGAGCTTAACCTTGATCATTATCCTCTTTCCACATGGTTCACTTATCTTCATGCTCTAATATATGCGAGCACACCAACACTTCTTGTTAACATAATGTCAACATGCTAACTCATCCCACTCTTTTCTCACATCACGTATGAGCATACTAATTGGAGGTATGATAATATTCCACTTGATTCTTCAACCTTGACTTACCTAAACCTTGATTTCTCATACATATATGTGAGAATATCCCCCACACATACCATCTTTCTCACACATGTACAATCATGCTTGCCTTTCCCTCCTCATCTGTCACTTGCCCTCTTATCATTTATTCCTACACTTTGATCAAATCTCATCCTCTATAGTGGATATTCTCCAAGCCCTTTGTGACAAATTTTTAAGGCCAATCATTCTCTACATGGAACAAAATCTTAAAAATTTATTCAACATTGTATCTTGTTCCTCCATTTCCTTATTAATAAATCTATTAAATGAGATGTCTTCCCCCACTTGACATCGCACTTTAATGCTAACCTTATACTATTGAATATTATGAGATAGTAATCTAAACATACATTTATATAGTCAAATTAGTGATGTGATCACAAGGAACATCCACATATTTTTATAAGAGATTATCCATAAATCAATGATGAACATATAAATTTTATGTTATTTTATCTTAATTTGTTGGTTTAGTTTAACACAAGTGTCTATATTTTATTTGAGATTTGCATTGTGTCATGGTACTAATCCATTTGTTTGAATTTATTTAAAGGTGCACATTTTTATGATAAATTTTCATACCAACATTGAACTATAATTTTTACAATATAATTTCATCTAATCATACCATTACTCTATCAAATTAGTAACATGATAATACAGAGTATCCACATTTGTCTCTTGGATCATATCCAAAAACCAATAATAAAGGTATAAAATGTTGTGTTATTTTGATTAAGTTCAATTTGAGGTAGGGATCAAACCCATCTACGCTAGTACATAAAAGTAACATCACACCAGAAGGAAAGAGTAAAGGGAAGAACTCACAAGAAGTGAGACCACCAAACAACAAGGAACAATCCCTTACTAAAGGGAAAGCTTTTGAACTGGGCTAGAACTAGTGGGAAGAGATATCTTGACCCCCACATATCTTACATGTGGGGAACCAATACCATACACCCAATCAAGTTCATGAGCCAAACCACTAGACAACCTAGGAAACAAAGAAAAACATACAGTCTTTAAAAGGCTTACCACAACTTGATACGATTCAGACCCCCTTGAACTAGAAAAAACTTAGTTAAGGGAAGAGGCAAAACCTTGATAATGACAATCAAGATGGTTTTGGAAATGTCTCCCAAAAATAATTTTCTAATGACAACATAAGAAATACCCACCAAAAGGCATCCAAAGGAAAAACTTGTAGGCGCCACACACAACCCCCAAAACCTGCAACTTGCATCACTGCTGCCACCCTTTTCCACCTTAATATGAAAATAATACAGACAACAAAATGCCTCTTCCCCCAAGAAAACCATCTCCACCTCAAAAGGAGAGGCATTCACTTCAATAGAATGGGAAATATAAGAAAAGGAAAGGAGACAAGAAGAAACCACAAACTTGCCTAGAATAGAAGACTTGTAGCACAAAAAGCAAGGAGAAAAATAGAACTCTTGAATTGAAATAGAAGAAGAAGAATATGAAACCACTAGTTGAGAATGAGCCCAAGGAATGAGATAAACCCCAAAAGTTCTCCAGAGAGGATTCACTGAGGCCAAAATACAAGAGGAGGCCAACATAGAAGACAAATCACTAAGAAGCCAAACATTGGTAGTAGAAGAGAAGAAACCCCACAAGAGTGCAAGCTTAGACCCACAATAGATACTTGATAAGTCTACCATACAACCACAAGAAAAATACTTGTCACCAAAAAACCCATGAACAAGATGACCAGGGCAACTGAACCACCATCTAGGAAAGAAACTAACAACTCTAAGACCGAGGGAAAATAAGGGTTGAGCAATAGGATGAAGAAAAGACACCTCCAAACTTGACATTGGGAGAATCCAAGAGCTAGAGCCTTTGCTGAACATCAAGGGAAAACATTCAAGTGGATCCAATAAGGCGATATGAATAAAAAAAAAACCATAGAATGGTTGCAAACCCAAAAAGAAATCTTCCTCAAATAGAAGTGGGACCAGAGAAAGTCAAAATAGGGGTTAATCAAAGGATCAATAATGAATAACCTAGACTCGAATCTCCAATAGTGAATAAGATCCACCACAAACCACAAGAAGGCATTCATGAGTGGAGACACCACCATGAGTAGGGAAGCCAACCAATGCCTCCACTCAAAATTGCAACAACTAGAAAGATGAGGCAAAGTAAGAGAAAAACCCAGCTTACAAGAAATACAAAAGAGTCTTTGCCAGTGCCAATAGGGAGTAAACAATGAGTAATGTACCAAATGATGGAAGTCAACTGATGAAAATCCACTTGAGGGAAACTACC
Organism: Chamaecyparis obtusa; assembly: GCA_027943335.1. NCBI lineage: Eukaryota > Viridiplantae > Streptophyta > Pinopsida > Cupressales > Cupressaceae > Chamaecyparis > Chamaecyparis obtusa. The sequence continues at coordinate 179,310 of BSBK01006628.1, forward strand.
TGATGAAAATGTACTCAAGGGAAAGTACTCGATGGTAATGTACATGAGGGCAAGTATTCGAGGGGAAATACCCAACGGGAAGTACCCGAGGGGAAATACTCGAGGGGAAGTACTCGAGGGGAATGTACCCAAGGGGAATGCACTCGAGGGGAAGTGATTGATGGAAAATACCCGAGGGGAAATCCACTTGACACCTTTGGACCTCAATTATCAGCTCCCTTCGACACTTGGAACCCTTCAAATCCAACGATAATGTTCCACTTGTATGAATAAGTACCTATACGGTAGTTAGGATTCACCATATAGTCACACCAATTGCTCATTCATCCTACATGCAATACCCCTATTATATGACCAAGTACCCATATAGTTAGTTTTTATATGGTCAAATACTTCCACATAAACAAATACAATAAGGCCTTCGATCGAGGATGATCTCCTTAGAATATCGTGGTTGCACAAAATAGTATTGCCAATAAATTGTGTAGAACAATGAGTCACCATAGGAATATAATAGTAACAAGTTGTTGCTAAAAACTTGAGTAATTTTACTTTTATATAGTATCAATATCCTTATTTTTTACAACTTGTCTCCAAGTGAAGACTTCATAGATAGATCAATAGGTAGAATAGGGTAAGGAGTGACTCCCATCGAAACTGCGAATGCCAGAATAGTGAGGATCTTGCACCTTTGAAATGGAAACAATATAGAATTCCAAATCAAATCACAAATACATAAGAACATATAACTCACCATGAATTCCTACAATGCCAAACATGGCCTTATAAAGGGCTCCAGGAATTTTCCCAAAGGGTTACAAGTACGATGACATAAGTAATTTATTACTTTTATTTTTATAATTGAATTAATTAATAAAAGGGATTGTAGGATATTATTAAATTTGGGACCACTTAATCAATTAATTAATTAAATCACCTCCCTTTTATTAGGGACATTACATTCCTCCCCTCCTAGAGATTTCTTTCCTTAAAGAAATCATAAATTTGATCCTAGGAATCCTACTAGCTGTGGATCATGAATCTCCCCTATGATCATCTTCTTCATCTTTGAGTTAGGTACCAAATAGATCTTGTCATTGTAGTAGATTCCACCATAAAGCACCCTATACAAATCATCCTAAATCTTCTCATCCATCAATTAACAATCCCAAGTGTTCTTGGAGTACTCATCCAACAAATGAGCATATAGCAGGTATCTTGGGTAAAGCATTGGCCACCACATTCTTCTTCACTTTCACAACTTTAGTGTAAAAGTTATATGCCCGAATCTTATCTTGTCTAAAAATTTCCTCCATCCTCTTCATTGAAATATGTCTTGGGCCTCTATTGGACATCCGTCTTAGTATCACATTCTTTTTGTCCCGCTCAAATGAAAACTCCATCCTCTTGAAACTTTGTGTATACTTGTTGAAAGTATCCATCCATTGAATGCCCAATATGACATTTTTATCATCCAAATCTACTACAAAGAAATCATCTATCACTGTGTAGTTCCCCATGCTAATGCTTAGTTGTGGAATCACATGAGTGTAGGGTTGTAAAGTTCCTCTTGACACCTTGACCTCAAATCCTTCATTCTCCACCATATGTAAATCCCTCTTGGTGACAAGTGATGAATTGATGAAATTGAGTGTGGCCCAACTATCAAGCATGATCACAACTCACTCACTCTCAAGTGTGCCACAGACCCAAAATAATCTACATTTGAAAGTTACCAAAAGTGTAGCAATGGAACCTCCCCTTTGTACAAGTGTGGAAATCATCTATGCATGAATAGTCTCTTCTTGTTTCACTTTGGGTTATTTTCTCACCTCCTCATCATCAAGTACCACCTTAATATAATGAATCTTTCCCTTTCCAAGACAATGGTGACTTGGTTCCCAAGGATCCTTACACCTATGTAACAAAGCTTCTTCTTTTGGAGCTCCTGATGAGTGGCCTCATCCATTAGAGGCTTCTTCTAAAATGGCTCCTTATCCTTGTCCTCTTGTGGGATAGGTGGTTGGGAATGTGTGTGATTTTTAGATGATGAGGTGTCCATGTTACATGCCTTCTTTTATGCCTCCATGAGTGTGTTGGAATTGAAATCTTTGACCCAACCCTTGAGGGATTCCATCAATCTGTCCATGAATAGTACGATAAGTCTTCTCTTAGATATGTCGATAAACAACATTGAAAACCTTTGAAATTCTAAAATGTAATTGTCTACCACTCTAGTCTGTCTCGGTTGTGGCAACTCCTTGAAGTTGAGTTCTTGATCCTTCCCATAAAAGTGATCAATGAGTCTTTTTATGAAATCAACATATGAAGTAACTCATTTGTGGCTGAGGGTGACCATCCCATGGTGCCACCATTTGTGACCGACTCCATCTAAGTGAAGAGTTGTATATTTGATTGCCTCATCTTCAGCCATTGGGTTGAGGTGGAAGCAAGTATATGCTTTCTGTACTCATGCTCATGCTGATATTTTCTTGGACCCATCAAAGGATGATAAATTCATCTTGTCAATCTTCCATTTGATTTCATCGTTGTAATGGCCATGACTCTTGACATCAATATATTTCATTCGTAGGTCCATGTAATCCTTGAATGATATCTCTCCCTCAATATTTGCATCCCTCCAATATTGTCTTAGGTGTTCTTGCATCTCTAGGAAAGTGGGTTGTCTCTCTGTGATGTGCTTCTTCTCTTTGGGGAAATGTTGGTATCAATGACCGAGAGTATGAGAATTATGTGTTTAACCTTTCAATGATGGAATTTTTCCCATGTCCATTGTGATCTCTATTTGTTCTTCCTTCCACCAATTGTTGCAATGTCTCTTCCATGAGTTGTTGTCATTGTTCTCCCTTGGCCATGGTTTCATTGAGTTGAGATTAGATTCTGGTTATCTCCCTCAACAATATTGTGCTTTAATCGTTAGGATCCTCCATTCCATCCACATAATGGTACCTCCTTCTAGTGTATACTATGAGCTCATTCCACATCCAATTCTCCACATGATGTCAGGATCACTAACTCTAATAGCACTATAATGTACAAAACACTAGAAGTTAACCGATGGAAAGTCACCCGAGGGCAAGCAACTAACGACAATGAGGGAAAGTACTTAATGGAAATTTACCTGAGGGGAAGTATTCAAGGGGAAATAATTGCAGGAAATGCACCTGAGGGGAATGTACCTAAGGGGAATGCACCTGAAGGGATATACTTGAGGGGAATGTGCCTGAACAAAATTATTTGAGGGAAAATACCCGAGGGGAAATACATGAGGGGCATGTACCCAAGGGGAAGTACTTGAGGGGAAGTACCTAGGGGTAAATCCCTTCGACACCTTTGGCCCTCAATTGTTAGCTCCCTTCAAAACTTGGCACCCTTTGGTGCCAATGGCAATGTTCCACTTGTACGTGACCAAGTTCTCACAGTAATTAGGCTTCACTATACGGTCACACCAATTACCCCTTCGTCCCATATGCAAGTCCTACTTGTACGGTTAGTTTATGTATAGTTTAATACTTTCACACATATAGATACTATAATGCCTTTGGTGAGGCTAATCTCCTTAGAATATCATAGTTGCACAAAATAGTATTGCCGATATTATGTAGAACAATGAGTCAACACAAGAATATAATAGTAACAAGTCGTCACCAATAGAGAGTAACTATACTTTCATATAGTATAAATATTGTTATTTGTTACAAATTTTCTTCAAGTGAAGACTTCATAGATTTAGATCAACATGAAAAATAGGGTGAGGAGTGACTCCCACAGAAATTGCAAATGCAATAACAAGGAGGATCTTGCACCTCTGAAACAACAACAATGCAAAATTCTAACTAGAATCACAAATATATAAGAAACATAAAACTCACCATGACTTCCTACAATGACAAACATGACCTTATAAAGTATTCCTGGAAATTTCCCCAAAGGGTTACAAGCAGGTCGACATAAGTAATTTATTACTTGTTATTTTTATAGTTAAATTAATTAATTAAAGAATTTGTGGGATATTATTAAATTTGGGACCGCTTAATCAATTAATTTAATTAAATCACTTCCCTTTTATTAGGAACATCACACAATGACAAGCATAAGCTAAAGTAGAAAGACTCACAACTTATGATCCAAGAGATCAAAATCCCACCACGCAAGATCCAAGAAACTGAAACCAAAAGAGTAGGAAACCACAAACAAAGTCCTTTCCTTGGTCCCGCAATCCACCAGTACTGGAAAAAAATGATAACATGGCCAATAAACACCAAAGAGTCCAGATGAACAAGCCCCCAAATCATAGGGGTGCAATGGTCCAAAGACGAGAAATCCCTGTGAGCTGCAGGACATAACATATCCAAAAGTCAACCCACAAGGCCCATATTAGCCAAGAAACGAGAAACATTGTCTCCCCACCGACCAGAAGCCACACTGAATCACTATTACCTTCTCCGTCCTCAACCTCTTCACCCTCCCTTCAAACTCCTTTGCCATTGCCAGAAACCCTAGAGTTCAAACCTCTGCTCCTTCTCCATCTCTCGCCTATTTTTCTTGTGTTATTTGTTCATAATTAATATCTTTATTTATTATGCTTGTTGGTTTGATCTCTCACAAACTCAAAGTGGTTTCCAAGTTTCCATCCTTTAATAGATATTGAATACTCTTTAACTTATTGAGATCTTCTAATTGTTAAACATTTAATCAAGCAAACCACATTTACTTATGCATTATTCCAAGAAACAAAGTGTATCACATCTATTTTAACCTCTTGCGATACAAACTTTAGGATAAACTAATTATTATTGATTTTTTAAGAAATAAAATTTCTAGAACTGGGGGCTTGGCTCGATTAGTGAAAGCTTTCTGTGGCAATGCACAAGGTCATGAGATCCAATCTCCCCTAGCCCACCTAGTATCCAAGGACATGTTGTGCTAACATCATTGGTCACGTTAAAGGTTTACCAGGCACACTACAATTCTTAGGGTGCTATACTGGATTCCTATTGTCTGAAAAAAGAAAGAAATACATTTCTATAAGCTCTTTGACTTTTGTTGGTGTCATATAAATTATACAATATTCTTATACAATTTGATTATTATGCAAAATGCAATCTATATATTGAAAAACATTATAGAGACTTTTATAACAACATTATTTTTTTTGTTTATTAATTTTTAGATACCAAGGTTTACATAATTTTTCAAATGAGATTTGACTAACATATACTTACATACATACATATCTTGTATTGACATTGAATTGGCTGAAAGGAAATTGATGATATGAAAATGTTTCTACTCCATAGGAAAGAAAACTTCAAACGATCTTGTTGATCCACCAATACAAGAAATGTTTACAACTTGGAGCACCTTATCTAGAGGAGACCCAAAAAAAATCCATTCTTGTTGAAGACTTTGTTTGGGATTTGAAAGTTTTAACCGAATTAGATTTTCTTGATTTTTTTCAAAACATGTACTAGATTTTATACCTAAATTGAATGCCTAATAAGAAATATTATTTTGAGTATAATATCCTTTAATAAGACATATATCTCTACTTATGCTGCAGATTAAACAATGTAAAATTTTTTATCATCAATGTTTCCGATCATACTGCACATGATCCATCATCAAGATGAAAGCAAAAGAAAGAGAGCAGAAGTGAAAGAATATCAGTAGACACGAGAGTTTAAATAGAAGTAGGAGGTGGGTTCTAGAAAAAAAGGGAGGGTAGTGGTTAAGGACCAAATAAATATATAAAAAGGTAATTAAAAATAATTAAAATAAATTACAAAAAGCCCAAGAGACTAACATCTAGGACACAAAATTCACGAAAAAAGATGAAGGAAAGAGCCTCAAACTTGGACAAAAACATCAAGACTAAATACAAGAACATAAGATATATAAAAAATAATGTTTATTTGTATGTTAATTTGTTATATATCTTATGTTCTTGTATTTCATCGTGAGGATAATCAATTTTTGTCCAAGTTTGAGGCTCTTTCCTTTGTCTGGTTTAGTGAATTTTGTGTCTTAGATGTTAGTCTCTTGGGTTATTTGCAATTCATTTTAATTATTTTTTATTTCCTTTTTGTATATTTCTTTGGTCCTAGAACCCACCTCCCGCTTCTATTTGAACTCTTGAGTTTGTTGCTATTCTTTCACTTTTTCTCTCTTGCTTTTTTTTAATCCTAACGATGGATCTTGCAATATGATCCAAAATGTTAATGAATTTTTTTTTCACACAATTTAATCTGTAAATGAGAAGATCTGACATTATGGATTGTGGAAACTACATGACTCTAATTATAAATGTGGTAAAAATTGTGGTCTTCATAATTTCACACCATGACATAAATGATTATCTTCATCTTAATTCATTCATGTACTAATTTTCTTATGACTTGGTAAAGTTCATGAAGATTTTGAATCGAAGAAATGTGATAATGAACTTCTAAAAAATGTAGCTCTGTAATCCAACAAGTTCAGATTTATGAAAATAGTGTAATTCATCGTTTTTCAATTTAATACTATAAAATGACACAATAGTCTTAAATTCCTAAAACACTTATTTAGAAATTTTTGATTAGATGTATTCCAACTTAGTAATATTTGTTTTAAAAATATAAATATTTTATAAAATTGAAATAGTATTAAAAGTTCAAGAAATCAAAAGCATAAAATAATAAACATTGTCAAATTATGTTAATCATCAAATAGAAGGAAGAATTTATCTCATATTTTACTACATCATCTTACCAAATTCATATTTTAAATCTAAACTAGTTCTTCAAATTCTTAAAGTTATCATATAGATATTCTAACTATTATAGTAAAATCTCCCCATTTGTTAAACTTATTTGAAAACTGGTTTGAATCAGAAACCACCTTCTTAGAATCTGAAAATGGAGTCTGACGCCATTCCACATATTCCTTAAAAAAACTAAAGAGAAATCATTACTGGACTGAATTTTAGGGAAGCCGCTAAAAACAAATGAGTAAGTTCAAGAACAAGAATATCTGCTTTTCAAATGTATTCAATTTGATTCATTCATGTAATATAATTTACAATGTCTCAGAGAAGTTTATGGAGATTTACAAAACAAAGAAATGCAATAATGAATCCCAAAAACCAATGTTGGATTTACAAAACGCTGTGTATTCCATTTGTTTTTCCATTGTAATAATCCAGATTTATTCATTCTCTTCTCTCAATTTCTCCCAAACTCGAGAAATTCATCCACATCAAACTGCTGGGAGTTTTCAATTATCAGAGAAGGCGAAGGAGCAGCAGTCATGTGACCAGGGGCTGAAACCTGCTGCTCCAATGGCTTATAAGAATCATAGTTACTGTGGGTATTCTCATCTGTAAGTCCTGCCCACATATCCAACATATAGAAATCTTCCTCCCGCAATTCCACCTTGTCCCACAGATCATCTATATTAGTGTTCATAGGACCTAAAGTTTCTTGCTTTTCCATTTCTTGAGAGCTCTGCCAATGGAGATCAGGCAATTCATTGGCAGTATTCCTTGGTGGGTATGATGGAGATCTTCTTGGCAAATCAAGAGAATTGCATGGCAGAGGTGAAAATTTCAGACCCACAGAATTATTATAATCTGGGGCTGACATATTCCCTTTCATATGTTGAGACAGAGCAATATTTTGATCCAAATGCACTGACCCACTTTCAAGATTGGTCATAATTTGATCCAAATGCATTGACCCACTTTCATGATTGGTCATAATTTGATCCAAATGCATTGACCCATTTTCAGGAATTCGCTGCTGTATCAAATTGTTGTCTCTTTCAGGAAATTGCTGCTGTACCCAATTGTTGTCTCTTTCAGGAATTTGTTGCTGTACCAAATTGTTCTCTGTTTCAGGAATTTGCTGCTGTACCCAATTGTTGTCTCTTTCAGGAATTTGTTGCTGTATCAAATTGTTCTCTCTTTCAGGAATTTGGTGTTGTATAAAATTATTGTATCTTTCAGGAATTTGTTGCTGTACCCAATTGTTCTCTGTTTCAGGGATTTGCTGCTGTATCCAATTGTTCTCTGTTTCAGGAATTTGTTGCTGTACCCAATTGTTGTTTCTTTCAGGAATTTGGTGTTGTATAAAATTGTTGTATCTTTCAGGGAAATTGAGAAGAGTACCTGGGCCATACAATCTTATAGCAGCTTCATCATAAGCTATGGCAGCTTCTTGGGCAGTAGCAAAAGATCCAAGCCAGAGCCTAGCTCTCTTTTTGGGCTCTCTGATTTCAGCCACCCATTTTCCCCATGTTCTCTGCCTCACACCCATGTATTTACAATTAGCATTATCTGGTCCTCCTAGATCTGGTTTTTTGCATCGTTTTTTCAATTTCCTTTTAGCCTTGTATTTATACTTATACTTGCCCAAGACTCTCTCTGGAATTGATTTCTTCTCCATCACCATTTTCTCAACATTGAAAGATTTCTTTTGTTTCAACTCCTCACTTCGTATCTTTTTGTTTGAAGTCTTCACTTGATTTCTCGTTGCCTCAAGCTCCAATTGCTATAAATAGTCCAATTGTCTCGAGCTCTTCCAAGGAAAGAATCAATAAGTATTATAGAATCAAATTCTTAAAATTATCTTATAGATATTGTAACTTTCATCAGTAAAAATATCTTCTAAAATATCAAACAATTCAAGGAAAACAAAGAATTTTAATTTGATCGAGGTTAGGGGCAACCAAATTATGATGGTTGGGAGCATAAGTTATTTACAAATTTTTTAGAGCACTTTTGAAGAGGTCTTTCCGATTTTCTAGATTTCAACAAATGTTGTTTAATCTATTGATCTAGAGAAGCTAATACAGACTTGGAGCTTCTATCAACCATGCTATTGAATTTACTAAGCATGTGATTTGGACTCTTCTCTCTTGTTGTCAACTTTGAGGCGACTTCTTATGAAGCCCTTGTAGGTTTGTCTTGCCAATAGATCACCTTGTACTAACTCTCATCTTCACACCAAATGTAGACCCCCTATTTTTCCTATTTATATGTTCATAATGGTAAAGATCGCCATTTGAAATGAATCCTTGTTTTGGTTATGCATATCCTCTTTTTTATCTTTAAAGTGTTTGTTTTTATTTCTTTATTCCTAAACTATATGCTTGGTCCTACATGTTTTGACAACTATAGACCTCTTATCAAATATATAGGAAACTATGTATATAGTGTTATTGTTATCAATATTCAACTCTGCAGGGTTTTAGTCAAACTCGTTGACCCCTGTTTCATGAGTAGTGGTCGCAAGAACGCATCTCTCATGAGAATGAATGGAACACTTAACACTCATTGCATCTGATTGATGCTCATAGGAGTGAAGCATCAGACGTCCCCAAGAGGTCACCCATCCCAGTATTACTCTAACTCAAGCATGCTTAACCATGGACTTTCCTCCAAGGTTAAGCCTACTTAGCTTGCCACCCCATTTACAAAACCTTCAATAGGGCTTAACCTTAGAGGAAAATCCATGGTTAAGCATGCTTGAGATAGAGAAATATTGGGATGGGTGACCTCCTAGGAAAGCCTGATGCTTCACCCTTGTGAGCATCACCTAGATGCAATGAATGCTAAATGTTCCATTCATTCCCATGAGAGATGAGTTCTTGTGAACCACTACTAATGAAACATGGGTCAATGATTTTGACTTAAAAACTACACAATTGAATCCCAATAGCAATATCTATTTGATTCGCCACAGAAAATATCTCCTACTTATCAACTATATATATATATATATATTCCAATCGCTGTAACCATTGTACCTTCCTTTCAGTGCAAGTGCTAGTTTATATAGCTTGAGTTCAGTCTATCAAAATGTACTTCATCAAATACACTTGCCTTCATTTTTCTAATATCTAAATTGTCAAGGTGAAATGTTGCTAGACTACTAATTTGATAGGCGATTGTGTACTCCTAAGTCCACCCCTTTAACAACGATGGTCATAGCAAATGCAGCATTTACTATTACTTAGATGACTTATATATAACATATAATAATGTGGATCTACTGTCACCATATGTAGACCCAAAAACATATGGCTGGTGTCGTGGACTATAAAAGGACCTTTCCTTTCCTTTCCTCTTAAAGAAATTGAATTACACTCTAATGTATTTGAACCACATAGACATATATCAAATTCGGTAAACATAACTAATTAAAAGAAACAAGAAAGTAAAAATTTGAATATTTAAATTTTGAACTGCTCATTCTTTAACAGTTATATCTCAAAGGACTAAAGAAAAATCATTACTGGAGTGAATTTTAGGGAAGCAGCTAAAAACAAATGAGTAAGTTCAAGAACAAGAATATCTGCTTTTCAAATGTATTCAATTTAATTCATCCCTGTAATAATTTATAATGTCTCAGTGAAGTTTATGAAGATTTTGAAACACAGAAATGCAATAATGAACTCCTCCCAAAGAGTTGGATTGTGCTCTCTAATGATTTATGAAACACTGTATAATAATCCAGCTTTGGTGGGCTAAATAGTCCAGATTTATTCATTATATTCTCTCTGAATCAATTGCTCCCAAATCTAGAAATTCATCCACATCAAACTGCTGGGAGCTCTCAATTATCAGAGAAGGCGAAGGAGCAGCAGTCATGTGACCAGGGGCTAAAACCTGCTGTGCCAATGGCATATAAGAATCATAATTCCTGTGGGTATTCTCATCTTTAACTCCTGCCCACAGATCATTCATATAAAAATCTTCTCTCTGCAATAATTCCACCTTGTCCCACAGATCATTTACATCAGTGTTCACAGAAATTTCTTGCTCTCCCATTTCTTGAGACTTCTGCAATTCATTGGCATTCTTTGGTGGAAATCTTCTTGGAAAATCAAGGAAAGTGCATGGCAGAGGTGAAAATTTCACACCCAATATATAAAAATCCTCCTGCAGTTCCACCTTGTCCAATATTCTTTGGTGGGGAAGATGGAAATCATTTACATTTCTTGCTCTCATTTCTTGAGAGTTCTGCCAATGGAGATTATGCAATTCATTCTTAGCAGTCCTTGGTGGGTACGATGGATTAAATTTTCTTGACAAATGAAGAAAACTGCATGTCAGAGGTGAAAGTTTCAGACCCATAAAATTTTTATAATCTGGGGCTGACATATTCCCTTTCATATGTTGAGACCAAGCAAGATTTTGATCCAAATGCACTGACCCACTTTCAAGATTGGTCCTAATTCTACCTGGAGTTTCAGGAATTCTCTTCTGTACCAAATTGTTCTCTGATTCAGGAATTCTCTTCTGTACCAAATTGTTCTCTCTTTCAGAGATTCTCTGCTGTACCAAATTGTTCTTTCTTTCAGGAATTCTCTGCTGTATCAAATTGTTCTCTGTTTCAGGAATATTTCTCTTCTGTACCAAATTGTTCTCTGCTTCAGGAATTCTCTGCTGTATCAAACTGTTCTCTGTTTCAGGAATTCCCTTCTGTACCAAATTGTTCTCTGTTTCAGAGATTTTCTGCTGTATCAAACTGTTCTCTGTTTCAGGAATTTGGTGTTGCATCAATTTGCTGTATCTTTCAGGCAAATTGAGAAAAGTATCTGGGCCATACAATATTATAGCAGCTTCATCATAAGCCATGGCAGCTTCTTGGGCAGTAGCATAAGTTCCAAGCCAGAACTTTCTGATTTCAGCCACCCATTTTCCCCATGTTCTCTGCCTCACACCCATGTATTTACATTGTCCATCTGATCTTTTTCTCCGTTTTCTCAATGTTCTTTTACCCTTACATTTATTCTTGCCCAAGACTTTCTCTAGAATTGATTTCTTCTCCCTCGCCATTTTCTCAACATTGAAAGATTTCTTCTGCTTCAACTCCTCACTTCATATCTTCTTGTTTGAACTCTTCACTTGATTTCTCGTTGCCTCAAGCTCCAAACCTTTATACTCTTGATTGATTAAGTTTATCTTTCAAATGTAGGCAAACCTTTATATTCAATTAAATTATGTTTATCTTTAAAATGTAGGCAAACCTTTATATTCAATTAAATTATGTTTATCTTTAAAATGTAGACAAACCTTTATACTCAATTAAATTATGTTTATCTTTAAAATGTAGGCAAACCTTTATACTCAATTAAATTATGTTAAGTGTTTCATTATTAGTACTTGTCGATAGGCTAGCAAGTACTATTGCATCACTTTTTGCATTTCTTCGATTAAGTAGTGATTAAAACCAATTCTTTGCACCAATTATAATTTAGTATTTTCTTATTTGTTAAAAATAACACATATTCTATAGTCTAAATGTTAATTTTTTATTTGGACAAAATAATTAATATTAAAATTAATTATAAGTAGAATTATTTTACAATTTAAATTAATTATAAATGATATTTTATAATTATTTATAAAATTAAAAAATATTATTAGAACTATAATTATAGTAATTTTATAATTTTTTATAATTAAATAATTACTTTACATATAAATTAAAATTAAATTTAAACTTAGTTATAAATTATTATAATTAAAAATTCACTTTACATATAAATCAAAATTAAAATAAAATTTATCTATAAAACTAAAGGCAAGTACTTGGCCATGCAAACCTCAAGTATTTGTTAAATGTTATTATAGCTAATTAATGTTGATAAAGAGTGACAAATAATATTTAGACTAACATTCAAATACAGGAAACCTAATGATAGGGAGCAATAAAGTAGGGTGGAAGAGGAGCAATAAACTATTTTTTTAATAAAAAAATAAATATTTGTTACATCATTCAAAAAAGATTCAATGGGTCTGCTATTGCTGTTGAAGTTGAATGGTTCTTAATAAGCTCACTAGAAATCAAGTCTTGTTGAGTGCAAGACTCCAACATCATAAGGGATGAGGGCTGGATCATGCTCCCCACATAACTCTGCTTCGTGTGCATGTAAAAGTAGCAAATAATGGAAACAAATTGTATTGATGTAAATTTCATTTATTAATTATGAGAATATATGTATTGATGTAATGTATCCAATAAAAGAGTTTTGTGTTATAGAGATATATGCATTTCTATTATTATTTTTATAAAAAATAATAAGTAACTTTTTTAAATGTTATGAAAACAGATGTTCTATATATCACTGTTAATATTTTATGTTTAAAAAATATATTAAAAAGTATATATTACTCATTAAAAATGTTATAAAATATAATAAGCACTCTACTAACAATATTTAAAAACTGATAATTTATGTTTACAATGCATTGCTTAATGGTTTGTAAAATAATAATGTGGATACATTAAAAGGTGATGCACAGTAAGTTTCTGGATTGATTGTGTGAGTTTTTTTAGATCAATATTTCGGATCACACTCCGTGATCCATCATCAGGAATAGAGAGTAGGAATGAAAGGTAAAAATGAAAGTTACTGTGCATCATAATGGATAGTGGAAATCTGATCTTGTTAATTAAAAGGTGATGTTAGAGTTTGCACTAATCCTTATAGCATAGTTGATTAATTTTTCCAATGTCGTACACTTTCTTCTTAGGAATGCATAAGCCTTTTCTTTGAAACATAGTCAACATAGTTTTCTACTCTTGATTTACCTTTTGTACTTATTACCAATCTTAATGCTTCTATTTTCTCTTATTGCATACAAATTTTGGTCTTTGGCCTAAGTGATTGAATGTTGCAATTTTTATCACCTTGTTAAATTATTTTTTCTTCTCTTTTTAGAAATTGTACTTCTATATATAAAAGCTTATAGTTTTATTTATTTATTATTATTACAAATACTTTTTATAAAAAACTAATAATTAGATCAACCATTATTTATGTAAAAGAATAAATGTTAAGAATGAGATCAATTATAATTATTTTGAATTAAAATGAAATTGACTTATATAATGCATAAATTACTAATTTATATTATCTTCAAATTATTGATAGGTTTTTTTATTATCATTAAGAAAAATTATTTTTGGTAATATATTGATTTATGTGACCAATTTACATTAAAAAAAAGTGAGAGACACCCTTGTTTTATCACCCATCTCTAGTAATATTTCATAATGGTAAAATTTCATAACGACCACTATTAAAATATATAGCTCATAGCTTATTACAATTTTAAATACAAATTTTAAATTATATATATTTATATAAACTATAAAAAAAATCTACTAATTAATAAAACCATGATTAGAAAATCATAGAAAATATATTAGTATTTAATAAATGTATATATGATTATTTCCTCTAACAATTCCAATTGTATATAATTACCTATCTTAATATAGTATGATCATCATTATTATTTTAAAAAAAGTTAAAAGTTTCATGAAAATTTAACCAACATACATTAATAGAATTCATGCATTGCTAAAAATAATAATTAAAAATTGTGAAAACCTTAAAGTATTTGCACATACATTAGGTGATAATTTATTCAAGATGATTGAATAAAAGAATTTGGGATTGCACATGTAAGGGATGATCTTCAAATTATTCTTTTGATTTTTCTTAATTTATGATAAATTTTAATGTTTATTTGGAAGTAGTTAGAAGTTTCTATAGTTATTTTCAAAGATAAAAAGTTCTTGAGATGCCACAATCATCTACCAAGAGTAAAGGTATAGCACTATCATCTATAGGACTCTTTTCTATTCTTTCTAATCAAATTCAATCCCTCATTTTGAAACCTCAAAATAATTCATTTTAAATATCTTCTACTTAGAGAAATAAACTAGACACAAGGAAGTAATTAGAAAGAACTGGATCTAAAATACTTATGTAAGAATTATTTTGGACTCAACAATATATGTGTCTTGTTAATATTTTTTATCACACTTATTTATATATGATCAATAAGAGAAAAAATAATAAAATGTTTCAAAGATACAAAATGATGATTTGTAGTTAATGTGGGGAGGGAAGGAGGAAGGGAGGGAATACTTACTTTCTTCGTATGATATCTTGCCGATTCTTGTTCATGATGTCTTTGATCCTTTTCAACTGAATACTTTCATGAGGTCTTATTTGACCTTGTCCTTTAGCTTCCCATCTCCTTTCTTTCAAAACTATGGTCTTTTATAATTTCACACCAACAAAATGCACTTTGAAATATATTCCTTCTTAAAAATGTGAATTATCCTTCAAATTTGATGTTTAGAAAATTTAAAAAAACCATCTTTGTTTATATGAAACTGTTAATAGACCAAAAAATGTTAAATTAGCCAACCAAGGTTCTATTGAAAGTCATAAATTATTTTCGATTAAAAGTTCCTGAAATATTAATTTAAAATCCATGAAATTTCAAGGGGTTTTATTGAAAGGGGGGGTTTCAATCAAAACCCCTTTCTATCGAAACCCCTTGCTCAAATTGCTCCCCCAAAAGCCATGCAATTTTAGTAGTTTTCTAGTCTTTCGAGCTCAATCTAAGGGATCAAATGAAATAATATTGACAAACCCAGATGCATAATAGAATTACTCATAATGAGCTTTCTAATGATTATTATTTTAATATATTTTGAGTTTACTATACATATTTTTTAGATTAATTAAATATGGGTTTCGTACCAAACAATGACCTCTATTTACAATGCTTATGGAAAACTAGTAAAAAGGTGAAAAGAAATTGAAAAATATCTATGCAAGGTATTGAAGTCATATTTCTAACAAAAAATAAATTAAAATTGGACACATACACAAGTTACAAGTTAACAAATGATCGTATGTCAGAATTACAGTTAAGTCAACTTCAAACATTAATAAAATATAAAGTACTGAAGATTATTTCGTGAAACCAATTGCAAGCATTAGCTATGGATGTTACAAAACCAAATTTGAAATAATTACATTCATATCTAATTTATAAAAAAATTATGCATTTACAAGTGAGTCACTTTTTAAAAATGTTGTTAACGATAAAAAACTAGTTTTTGAGGGAGTTAGAAAAATGGATTCAATTCAATTCCAAAAAATATATATATAAAATCTACATAGAAAATGCTAAAATACTCTAATTTACATCATCTTCAATTTTGTAATGGTTTAGCGGTAATAGGCATCCAAATGTGAAGTTTTTTTTTTTCAAAATGTACAATTCAATATCAAAGTTGGCAAAAAATGTGTAAACCACTATTGTGGTTCACCCATACTTATATCTTTTTCTCTTTTCTTTTCCCGACTCTATATTCTTTCATTTCCACCTCACACACAAACTTATGCCCATTCCCTTCATTCTTCATACCTTCCTATGAGAAAAGAAACACACTCAGGCCTTTTTAATTATTGTCCAAGTTTATGGTTTTACACTTGTTAAATGCATGCGTTTGTAAGTATTCCATTCCATGGGGGGACATCTCTTTAACAATTAAGGTGTGATGTCGTAAATTCTACATTTTGCAACATGGTCACAATTAGAAACTCCCATTTTTCATATAGGCTACGTGGATTCTAAAAAGGTTGTGGAATTGTCTTTTCTCCTACTAATTTATTTATCATCAAACTTTTAATGCTTAATGGCTCTAAGAATGGGTTGTTACAGATGGTTCTTGTTAGTTGAATTTATTTGGAAGTTTCTAATGCCCTTTCTACAAATTTATTTTGTGCATATCTTGCTTGGGCTTCTTTCCAATCCTATCTACCAAAATCATAACGTTTCTTTATCTTAACATTTACAAAATTTATACATGCACTAAACATACCTCATCATTGTTTGAACATGTTGAAAGATAATTTTTGATGAGGTACCTGACATGATGCTTAAATCTAAACACAATGCAAGTGTTTGCACTATTTTTAGCTCATTGATAAGATCAAATATCTCACAAAATATTAGTGCTAGGTCTTTTTAATAACTAACATTATGACTAGTCATCTTGCTGTGCGGTGTGTTTCTGACAAGGTTAAAACAAAGAAAATGCCTACTTGGTGGTCGGGGGCTGCTACTCATCATTATATGGTCCGAAAAGCCCCTTTTGGGGGGACGGATGCTATCTCTCCTCTCTTTGATAAAGCTTTGGATGATGCTTCGGTGGATGTCTCGGATGTCCCTACTGCTGCTGTCGCTGTTTCTGATTCGGCCTTGGATAATATTGTTGTTGTCCCTGTCCTGAATGCTGTTACTGATGTTGCTAGCCATGATTCGATGTTGGACAATACTGTTGATGTCCCTGTCCTGGATGCTGCTACTAGCTTTACTACTGGCCATGTTGCTGTCTCGGACTTGGGTGTTTGCGGTGTTGTCCCTGATTCTGACGCTTTCTTGGATGCTGTTGACGCCTATTCTTTTTCCCTTGATTCTCCTGTGGGGGTTCGGGGGAATGGTTGGGGGGCTGTTCCTACCCCTTCTAGGGTTTCTGATGTTACCTGCCCTTTTTTGGGCTTCTCCACCTCTTCTGAAATTCAGAAGGTGATCAGTAAGATGGAGGATGGATGGACTACTATGAAGGGAAAAAAATCTAAATCATCCACTCCCTCTTTTGATATGAACTTACATTCACATAAGGATGGGCTTAAATGTAAATCTTGATTGCCCTTTGTTGTACTCGGTTTGGGCTTTTATCCATTTGGTAGGATCCTGGGTTGGGTCCTTTGGTCTGTTCGGTGGGGCACCACAGTTGTAATGGTCTTTTATTGCTATATCTGTTTATGCTCATGTACAAGGTTTCAGATCCTTTCAAAACCTATTTTTACGTAATCAAAATTAACATTATTATACGAATAAAACCACATTAAGAATTTAAATATTGTATTCTCAATGTGAAATAATTGAAGGTATCATTGGGCTTCATCACAACTTGACAATATATCATTGATCTATAACATCTTTAAACAATACTACTAATCACAGCTAAGTAGCAAGCCACATATATCTATTCTTCAACCCATACTAGAAAATTCTTAGATGTAATATAGGGGGTTGACATAGTGGCTTTATAACTAGTTTATGTTGTATGAAATCAATCTATCAAAAGGAGCTCATGAGATACATTTGTCCTTTGCTTTCCTAATATCTAAATTATCAAGGTGGTATCTAGCAACATAGTTCAAAAGATTGCTAATTTGATAGGTGATTGTGATATGCTTAGTCAACCCTTTTAACAATGATGATTGATAGAAAATGCAACATTTTTACTAATACATTGATGACTCCTAAATGATGTAGATCTACTTCTTTATCTCTTGAGGAAATTGAATTATGCTCTAATGATTCTCCTTATATGTCTCTTATGTAGAGATAATCCTAACATATAAATTAATGACACTTCAAACATGTCTTTAAATATCACAACATGATATGGACCACATAGACATGTGTCAAGTGTGTTCAACACTACAATTGACACAAACAAGAAAATTGAAAATTGAATATTTAAGTTTTAAATTTCTTCTTATATGTTTTAGTATGAATCCCAAAATGTAAAAATAAAACCATTTTATTTAAATTATAATATTAAAATTAAAGATAAATATATTGAAATAAATATAATTATAATATAATTATAAATTTTAAAAAATCAAGAAATTGAAACATAAACAAAATTCTATTTATTGATAAACAAGATATGACATGGTTTCGGGTCCATGTAAAACCTGATTTTACCTTAATCAAAAACAAAATATGACATGATTATACTAATTACATTAAGATTGCTACATAAATAAAAGAAACTATTAATGAATAATAGGATTACTATTGACCTCCAAATAATTGTGGAAATAAGTTTTCCAAACTAAAAATATAAACATGTAGCTTTTTGGATATTGGGATTTGTTAAACTTATTCCTCAATACAATCTTATTTGAAACCAATTCCTTACAATCTGAAATAGAATAGAGAGAAACTAGGAAAATGTGCCCTACATTCTTCATATCAACTGCTCATTATTTTATGGCAATATCTCAAAAAACTAAGGAGAAATGATTACTGGAGTGAATTTAAGGGAAGCCACTAAAAACAAATGAGTAAGTTCAAGAAGAAGAATATCTGCTTTTCAAATGTATTCAATTTGATTCATTCCCATAATAATTGTTATTATTCAATGTCTCAGAGAATTTAATGGAGATTTTGAAACACAGAAATACGGTGCTGAACTCCCCCAAAAATGGAGCTTTGTCATCCAAGAAGTTTTGATTTTGCTCTTTAAGGATTTATGAAAACATTGCAATTCATAATCTTTTCAAACTATGATAGAAGACTTAATAAACTTAAAAGTTTACAGGATATAATCCAGCTTTGATAATGTTAGTTTTAAATATACAGAAATATTGCATGAAATTAGAACAGTACTAAAACTTAAGGAATTAAAACCATAAAATGTTAAACATTCGTCCATTTTTATTATTATCTGATAAAACTTTCAATTAAAATCTGAACTCAACTCTTCAAATCCTTCGTTTAAGAAGAAGAATATCTCATTTTCCAATGTCTCATCTTAATTCATTCATGGAATAAGTGTTTTGTGTGACAAATACTCGAAAGACTTGTTGCCCCATATATATAAGAGCATGAATAATATTTTGGTGGTACAAAGTTAGAAAGAGAAAGGTGCCACTAAAGAAAAGTTTTGAGAGTTTAAAAAAAATAAATGATATTGAAAGTGCAAATGATTTATTGCATTAGACTTAAGGGAATGTTAGAGCATGTGTATTTGTATTTGTTGTGTTATATATAATTGTGCACATGCTAGTCATGTATAATTGAGCTGCGAGCAGATGTTTGCACATGCATACTTAGCATAAGTTCACTTAGTGAAACTAACTTGAGCTTAATTCGATCTAGTTGTGCTCTACTTGAGCTTTAGTTTGGTTCTAGCTTTTCACTATTATTAGAGCTAGTGATTTCTATAAAAGCAATTCATTTATGCATTGTAATTCAATAATATTGCAATCCCAATTCATTGTATACAATCAATACATAATTCTTGGGTTGTATTGAGAAAATTATCTTACTTGATTGCTCTTTGTGATGGATAGTGTGCTCGCGGAGGATTCTTGTCTTGAGAGTTGAAATCAAAATCAACTTCTACAAGGAAATGGATAGGATATGAGAGGTTTAAAAGAAAAATAATTGTACCATTGTAAATTGTAATCGCCTTATTGGCGTGCAGTGTTTTCGTTTAACATGCATGATGGGATTTCATATGGCACTTAATGAACACCTAAATTAAAATATGGGTCCTGTGTTATTTCAATTTCATCAAAATCAATGTGAGCCCTTATTTTTATGTGTGGTCCTTTATTATTTCTCCAATTCAATCATTTATTAGCCAACATGGGCCTTATGTTACCATTTTATGGCATTTGTGCTTCTTTTTGACCTCAAAATCAATTGTGTTTAGTAATATGGCATCCCCTTGTTATCTTGGACCCGTGATTTCGATTTGAGTCATGAATGGTGGGTATAGATTGCCTTGGGGGATGTATACTTGGGTATATAATGCCTTGGGCAATATGTACCCTAAGATTTGGGCCCAAATTCAAATGGGTGGTCTGTTGCAGTTTTTTAGTGGAAAACTAGATCCCGTGTTGGCCACCTCCAATTTTTGAGTCTTGAAATATTGTGAGGTATATAAGTACCCTATCTCTCCTCATTTTGATATAGCATGATAAGGTCTCAAGATCTCTCCTACAATTTTGCATTCTAGCATTCTCAAGTAAGATTTCAAGCATTCAAGTTGTCTTCAAGGAATTCTTCTCCATGGATTAAGCTTCTTTCCCTTATTGAAGGCCAAGAAAAGGAGTCCATTACCAAGAAAGTAGATCTACATACATTCATCCAAGTCTTCAAATCTTTTCTCAATCAAGCATTTTGGAAACATACAACATTCATTACACAAGGGTTTGTATTTCATGATTTCATTTTGATTTTTTGTGTTAAGTCCAGGCTATTGCATCAACATACTTGACCATATTCAAAGAACCATTTTCATTGCCAAGGTATGATATACTTCATTTTTCAGATCTAGTCTTTGATATATGACAAAATACACTCATTTATTTTATTTTATTTCAAGGTTGATTCCAAACAAGGGTTTGATTGACACAAACCCCTCTACACAACCTTTTTCCCCTTTTTTCTATGTACATAAATAGGTAGCAAATGCATCAGGACTTAATCTAGAAAGTACAATGTCTAACAAGAAGACTACTACTAGATTCAGACAAAACTAGAAGGTACAAAATGACTCAAGCAATCCATACTTGGAAAAAGAATGCCTAGGGAGATGTATACCCTGCAAATCAATTTCAGATTGAAACTACATATCAGTACTATTGTTTAGTTTCTTTTTCAAGTCACTACAGGTTTCTATCTATTTTTTGTTAGTTTGTGTCTACTAAAACTTGTCATTTATTCCTATTTATCCTTCTATCTTGTACCTTCTTGTCAAATCCCCTCAAATCAATATTTGGACACAATAACTCGACCAAAATGACCTTGGACGCAATAAACCGATCACAATAACCTGGCAAAATATCTCGGGATCATATTAACCCAAGCCAAAATGACTCATGGTCAAAATAACCCATGGATATAATATCCTAGTAATAATTAATATGTTGGTTGCAAGGGTAGTTAATACATAGTAATATCATTACTATTTGTATGTAATATATAGATAATCATTACTAGCATTTGATTGCGATATATGATCACTTCCTTTCTATTTTTTGTTCTATGTAGTCAGAGATTTTTCAATAATGTTCATCACTACTTTTTTTTTAACTTGGTTTCATTCTAGGTGATTCCTAAAGGAAGTGGGAGTGGTGGTGAGATAGGTGATGATAAGAATTTGAAAAGAATTATCAGATGAAAGACATGCATGCACATATAGACCAAATGGGTGTATCTGTACATGATTTTTATGTATAAATCATTATTAATTCATTTATTCTGGAGATAGTTCATTCTATATCATTAGGTGACTTAATTGTCATTGATACAATGGATTGGTTTTGAATTACTTGTTCTTGGAAATTCTATCTGTGCATACTTTACTTTGTATTTTCCAAGTTGATTGACCTAATAAGAATGACAATTTGACCTTACAAGATTTTTGAGGTTCCCAACTAATTGATTGATTCGTTCATATCTATTACAAGTGTCTATTTTTAATAAGAAGAATCATTGACTAGAAACCATGCAATGTTATGGAAACTTTTCTTTCGAATTTTTACTCATTTTGATTGTACTAGCTATTTGATGCTAAAAACTTATAAAAGTTGAATGTAGATGTAAGAGCATTTAAATATCTATTTTTAAAATATCTTTTGAATTTATTCTTGATGATAGGAAGAAAGGGTGATCAATATTGTAACAAAATGACATCAAAGACATTAAACTTGCACAATTCGGGGTCTTCATTAAGGAAGTCGTAGATAAATATGTTAGGTATATTGGTTATTAAAACTGTAACATTTTAGATTATATAAGAGGTGTCACTGATAATTTGGTACTATAATTGGCAATTTGAAAAATAAATTTTATTCAACAACGTACATATAATTTGTAAATTTTGTTTTCCTTCCTCTATATTCTTACAGGGATATTCTGTTTATGGATTATTTTGACCACAAGTTATTTTGGCTTGGGTTATTATGACACTTTTAAAAGTTTCTTCAATGCTCTCCCTCTTTGGGATGAACCATTAGAGAATGATGTTTATTATTCTCTTGAATGTACCTCCCCCATGAGAGTACCTTGGTGAAAGAGGTTGATGTTATTGACCATTCCCTTAATGGTACTTCCCCTCGTATGCATTTCAATAACTTTCTCTAAGGCATTAACAAGTGTTGATTGTTCATCTCCTAAATTTTTCCCTATCCATGAACATACTTGGGAAAAAAAGAATAATATCCTTGATGCCCTCACTTATACAAATGAAACCTTAGCAAATCAAGATACTAATCAAGTCAATACCATTCAGGTGCAATCTCCACCTCATCCTTTAATTCTTTCCCCAATAAAAATAAGCACACCATCAACTCTTCAAGATGATGATTGGGGAACATTAGATTTTACAGCCACCTTCCATAGTAAAAATAAAATACTTCAATTTGAGACTCAAATCCCTTACTTTGACACATTTATGGATATCAATTAGGCCTCTTTAAATTTCAATCCAATTCCACCTAGGAGTGACTCTTCTCTTTTTGGTATTTCAAACCTTGATGATGGACATGGTATAGGATGTGTGCAACAAAACATTGAGACACATGAGAAAACTACATCAAACTTGTCAAAAGATGTTGTAGGTTCCCAACCTCCTTGTTGTTCAATAAATCCATAAATTATTCTCCTAATTTCTCATCACAAAAATAGAATATTTTGTTTAAGATTTTCAATTCCAACTTTATTACTCTTCCTTAGAAATATAAATGAAAAAATAACAAGCACAAGAAAGACAATCCTTCCATTTGTATGTATCATCAAATTTGTGGCCATAAGACTAATGAATGTTATGATTTGAATTGTAAAATTAAATAATTCATTGATTGTGGCATGATTAAAATGATGTGTATCAATGAATGACACTTCTTTCTTGATCATTCTAAATAACATCTAAGTTCATATTATGTTGCTCCTCACTATGTGACATTGCTAGCATGTCCTTTGGGGGCTCATTGTCATTCATGGTAGTGCAATTTTAGGTGTATTAATCATACTTTGGGAGAAAAATAATAGTTTTCTTATTCCTTGTCTCCACACTTAGGGGGAAAGTGTGCTATTTTAATATCCTATCTATCCCAATGACCCATTTCTTCTCTTTATTGAGTTTTGTCTTTTATAACATGCTATCCTTTCTTGCATGGAATTTGTTGTTTCAACATGAGGGTTTTTCTCCTTTTCAAGAGGTTCACATTCTTTTTTACAACATTTTCTTTTCTTGAAAGCGCGTGTCTATTATAAATGACCTTTTCACTTGGGGCGTATAATGTGTTGTCCTTTGTCAAGTATTCCCTTACCTAGAAATAGGGAAGGTGTGTACCCTTGATCCTCCTTCCTTATTTTCTCTTCTTTTCCTAAAGATCCATTATCCCTTATTTGACTTGTTTCTTTTATATCATGATATCCTTTCTTGCATGGATTTGTGTGTTTTAGATGATGATCTTCTCTTTTTTAGGATATTTGCATCCTTCTTCACAACCTTTTCCTTGCTTGAAAGCGCATGTCTATTATCAAAGGTCTTATACAATGTATTATATTTTTCCTTTCCTTCACCCTTGGGGGTAAAGGTTTCATTCCTCAATCTCTTGTTCCTTTCAAATGATACACTTTCTCCTAGTCATGTAGTATTTTTTTTGTCACATGATATCCTTTCTTGCATGTAGTTATTTATTTACGTAAGGATCTTATCTTTTTCAGGAGATTTACATCCTAGTTTACAACCTTTTCCTTTCTTAAAACGTATGTCTATCATAAAAAATACCCTTACTTGGGGACTTAAAGTGTGTTATCCTTATCAAGAATCCCTTTTTTACATAGGAATAGGGGGCTAAAAGGGTGCATTCCTGTTCCACCTTCTTTTCCTATAAGATGTTATCTTTGTTAAGAACTCCGCTTGAAGGTAGATGTCTTGTAGCCAGTATATCTTCATTTCAAGGGTCTCTTCCCACTTGTGGATATACTTTCATGGCTATCTATTCCTTTCCTAACAAGATTCTTCACTCTTTGCTAATTTTATGGCATACATTTTTGTTTTAAGGATATCTCCTTGTCATTGGAAGTAGGTATCCATGTTCTCATTTTCTTATGATGCCACCATAGTCCTATGTTTCCATCACAATGAGGGGGAATACATGTGGCCTCCTTGTATATTATGAAACCGTATTGATCCTTAGATTGACCACCTTTATCAATTCTTAGATTGATCACTTTTATTGGTCCTTAGACTAACCAATTTTATCATATCAATCCTTAGAATGATCCCTTTTATTGGTATTAGAATGACTTCTTTATTGATCCTTAGATTGACTTCTTTTGTTGGTCCTTAAATTGACCTCTTTTATTGGTCCTTAGTCTATCCACTTTTATTGATCCTTAGACTAATCATTTTCATTGATCAAGTTTGAATGATCACTTTTATGGATCCATAAAAAGACTATGCTTTCCATAGAATTGATCCTATAAGTTGTCTTGTGCGCAAATCATTTTTTAAGGTAGTGTTGATTAACATAATGCAACTTGCTAGACCTTCAATTATCTCTCTCTCTCTCTCTCTCTCTCTCTAGGATGAGTAGAAATAGGATAATACTCCCATAGCTATGACATCTCTAGTCTCCATGTCCC
Organism: Chamaecyparis obtusa; assembly: GCA_027943335.1. Lineage (NCBI taxonomy): Eukaryota > Viridiplantae > Streptophyta > Pinopsida > Cupressales > Cupressaceae > Chamaecyparis > Chamaecyparis obtusa. The sequence goes on from BSBK01006628.1 coordinate 204,604, forward strand.
TAATGTAGACATAATCACGAGTGAAATCAATAATTTTACCTTGATCCCCATGAGTAATTTGGTAAATAGAAAGGAGATTAGTGGTCAAGGATGGTACACAAAGAACATCATTAAATGTCCCCTGTCCCATAGGAATAGAACCTTTTCCACAAACCCTCATGTATGTATTGTTACCCATCAATATGTTAGGAGAACTACAATGATCAATAGAAGAAAACATATCCATAGAAGATGCCATATGATGTGATGCACCTGAATCAAGAAGCCATTACCTTTCTTAGGATGTGTAAAAGCCAAAAGTACTTGTCCTTTACCTTTATCCTTGGATGATGATGGAGATGTAGAAGCTAAAAAATGTGTAGAAGGAGTAGACACTGATGAGGGAAACTTAATATTGTACTTTTGAATAATGTGAGTTAGCTCATCAATCTTCTTGTGAAAACACTTATGCTCATCATGTCCTAGATTTTTACAATATGCACATTTATCCCTATTTCTTCTAGATGATTCCTCTCTTGAAGAGGACTTGGATTCAGAAGTATTGTGTGAAGGAGATTCATTACCTTTATCACGAGGCTTAGGATCCTTATGTTTCTTCTTTCCTTTTCCATTAGAAGCCTTTGAAGTAGATCCATTTTCAATTACAACATGATGTATTGAAGGCTTCAATTGACCCATGCATGCCAACTTTGCTTGTTCCCTTGTGAGTTGAGCTACAAATTCATCAAGGGAAGGCAATTTGTATGCACTACCAAGAGCATCCATAGTAGCATAGAATGTAGAAAAAAATATTGAATATTCAGGTTCTAGCTTGGAAAGAATAGAAAAGATCAATTGTTCATCCCCTTTAGTAATGCCACAAGTAGAAAGCTCCAATCTAATAGAATTGAATTGAGAGAAAAAGTCTTGAATATTGTCAAAATCACTAGGATTTAGACCTATGAGCTCATTCTCTAATCCAAATTTTCTCATTCTATCAGGTTTACCAAAGAGTCCTTCCAATATGACCCAAGTATCATGAGGATGTGTGCAAGATGTAATATGAAAAACCAAATCGTGAGAGATGGATGATCTAAGAGAGCTAAGAGCTCCATCCCTTCGATCAAACCATTTTATCCTTTCCGCAACACCTGTAGCTGGTTCTTGATCCTACCCAAGAGTCATTCTAGGCAATCCAATACTCAAAAAGTGATCACATAAAGATTCTTTCCATTCATAGTAGTTATATGGAGTGAGGATTTTGACCTTTGAACTATCATAATGCAACCAAATAATGATTGATAACTAGTGATAACTCCTTCAAATGACTGATGTAAATAAGAAAAAATGAAATCTAAGGATTAACCTAGTGTACATATAGCCCCAAAATGACCTATTTATAAAAGTGATATTTCCACCTCAAATCATTGAAATTTGATTGCAAATCTGGAAAGTAGATGAAAAATCATGCACTTTCAAAAAAAAATCACTTTTAAATGTTACTGTATGTGCCTAAATGAAGCCCTGGAAGTTGTAGAAATGAGGAACATATAGGAACAGTAATGAAAATTTGCAATTTATGATTAATCTGGCCACCAAAATGCAAAAATAATGCCACCACTAGAAACTTCAAGAAATTCTACCCCAAATCAAAAAATAATGCTCGAAAAAAGGAGCAGATATGACCCTTTGAAGTTAGATTACAAATTCAAAACACTCAATGGTGAAGGTAGACAAATTTAAACCCTTGTCGATGTCAGAAAAACAAAGGGTTAAATTTGACGGTCGTATGGTTGTCACCAAAAATGTTAATTTGCCATGTTTTGACATCTAGATGGACGTCAATTTTAAGCTCATGAGTAAGGTGACATGGCAAAAAATAGGCCGATTTACAGACATGGTGCTGATGTGTTGTCTATAATTGCTGACATGGTGAATGATGTCATGATGATGTGACATGTAGATGTGGCTGATGATGTCATTATGTGATGACTGGGCTTGGCTGCCACATGTCCATCTATTGATTGGGCCAGTATGGTTGGCCTAGACCAGTCCGCATGGCGGAGTGACTGTGGTGGTAGCTGAGTGCGACACGCTACCGTAGTGGCGGCTGACCGAGCGATGGTGCGGTATGGGAGGTAGAGGCTGGGCCAGTGGTGAGCCGGTGGTGGGTCGGGCTACGCCACCGCTGGGGGGAGTATAGGGACTTTAGTCCCACATTTCTTGCATGGGAGCTTTTAGCACAGTTTATATATGTGAATCGACAATGGATAATTTGAAGTAAGGGCCCGGTGTGGAGTGATGTCGCTCGTTGGTTTGTTCGGTTGGCTAGTTGGATGAGTCGGTCGTTGATTCTTGTCCTCTATGTACAACAAATGATGTATTCTAACATAGAATAATGGGTGCCCATACCAAACATCCTTTTTTAATAAAAATAATTATGAAAGTAAATAGAATAAAACAACTATTTGTTTTCAAATCATACCACAGAGGTGCAGATCGGGCCGTACGACTTGATTTGCAAAAAAAATTTGCTTCGATTTTGACTTTTACCGAATATGACAAAATTTATAGTTGATTTTTACCGAAATGACCTCTTGGACGCAATGGTGAGGTTAAATTTGATCCAAAATGCTTCCACAACACACTGGTCGTCAGATCTGAGATATGAACCTCCAATGCTTGCACCAAGATATCTCCAAATAGGCTAATACAAAATGCTCCAATCGCTCTGAAACCATGTAAGAATTTGCAAATAGCAAAGATTGAACCAAGGATCTAGAGGTTAAAAAATAGCACAAATGCAAGAGATATGATATAAACAAGAATAGACTTGTATTAATGATGCAATGGTTGATTGATTGAATTGATCCAATGAATTGAATAAAATGTACATAATAGGCATCCTTAAATAGGAAAGATGATAAGAGAGAATGATAAGGAGCTGATAAGTATCACCTATACAAGGTGTAATCACATGTCCATCAAATATGGATCATCCTCCATTATGCAATGAAGTATGTGCCATAGGATGAGGATGATTATGTGATATGTGCACTAAAGGTGGATCTCACACTTAAAGTAAAATTTCTCCTACACCATGTGCTTAATTAAGGTGCAAACTCCTAGGGGTCTCAATGACAAACTATGATGCAATGCATTATCCTAAATAAGATTAAGTTTAGTGTAATTATAAATATTTAATTACACCAACAGTCTCTTATGTATAGATGATCCTAATATATAAATTAATGACACTTCAAACATGTCTTTAAATATCACAACATGATATGAAACACATAGACATGTGTCAAGTTTAGTCAACACAACTAATATTTAACTTTTGAATTTATTCTTGTGTGTTTTAATATCAATCCCAAAATATAAAAATAAAACCATTTCAATTAAATTATAATATTCAAATTAAAAATAAATATATTGAAATAAATCCAATAATAATATAATTATAAATTTTTAAAAATGAAGAAGTTGAAACATAAACAAAATCTAACCCCCAAAAAATCTATTTATTGATAAACAAAATATGACATGTTTATACTAATTACATTAAGGTTGCCACATGAATAAAAGAAACCCATAAATGAATAATGGGAATACTATTGATCTCCAAATAATTGTGGAAATAAGTTTTCCAAACTAAAAATATAAACATGTAGCTTTTTGGACATTGGGATTTGTTAAACTTATTCCTCAATGCAATCTTATTTGAAACTAACTCCTTACAATCTGAAATACAATAGAAAGAAACTAGGAAAATGTGCCCTACATTCTTCATTCTTTTATGACAATATCTCAAAAGACTAAGGAGAAATGATTACTAGAGTGAATTTTAGGGAGGCCGCTAAAAACAAATGAGTAAGTTCAAGAACAAGAATATATGCATTTCTAATGTCTCCATCTTAATTCATTCCCATAATAATTGTTTTTAAATATACAGAAATATTATATGAAATTAAAAGAGTACTAAAATTTAAGAAATTAAAATTTATATTATCTAAAGTTCTGAGTTGACGCCACTTCACATATTTCCTAAAAAGAATGGAAAATCTTCAAGAGTAGTTGATATTTCCTTAGAATAATGAATTACTCATTATTTTATAGCAAAACCTAATAAAAATAGTATGAGCGTGAGAACAAGGATAAATTTGAGACAAGCCATTAAATACAACTGAGTAAGTTGAAAAAGAAGAATATCTCATTTTCCAATGTCTTTCATCTTAATGAATGGAATAAGTGTTTTGTGTGACAAATACTCGAAGGACTTGTTGGTTAAGACCAAAAGATTGCTTTTCTAAGTTGTTGAAGAAACTTCGTTGCCCCAAATATATAAGAGCATGAATAATATTTTGGTGGTACAAAGTTAGAAAGAGAAAGGTGCCACTAAAGGAAAGTATTGAGAGTTTAAAAAACAAATGATATTGAAAGTGCAAATGATTTATCTGTATTAGACTCAAGGGAATGTTAGAGCATGTGTGTTTGTTGTGTTATATAGAATTGTGCACATGCTAGTCATGTATATTTTCATGTATAATTGAGCTGAGAGTACACGTTTGCACATGCATACTTAGCATAAGTTCATTTAGTGAAACTAAACTTGAGCTTAATTCAGTCTAGTTGTGTTCTAGTTGAGCTTTAGTTTGGTTCTATCTTTTCACTATTATTAGAGCTAGCGATTTCTATAAAAGCAATTCATCTATGCATTGTAATTCAATCATATTGTAATCCCAATTCATTGTATACAATCAATACAAAATTCTTGGGTTGTGTTGAGCAAATTATCTTACTTGATTGCTCATTGTGATAGATAGTGTGCTCGTGGATGATTCTTGGCTTGTGAGTTGAAATCAAAATCAACTTCTATAAGGAAATGGATAGGAAATGAGAGGTTTAAAAGAAAAACAATTGTACCATCCTAAATTGTAATCACCTTATTGGTGTGTTAGTGTTTTTTTTGTTTTCGTCCATATCTATTACAAGTGTCTATTTTTAATAAGAAGATTAATTGACTAGAAACCATGCAATGTTATGGCAAGTTTGGCAACTTTTCTTTCGGATTTTTACTCATTTTGATTACTAGCTATTTGATGCTAAAAACTTATAGAAGTTGAATGTAGATGCAAGAGCATTTAAATATCTATTTTTTAAATATTTTTTGAATTTATGCTTGATGATAGGAAGAAACTGTGATCAATATTGTAACAAAGTGACAATGAAGACATTAAACTTGCACAATTTAGGGTCTTTGGTAGTTGAGTTATCAATGTACCATATTGTTTCATTTGATATTTATTTGAAAATCATTAAGGAAGTCACAGATACATATGTTTGGTATATTATTTATGAAAACCGTAACATTTTAGATTATATAAGAGGTGTCACTCATAAATTGGTACTGCGATTGAAAATTTGAGTAATAAAGTTTATTCAACAACATACATGTAATTTGTAAATTTTGTTTTCCTTCCTCTATACTCTTACATGGATGTTCTGTCTATAGATTATTTTGGCCACAAGTTATTTTGGCTTGGGTTATTATGAAACTTTTAATAGTTCCCTCAATGCTCTCCCTCTTTGGGACGAACCATTAGATAATGATGTTGATTATTCTCTTGATATGTACCTCCCCCATGAGAGTGCCTTGGTGAAAGAGGATGATATTATTTAAGAGGTTGATATGATTGAACATTCCCTTAATGGAACTTCCCCTCCAATACATTTCAATAACTTTCTCTAAGGCATTAACAAGTGATGATTGTCGCTCTCCTAAATTTTTCCATATTCATGAACATAGTTGGAAAAAAAAGGAATAATATCCTTGATGCCCTCACTTCTACAAATGAAACCTTAGAAAATCAAGATACTAATCAAGTCAATATCATTTAGGTGCAATCTCCACCTCATCCTTCAATTCTTTCTCCAATAAATAAACACACTATCAACTCTTCAAGATGATGACTGGGTAAAATTAGATTTTACACCAATCTTCCATAGTAAAAATAAAATCCTTCAATTTGAGACTCAAATCCCTTACTTTGACACATTTATGGATATCAATTAGGCCTCTTTAAATTTCAATCCAGTTCCACCTAGGAGTGACTCTTCTCTTTTTGATATTTCAAACCTTTATGATGGACATGGTATAGGATGTGTGTAAAAAAGAATTGACAGCCATGAGAAATCTACATCATACTTGTCAAAAGAAGCTATAGGTTTCGAACCTCCTTGTTTCTTCAATAAATCCATAAATTCTTCTCCTAATTTCTCATCACAACAAGAGAATGTTTTGTTTAAGCTTTTCAATTCCAACTTTATTACTCTTCCTTTGAAAAATAAATGAAAAAATAACAAACACGAGAAAGACAATCCTTCTATTTGTATGTATCATCAAATTTGTGGCCCTAAGACTAATTAATGTTATGATTTGATTTGTAATATTAAAGAATTCATTGATTGTGGCATGATTAAAATGACACGTAACAATGGATGGCACCTTTGTCTTGATCATTCTAAATAACATCTAAGTTCATATTATGTTGTTCCTCACTATGTGACATTGCTAGCCCATCCTTTGGGGGCTCATTTTCATTCATGGTGGTGCAATTTTAGGTGTAATCATACTTTGTGAGAAAAATAATAGCCTTATTTATTCCTTGTCTCCCCACTTACGGGGCAAGGGTACTATTTTAATATCCTATCTATCCCAATGACTCATTTTATCTCTTTATTGAGTTGTATCTTTTATAACATGATATCCTTTCTTGCATGGAATTTTTTGTTTCTACATGAGGTTTTTTCTCTTTTTCAAGAGGTTTACATTATTTTTTACAACCTTTTCTTTTCTTGAAAGAGGGTGTCTATTATAAATGACCTTTTCACTTGGGGCGCATAATGTGTTTTCCTTTGTCAAGTATTCCCTTACCTAGCAATAGGGAAGGTGTGTACCCTTGATCCTCCTTCCTCATTTTCTCTTCCTTTCTAAAAGATCCATTATCCCTTTTTTGACTTGTTTCTTTTATAACATGATATCCTTTCTTACATGGACTTGTGTGTTTTAGATGAGGATCTTCTCTTTTTTAGGTTATTTACATCCTTATTCACAACCTTTTCTTGGCTTGAAAGTGTATGTATATTATCAAAGGTCTATCACTTAGGGCATACAATGTGTTATATTTTTCCTTTCCTACACCCTTGGGGGGCAAGGTTTCATTCCTCAATCTCTTGTTCCCTTCTAAGGATCCACTTTCTCCTATCCATGTGGTATTTTTGTCACATGATATCCTTTCTTTCATGGAGTTGTTTGTTTACGTAAGGATCTTCTCTTTTTTAGGAGATTTATATCCTAGTTTACAACTTTTTCCTTTCTTAAAGTGCATGTCTATCATAAAAAATACCCTTACTTTGGGACTTAAAGTGATCTATCCTTATCAAGAATCCATTTTTCACCTAGGAATAGGGGGCTAAAAGGGTGCATTCTTGTTCCCCCCTCTTTTTCTAGAAGATGTTATCTTTTTTTAAGAACTCCACTTGAAGGTAGATGTATTTTAGCCAAGATCTATTCCTTTCAAGGGTCTCTTCCCACTTGTGGATATACTTTCATGATTATATATTCCTTTCCTAACAAAAGTCTTCACTCTTTGCTAAGGTTATGACATACATTGTTATTTTAAGGATGTCTCCTTGTCATTGGAAGTAGGTATCCATGTTCTCTTTTTCTTATGATGCCACCATAGTACTATGTTTCCATCATAATGAGGGGGGAATAAATGTGGCCTCCTTGTATATTATGAAGCCTTATTGATCCTTATATTGACCACTTTTATCAAATTAGTCCTTAGAATAACTACTTTTATCATATCAATCCTTAAAATGATCCCTTTTATTGGTCTTTAGATTGACTTCTTTATTTTTCCTTAGACCAACTAATTTTGTTGGTCCTTAAACTAACCTCTTTTATTGGCCCTTAGTCTATCCTCTTTTATTGATCCTATAATTTGTCTTGTGCACAAATAATTTTTTAAGGTAGAGTTGACTAACATAATGCAACTTTCTAGAACTCCAATTCTCCTTCTCTCTCTCTCTTTAGGATGAGTGGAAATAGGATAATACAAATTTGTAGCCTCCCTATTCTATCCTCTTTTTGTCTCCCATGGATCACCTAGCATAACACAACTTGCTAGATTGTTGGATTCATGTTCTCTCTTACTTTCTTTCTCTCATAAATTTTCTAGTAGGTTAGATCATGAAGTGTTTTCTTGTCCTTAGTGTATGCTCCTACCCTTTCCATTTGATCAGTTGTACTCTTGTAATATATTTTTGAGCATGATACTAGTAGTTGAGGCATCTAGTTCATCGAAGTCACTTCAACTAGTTGACTTGGAGCCTTAGTAAGCTTTAGTCTTTTGTCTTTGATTTGTGTGTCCTTGAACATGGATGTATGAGCTAAGATCCTTTGTTTGGAGGATATTTTCCTTAAAATTAGTGATGTGTTATCTCTTTGAAGTTTGTTCATAATCATTTATCTCCTTCTTTCTATTCTCTCTCATTTCCTTTATCGTGAGCATGAAGTGGCTTCATACTCCCACTAAAGTGGGGCTAAATGTAATATTATAAATTGTAATCACCTTATTAGTGTGTATAATTTCATGATTGTTTTGCACCCACCTTTGTATGTTTTCATTTTAACATGCATGATGGGCCTTCATATGGCACTTAATGAACACCTAAATTCAAATATGGGTCCTATGTTATTTCACTTTCATCAAAATTGATTTGATCCCTTATTTCTAGGTGTGCCCCTTTATTATTTCTCCAATTAAATCATTTATTAGCCAACATGGGCCCTATGTTACCATGTTATGTCCTTTGCGCTTCTTCCCGACCTCAAAATCAATTGTGCTTAGCAATTTGGCATCCCCTTATTATCTGGGACCCATGATTTTGATTTGAGCTCTGATCGGTGGGTCTAGAATACCTTGGGAGATGTATACCCAGGTACAAATTGTCCTAGAAAATCTATACCTTGAGATTTGTGCCCAAATTCAAATGGGTGGCATGTTACATTGTCTTATTGAGAAATTAGATCCCATTTCAACCTCCAATTTTTGAGTCCCAAAATGTTGTGAGAGGTATATAAGTACCCTATCTCTCCTCATTTTGATATAGCATGATAAGATATCAAGAGATCTCCTATAATTTTGCATTATATCATTCTCAAGCAATATTTCAATCATTCAAGGTGTCTTCAAGGCAATCTTCTCCATGGATTAAGCTTCTGTCCCCCATTGAAAGCTAAGAAAAGGAGTCCACCATCAAGGAAGATGATCTACACACATTCAAGAATCCACATTCATTCAAGTCTTCAAGTCCTTCCTCAATCAAGCATTGTGGAAAACTAAAATATCCATTACATAAGGTTTTGTTTTTCATGACTTCCTTTTGGGTTTTTGTGTTCAATCAAAGCTATTGCATCAACATACTTGATCACATTCAAAGAAGCATTTGCATTGCGAAGGTATGATGTACTTCATTTTTTAGATCTAGCCTCTACAATATGAAAACACACTCTTATTTACTATATTTCATTTCAAGGTTGATTCCAAATAATGGTTTGATTGATGCAAACCCCTCTTTATAGCCTTCTTCCCCATTTTCCTATGTGTAAGACCATGTAGAATATACATATGGACTTAATCCAGAAAGTACAAGATCTAATAGGAAGAATGCAACTAGATTTAGAGAAAAGTATAAGGTACATAAATGCTCAGACAATCTGTAGTCGGGAAAAGAATGCCCAAGGAGATCTATGTACCCTACAAAATAGCTTTAGATTGAAACTACAAGTTAGTACTATTTCTAGTTGTTGTTTCAAGTCACTGCAGATTCTTGTCTATTTTTTGTTGGTTTTGTGTCTATCAAAACTTGTCATTTCTACCTATTTAGCCTTCTATCTTGAAACTTCCTATCAAATCCCCTCAAATTCAAATCATCCTAATCATTATAGTGAAGGATCATTACACTCACTTAACACTTAAGTCCTATTTGAGCCTATTGGGTCATCTTACTTCCAATTATGCATTAGGAAAAGGTGGACACACCCCTCTATTTCATTGCCCCCCTTTTTCTATTTTACAACAACAAGATTTTGTAAGTTGTTATACATATGCACGTGTATGATCTGAATATGATAGTTGAATTCTATTGATATGGGAGACAACAATATGATATGAACATGATAGAAGAGTCTATTGGAAATAAAATAATAACAACTATTATATACTTAGAACTAAAAAATGGTAATCATGATTATGCATATATAGAAATTGGGAGCTAAAGACTAATAATTATATTTAAAGTCAAACATATTTTGAATATAGTAAGATGAGTAGGGCAGTGTATGGGAATCATCAATTATGATGTCACAAAATTAACATTTGTAAAAGGTGTAAAAACCATGTCTTTTAAGACCCCTAATCTATATTAGACAAATGTCACAACTAATCATTGACATTATTGGTGTACTAATAATTAAATATTTTTTAGATAATACTATCTATATCACACTCAAGTCATTTATTTGATTATATTTTAAAACGTCTTTGATATCTAATTGCGTTGACACAAAAACAAAAAGTTAAACAAGTTTGTAATGTAACCCAAACATTCCAAAATCTAATCAAATCATCTTAGTGATGTATTGTTGTTAAAATAAATTTGTAAAAGAGTTTACCTTAATCTTATTATAAAAACATTGATATGTATAGTTTCTCCAATTTAGTATTTGAATCAACTTATTTTGTAACAAATATTCTACAACATTCCCAATCGAGCAATATGAGCATGAGAAAACCATAGTTATTATATTAAATTATAAAGTGTTTAGCTAGTCATCAATGCCATGTCGATACAAATTAGAGCTTAAGAAAATTTTCATATTCAACTAATGATGCCTTTGGTATACATAATGGATATTGCTCCACATTTGATTAGATAATTTGCCACCTCTTAACTCAACCCTTCATTTTTTATTCAATCTCCCGCTTATTTCATTTTAAAAATATTTGGTGCTTAGGGCTTGAAGTTTAATTTATTTTTTCATTTAAAATTATAAACATGTTTTGTTTTCCACAAATAATGAAGTAGGATTTTATTTTTGGGGTTTCTAGATATTTGTAGTTTCAATTCTTTAAACTGAGAACTAGATGAGAATTTGAATGAAAATCACATTGTTAAGTTCAAGGAGGAATTTAGTTTGTATGATGAGGATGGTGATGGTGATGAATCAATAAATGAAAAACCTATCAATTTTTGTAGCTAAAAATGTGACAATTTATTGATTATTTTAATTATTTTATTAATTAAATTTTTTTCCTATTGTGCTCATAATTAATGTAGATTAATATTCTATTCTTATTGTTACTAAATTCTCTATCCCTATGCCACATATCTCATGAGCTTTTAGCTTCTCTAGATTAGTTTGTATTTGTGCAAAGAAACAATCACTAAGGATTAAAGATGTTGCCAAAATAGTTAAATATGTGATATTTTGGGTAACTATCAAATACGAAATGTGTCTTTTAACAATATAAATATGCAAGAAAGTTAACTAATCACTTATGCCAACAACAATTCCTTTACACACACCCACTTATTTAACATTTACAATTTTTTTATACGATTGTAAGGCTAGATAAGAAAGAGATTGACAAAAGGTAAGGTTAATTGTGAGGTCTTACTAGGGATATGACTCATTTTTAAATATTCTTGAATAAGATGTGTTCTATTTTGATGTGGCCATTGTTGGAGGTCTTCGTGAAGATATTCCTATCCATACATACAATACACACACCTAACACTGTTAGAATAACTGAGGGGGGGGGGGGGGGGGGGGGGTGAATCAGTTAGATTAGTTATCCTACATTCCCAAATCTTAAGATGTAACTTTAAAAATAATTTCAACAAATTCTGCAGCTCGGTAACAAAAACTATTAAACTATTTGTGCCTTTACCGATTACCAGTTATTTAACTCACAGTAACTACCGATCGAATCAAATATGTAGTATGTAAAGTATGACAATAAAGTAATCATCAGAGAAACACATAACAAAATGATTTAACATAGAAACCCTATTAAGGGAAAAACCACCTGGGACTGGTAACCCAAAATAATTTTCACTCTTCTGAAGTGAGCTTGGTGAAGAGCCAACCCTGTTAAAGGTTAAAAACACACTATTAGGTGTGACCTTGTTAGAGGATTTAAGACTAACAGTTATCGTTCAACCAACATTCACTATGAGGTTGATAGGATAAAAATGTACATTCATTGAATGACATGGGGCATAACATAAGACAGTTAAGTTCACTCAGTTAAGAGATTTTTCTGTATCAATGGTTAAACTGAAACAATAGTTGATCTGATTGCAATACAACTTATCTTGCAGATGTTCAGATCTATTCTAAGCCCATACAAATCCTCTTATCAATATATCAATTCACTTCCTTAACTTACTTTCACTCTGTAATATCTCTCTGACGCTCGGTACTGTTCTGCAGTTCAATTCTCCTTCAACTAGTTTGATCAGGCATGCATGAAACTGTATTCACGTGAAATATTTGCAGTCTTCTTTCTTCTGGCATATTTCAATAAAGAAACTCATATCTCTTATATAGATAGATAAACCATTTTCATATCAACCATCAGATTTTGCCACTTAAAATCCTTCATAGATTTTGCCTCTTAAACCTTCCTCGGCGGTTGTGTCAGTAACACGTTTCAATTCCATCCTTTAGATCTTTTATGAATTTTGTTAGCCATGGATCTTATAACAAACTTTATCCTCAATCTCGAAATCATAACAATTTCCAACTCATCAATTTCTGTGGGCTAAACTTAAGCATTTAATACTTTCATCCATAGTCAGTTAACAAAGAAATGCGTCGGTGAACACAAGCTCGGTTAATATTGTCACTCGGTATACATAACACTGTCTCAGTGTATACTGAAGTGCTTCATTTACCGACCACATTGCCTTGTACATTTTGCTTCCTTCTCCATAATAGATTAATGCAACATAATCAAGTCAACAACATTAAGTCATAGACTCATCAATAAGTTACCCGAAGTATTCCTTATCTGCATCTGTTATATCCATCTTCCTCTATGTAGATATATCAGTTCTTCATCTTTTCTCTCCTCTTTATAGATGTTTAGATATGTGTAACTAACATGATAAAACTATCAAACTAGTTGACATCAATGACAACATAATGACTGATTTAATTATCTTACATATCATTTCAGTACTCGATGATCTCTAATCACTGATCTTCAAGTCATTCAGGTATTTAATCAGTTGTAGTTCATCAATCTCTCCCTTTGGCATTGATGGCAACACAAGAAATATGAAATATTCCATACACATACCAAACATGTATTCTAAAACTATATAAGTAAATGTTGTAGCTCGGTAAGCTCTCCCTAGCTTGATATTTTAATATGTTTAATCACTATGTTACATGACAACATTACAAGTGCAGACTCTTGTTCTCAGCAACAAATCTTCAAAACTCTCCCTGACTTTCTCAAATTATCTCTCCTTTAGATAGATGTGATCTTGATCTGTTCATCATATTGTGTATCTCTCCATTTGACAACAATGCCAAATAAAAACATAAAACATACAGCTCTGCAATAGCCAAGTGACTCTCTGTTGTTCAGTGCAAACTATGTATCTCGGCATATAGATATGCCGATTCTTTGTTCTAGTTCCTCAAATCTTTCACAACCTTAGACATAATCCAAAGTGTGAGCTATGTTGCATCAACATGAATGATCTTCTAATAAGATTAGGCTAATGCAACCTCCATATCACATTAGTGATTGGGAGACAGGGGATAGACCCCAAGTCTAGTCATCAAGTATTCAAAAGTTTCCTTCGATAGAGGCTTGGTAAAAATATCAACAAGTTGCTCCTTTGATGTAACAAATTTTGGTTTGACTTGCTTCTCTTGTACTTGTTCTCTTAAGTAGTGATACTTAATAGAAATATGCTTGGTCTTTGAGTGCATTACAAGATTCTTAGAAATATTTATTGCACTAGTGTTGTCACAATATATAATCACTGGCTCAGTGATTACCTCATTCATCCCTTCCAACACTTGATTGATATTGTGTGTGTGAATTTTGTACCTAGCTATAGACACAACACTTCAGTAAAACATTAGAGGTTAGTAAAAATCAAAATATGAAAATAAAAACAATATAGCTAACCAGACGATTTACTGCCTTCTAGTAGGTGTGAGTATGGTATTCTTAGATTAGACCGAGATCAGTGACAATGCAACACTTAAATGAAGGATTTAAATTATGAAAACAATAAAATATGAATGCAAATTAGTCTTTTTTTTATAATTTTTGATGCAATAAGATGAGAAAAAAATTGATAATAAATTAATCTAAATGGATTGAAATGATATGCAAATTAAGCTAACAATGATATGAAATATGCAACTAGAATGAATTGAAAACAAGATTGATCTCAAAAAATGTTGATTCGCAAGAAGCTTGATGATTCCTCTGATGTCAATTCACCAGAGTAAGTATGCAAATTCTGTGGATAATTTGTAAAGAGCCGAGCCTTGATTTTATAGAAATCCAGGGCTTGAGGGTGCATGGAAAAAGTCATAAATCACTCTTGATGAACTCAGCTTGATTTTTGAGTTAACAAGAAATTAGAAATAGATAACTCATAAAATCATGCAAAATCATGCAAGAACAATTTTTTAACTCAAATCAGAAGTTTAGATCAACTTTGAACTCAAAATAGATGTTGAATTTCGAAAAGATAACAACTTGAATTGATTTTCTGATTTAAAGTTTAACTGCTCTTTGAATGTGCACAAATAATCATGAATTAATTAAATAAATAAAGTGATTTATCTTCAACTTAACTGATTTTAAATTTAAAAATAACTAATTTGTGGGTTAATCAATTATTTTAATCAAACTTTTATTCAAAACTATATTATTAAATATTGACAACTTGGATTTAATCAATTAAATAAATATTTAATCAATTATTCGTTGGAGATTTGATTTATTGTCAAAATTAAATAATATAATTAGGAATAAATAGAATTAAATCTAATTAAATAATTAAGTGGCAGTATTAATCTAATTAATTAAATATTCAGAATATTCAATTAATCAAACTTTAGGATAAATAGGATTCATCGCCAAATAATAATTAAATTAAAGATAATTAGAATAAATAGGAATATTGCTAGGAATATTCCCTGATGTAGAATTTATGATAAAATCAATTAGGATTTCGATAATGTGCAGATGTGCCTTAGGTTAGGACTTCAATGTTGATTTCATTTGAATTGAAGATGTAGGAGGTTAATGAACCTGTAGCCCATTTTTGGGGTATTACATTTTGCCCCTCTTTGAATCACTGTGCAAAGTGCAGTGGTTCAAAGAATAGTCTGTGTTTTGATATACATATGAAACTGATTTAAAAGATTTAAGATTGAAAGATATCGACCCAGGCCTAGAATGACCAGGAATCGAGATGATGCTAGCTATATCAACAATGAACTGGTGATTACGAAAAAGTGCCAAAACACCTGATTCTGAACCTTATGATTACGAAGAAGTGAGTGACCGACTCCAGACCTCAATGTCCTTGTATGAATCATATTGGTATCACATCCTGAACCCATCAGTTATGAAGAACCAAGAAAATAACACTAATGAACCGATAGTTACGAAAAGATGATACAATTTACAAGATAGATTTGGATACTAGATGAATCTGATATGCCCCAAGAGATGATAGATTTGCCCCAAACGATGAGGACTTTAGATGAATCAGCAACTAGACGTGGTTGTTGTCTTGATTACTAAGGAAAGATTGATTGACAGAATTGAGTTACAGACTTTGAATGATGTGCAATGCCATGCCCCCTTTAGGATTAAAATGGAAATCTGACAAGAAAAGTCAGCGTTTATAGTTTAGAAGCATGTTAATTGATTTGAGAAGTGGTTATACATGTCTGAGAATGCGTTCTGCATCATTTAGAAGTCCTGGAGACCAAGTTTGACTAGGTTTGACCATGAGTTGACCATGGTTAACCAAGTTGAAATTTTGATAGTTTGATATAAGATAATCAATTAAGTTGAATTCTGGATTTCTTTGATGATTGAAGGTTGATTATGCAAGTAGTGAATAATATAAACAATCTCAAATTTTGATTTTGATCTCGAAAAAGGATTCTACTTGTTGTTTCCTTGGAGGAACCTTCATGTGAGATTCAACTCTTATGATATGTTTTTAGCATTTTTGAAGAATCTTTTAAGCATTTAAGTTTAATTCAATAATTTGTGAGATCATGCAATCATGCAAAGTGCAAAATGAAATACAGAATGAAATGCAAACCTAGGACCTAGGACCTAGTCACTGATCATGTGTTGATTTGTTATCATCATTGAAATTTTTAGGTAACCAGATAAATCAATACAATGCCCACTAGCTAGGAAACTATAGACATATGAATATCAATTTATATGCGCAAGAATCAATACAATGCTCATTGGTCATATAACCATGAACATATGAATATTGATTTTGTTTTTGGAATGTCGGATTAGATATAAGCACCAAGGCATAAGTGCCAGGATTACCTGAATATCATGTCCATTTTGATATAGCAATTTGTATAAGCATCAAAACATAGACGTCGTGATGACCAGAATACACCTCGCGTTACAAACACATCAAGCAGTCAAGAGATCATTCTAAATCTAGTGTGAATTACCCGTAGTGACCCTTTATCATTCACATCCTTAGGCAAGATCACGTTTCACAGTAGGAGAAAGAATTCACTCAAAAAGACAATAGTTAGATCTAACTTCCTTGAATTTTCTGGGTATCAATGGTCGAGGTACTCATGGCCATCCAATTCGAGGTAGAGGGTCTTACAAACGGACACCATTTCAATCCAAAATTTCCAAAGTTGTTAGATTTTCACATACAAGCAGAAGACAAAGAAAAGATTATGCCCCCAGTCATCACTCTCTAAATCCTGTAAAGGACATCATCAAAGAGCTCGAGGGAACATAATATGCAAAAATCTCAATGTGAATCAGTAAGCATACAAGGAGATAAAAGCATGTGAAGCATAGATTGTTTTCATTTTGTGTTGATGTTTGTGTTTGATTGTGTTGTTGTAGATGCAAAATCTTTTTTGGAGAGGAGACTGACTGACTAACTCAGATAAAGATTCAAAGGACCTTGACTGGATCTAACTCATCTGAGGTATACTGGAGACCATAGGATATGACATTGATTGCCCCCAAGTGTTAAGCATTGATAGGATGCAGACGCTTGAGCTGATTGGTGTACAGACTGACTTATTGAAAATAGGAATGTGGGAACAAACCAAGAGATATGTACAAACTAAAGCAAGACTAAAAGCTGGGAAAGACCAAGATTGCACTGATAGATGGAGTGTTTTGAAACAAGTGGTGCCTATTTGACAGGTTTTCACCATCTTGACAAAGATTCTATTTTTGCTACCAAGGCGCCTGTTTCCAGGTTTTCATCAAGGCACTTTTTCTTTTTCTCATTTTTTTGTATTTTTATTTTTCCCAATTTTTTTTGTACTTTTGATATTTTTTACTTTTTTTGTGAATCATCAAGGCACCTATTGCTAGGTTTTCACCAAGATGTTCATTTTTTCAGGACTTTTTCCAATTTTAAAGATTTTTTTAGGAAATTTTACCATAGACTGAATGCCTTAAGCGTAGAATTTCTTCAGATGGAGAACGTTGATTGGTTCTAGGAGCTGTTCTCCTTCAATTGTTGAGAGTTGATAGGCACTAGAGCCAAAAGTAGTAGTGATAACAAAGGGACCCAACTCGTTGGGTTCAAACTTCCCCTTGCGCTCTTTATGTGATTGATTTTTAGGATTCTCTCTCAAGACTAGATTGCCAACCTAAAATTATCTGTGTCTGACTTTCTTGTTGTAACCTCTAAACATTATCTTTTGATATACTCTGAGATGATCATACGTTGCTTGTCTACACTCATCTAGCAGTTCAAGTTCTTGCAACCTAGACACTTTGTAGTCATCATTAGTTACTAGACCATGCATTCTGATTCTTAGTGATGGGATTTCAACCTCAATAGGTAGTACCGCTTCAGACCCATAAACTAAAGTGAAAGGTGTAGCCCTAGTAGGCATTCTGATACTTGTTCTGTAGACCCAGAGAGATGGATTGATCATGAGATTCCAATCTCTTCTTGTTTTATTAACTATACGGTGCAAGATTTTCAATAGATTCTTGTTAGAAGCCTCTGCTTGTCCATTCCCTTGAGGATAGTAGATAGATGACCAATGTTGTGTAATCTTGAATTTGGCACATAAATCATCCAAGTCTTTGTTCTTAAATTGCCCACCATTATCTATGACTATGGAATGTGGAATACCATACCGACATATGATGTAGTTCAAGATGAACATAGATATTTGTTTTCCAGTTGCTTGTGTCAAAGGGACTGCTTCTACCCATTTTGTAAAATAATCTATAGCTGTGATTATATGGGTATGTCCATTAGAAGAATGAGGATGTATAGCTCCTATAAGATCAAAGGCCCATTGATGAAAAGGCCATTGTATAGTGAAGGGAATTAGATCTCTCCTTGGAGCATGAATTAAGTTGCCATGTACTTGGTACTTTTGATAGTTCTTAGCAAACTTGATAGACTCTTTCTCCATTGCCGGCCAATAGTACCCAGCCCTAATAAGTTTTTGAGCTAGTGTTAAACCGTTTGAGTGTGACCAACAAATACTATCATGGACTTCCTCTAATGCACGTTGAGACTCTTCCCATTCTAAAAATCTAAGTAGCATACCATCTAGACCTTATTTGTAAAGATCATGACCAATGATGACATATCAAGAGGCATTATGGATAAGGTATCTCTTTTCATGGCGGTTGAAGGTATCGGGAATGATTTGGTCTTTGAGATAGGAGAATAGGTTTTTATATCTGGATGAATCATGACCTACAATAGTGCAAATCATGCGGGTTTCAGGGGAGTCATATGCAGGGTAAGGTAGTACTTCCACTAGGAACTCATAGCGTAGCTCATGTTCAGGCTGCTGTAATAAAGTAGATAATATTGCCATTGCATCGGCAACCTTATTCTCTGTTCTAGGTATTTGCTCAAATGTGATAGAGATGAAATATTTCTTGAGATCATCTACCATTCTCTTGTACGGAATGAGCTTTTCATCCTTAGTTTTGTACACATCATTGACTTGATGGATTACAAGTTGTGAGTCTCCATGAATGTGTAATTCTGTTACTCTCCACTCAATTGCCATTTTCATGCCATTAAGAAGGGCTTCATATTCAACAATATTATTTGTGCAAAGAAACTTGATTCGAAGTGCTTTTGGGATTGAGTATCTTTGAGGAGTTATGAACAATATGCCTGCTCCAGATCCATTCTGTGTATAGGAGTCGTCAAAGAATAACTGCCATTCTCTAGAAGAAAGATTCATGATAGAGGAATCTGGGAATTCCATTTTCATTGGTGTATCATCAAATAAAGGTGCATCTGCTAATTGATCAGCAATAACTTGGCCTTTAATATCTTTTCTTTCAACATATTCAATGTCAAATTCACTTAAGAGCATGACCCATTTGGCTAATCTACTCGTGAGGGCAGCTTTGCTTAGTAGGTACTTTATTGGATCAATCTTAGATACTAAATGTGTAGTAGGAGCCAACATATAATGTCTCAGTTTCTGTGATGCAAATACCATAGTGAGACAAGCTTTCTCAATCATTGAATAGTTCTTTTCGTATGCCACCAATGTTTTACTGATATAGTATATAGCTCTTTCCTTCTTGTTCTCATCATGTTGTGCAAGCAATGCCCCCAGTGATGTATCTGTAGCAAAGACATATAAGATCAAAGGCTTCCCTTGAATGGGAGGCATCAAGATAGGAGGATTTGATAGATATTTCTTGATATGATTAAAGTTCTTTTCACATTCCTTGCTCCATGCAAAGGTCACACCTTTATGTAATGTCTTTGTAAAAGGTTGTGATATGTCTGCTAGCTGAGATATGAAGCATCTAATAGATTGAACTCTACCTTGCAATGTCCTCATTTGACTGATGTTCTTGGGAGGTTGCATCTCCATTATAGCCTTTACTTTAGCTGGATCAACTTCAATGCCCTTCTTTGAAACTATGTATCCTAAGAGCTTTCCAGAAGTGACACCAAAAGCACACTTCTTAGGATTTAGTCTGAGACTAAATTTTCCATTCTATCTAGTATCTTGCTCAAGTCATTTAGATGTTTAGCTCTAATCATAGATTTTGCTAAAGTATCATCAACATAATCCTCCATAGTCCTATGCATCATATCATGAAAAATAGAAGTCATAGCTCTTTGATATGTAGCACCGGCATTCTTAAGCCCAAATGGCATGACATTCCAGCAAAAGGTACCCCATGCACATGTAAAAGTAGTTTTATCTTGATCCTCTGGAGCAATTTTTATTTGATTATATCCAGAAAAACCATCCATTAAAGAATACATCTCAAAGCTCGTAGTCATGTCTACTATCATATCAATGTTAGGTAATGGGAAATCATCCTTAGGGCATGCTTTGTTTACATCTTTGAAATCGGTGCACACTCTTATTGATTTGTCTAGTTTAGAAATAGGTACAATATTAGAGATCCATTCCGCATAATCAATAACTCAGATAAATTCAGCTTTTAGGAGCTTCTCTAATTTAGCTTTTACCAAGAGTGCAACATGTGGATGCATCTTTCTCAATTTTTGCTTAACAGGTTTAACATTTGGAGCTATAGATAAATGGTGCATTATAAGATCAAGATCCAACCCTGGCATATCTGAATATTTCCATGCAAAGTTGATCTTTTTCTCTGTTAAGAATATTGTAAATTTTTGCTTTTCTTCTTCTGATAAGGATTGTGCTACATGGATCAACTGTGGCTCTTCTGTTGTTCCCAAATTGATAGATTGAGTGGGCTCAATTAGAACTGGAGATCTATCCTATAAATGACTCGGAAGGACATCAAATATCTCATCCTTAGGCACCTCAGAGAGGTTTTCACCTTTGGATATGTCTTTTATTTTTACTTTTGTAGGTTCTGAGACTGCCACAAAGTGGTTTTCACCCCTAGAACTCCTTTTCTTTTTATTTTTATTCTTATTTTTTTGACTAAGATACTTGATGTCCGACTCCGTCATGCTAACACTCAGTTCACTGATGGAAGTCCTCATAGGCTCAACTACATTTAGGTAGCAAGCAAGGGCATAGTCATTAGGAAAGGTATAAATACCTTGGTTCAAGTTGGTGGATGTTATGTCAAGAAGGTCAGGGCGTTGGATAGTCAAAGTGGTGAAAGATTGGGAAAGAGTGTTTACGGATACAGATCTGTCATCATTGGTCCTAACATGATGCTCGAGTTCAAAGGTGATATTATAAATTAAGACATTCAATTCATGAATAGGTTCAATGTCATTGTGGAAATCTACTTCAGCCATCGGTGGATTAGACTCGATAAGTTCATCATTTTTCTCTAGACTTATGTTAGGTTGAGGTGCATATTTGTGAATAACATCAACAAGATTTTCTATAAAAAGTTCATCTGGTTCCAGAATGACTCCCCATTCATAGTCATTTGATTCATATTTTGTTTCTTCATCTAGACCTCTAGGAAAGCTAAGAACATGAGTAAAATTAGGATGAATACCCCAAAAAGGGTTACCCTCAGATTCTGATTTGAATTCATACTCATAGGAATCTATCTCAGAATAACTACCACCTTCCTCTTTTTGATTGCCTTTGAGATTAGTTGGTTCTTGTGTTGCAATTATCTCTTGCTCTATAGTAGGTTCTTGTGTTTCTGCTACATTAATTCTTTTTATTGGATCATCTTCAGCTTCAAGGAGGTCTTTTATTTCTTTAGGCAAACGCTCATAAGGAATGAGTTCATTAGTGGTGTCTGAATCATCACTATCAGATTGTTCAGTTATTTCTCCCTTTAGTTGATTTTCTACGGAAGGCTCAATCTGTTCTAAAGCATGCGGGGAGTTCTTGCTAAGACAGAAAGGATTCTTCGTGTATCCTAGACCTGTTGTATTCTTGTTTGCTCGGCCACGATGATCAAGAGGTGATAGAAGACCTTTACCCTGTAGTCCTAGAGGTCCTTTTCCTTTATATCCCATCTTTGTAATCAATTTATCCCCTGGGCCATATGACTTAGACGGGATATTCGGTATTTTAGCATCACATTTTTGGACAACTTGAGATTTAGGTTCATCTCTGTATAGCCATGTGATCATAGCTCCATCCTCATCAAACTCCTATTTAGATACTTGTTCTGCAACAAAATTTCCTTTATATGCTTCAAGAGGTTCTTTAAATTCAAGCTTGGATTATTTTAGAGTTTGCCCATAAGACTTAGGAGAGATAGGGAGAGATGTCAAAGATAAGACTGGCTCTATAGTATATTCTCCCATACCATTTTCTTTGATTTTAACCTCTTTAGCAATGTCTTCCATCTTGTATGTTGAAGCAACGTCTAACTGCTTAGTGGAAGATTCTCTATTATTGGGAACAAGTTTATCAACAATCTCTTTCAAGGTATTGCAAGTTGTATACAAATTAGTTGGAATCGTCACCTCAACTCCTTCATAAGGAAATTTCAAACATTGATGGAATGTAGAGGGAATGGCTTTCATGTCATGTATCCAAGGTCTTCCTAGGAGGATATTGTAAGCCAAAGTTAGATCAAGAACTTGACATATAGTATCTCTGATGACAGGACCTACTCTAATAGGTAGGACAATAGTTCCCTTAGAAGATCTTTCTTGCTCATCATATGCTTTGATATTTATCTTCTTCCTAGGATCAATGGTCATTTTTGAAAATCCCAATTGTGTAATCAAGCTGAAAGAACAAACGTTTAGGCCAATGCCTCCATCTATCAACACATGTTTGACATGATGGTTTTGGATCAAGACTTCAATATGCAAAGGCTGGTTATGCAGATGACTCAAGGAGTTATCATCTTCCTCTGAAAAGGAAATGTACTGTGGAGACGTAAGATGACCAACCATAGTCTGGAATCTGTCTAAATCAAGGTCATTGAGAACATTGGATCCGAGCAGAGCTTTGTCTAGAATGGCTCTATGAGCTGGAGATATCCGAAGCAACTCAAACATGGAGATTTTAGCATTTTTGTGCTGGAGTTGTTGAACAATATTGTATGAAGTAAGCCTCGTGTCTTTAGGATTTGAAGATTTAGATGTAGCCTTCTATTTAGAAGTAGATGAAAGATTGAAAGGCACCTTAGGGACATTTGATGAATCTGGTATTTGTCCTTGTAGGCATGCCTAAGCTTGTGATCGAGTAATTGCATTAGCTGATTGATTATCTCTATCTCTTCTTACAATTGTGATGACATTGCAATGCTTAGATAGGCATGGTTCAACAATATTGATAACAACATTGTTTCCTGAGTAGGCATAATTGACTTTAGCACCCATATTAGGTTGAGAAGAAGAATCTTCTTTACCATGTTTAGGAAATGGTTTTGTGAATGCTGTATGATCATTATTGCTCTTATGATTATCAATCGTGATGTCACCATCATCAATTTTGTCTTGTATAATGTGCTTCAAGCGAATGCAGTTATTAGTCTTATGACCTTTATTGTGATGGAATTCAAAGAAATCGTTCTCTCTCCACCATTTCAGTTTAGGTTCTGGATTAAAGACTTTCATCTCATGCAAGTAGATGATTTTGTTTGCCAACAGAGTTTTCATGGCAGATTCCAAGGATTCTCCGAGAGGAGTGAATTTGCAATTAGGATCTGTAGCCCAAGGTTTGTAATCATATGAATTTTTGTTGGACTCTGTGGCTTTGGCTTCAGAAGCTTTGATGGCTTGGGTACCAACAGTAAGATTGAAAGTAGGTGCCTTAGATGGGGCACAAATATTATCAACAACGCCATCTGTGACAATGCCTTTATTCTTGTTCTAGTTTTTGTTCTTGTCCTTAGAACTAGATCCAGATTCATACTTGTCTTTTTGAAGTGATATGTCTCCTTTTTGCACAAGTACTTTCTCAATTTTGATCGCATTATCTACCATCTTGTCAAAAGATGTATGATTTTGCATTTGTAAAGGGTAGTTGATTTTTGGAACAAGATTATTGATGAAGATTTCCAGCTTCTCAGTTTCTGGAATAGGTCTAGCATATAGAAAAAAATTCTTCCTCCACCTCTTGAGAAATGTCAGAAATGGTTCTCCTGGATATTGTTTTAGATTGCAGATGTCGATCATGGTGACTGGATGTTGAATATTGTAGGAGTATTGTTGATAGAATAGTTTGATTAACTCCTTAAAAGTTTTGATAGTAGGGGGCATTCTAGAGAACCAATGAATGGTTACTCCTCCCAGAGATCGAGGGAAAAGCTGCATTATGTAGGTTGGTTCGTGCATAAATTCCATAGATTGAGTACAAAATTCTCTGACATGATCTTGAGGGTCAAAGTTTCCATCATACTTATCATATTTAGGCATCTCCACTCTTTTAGGGAATGGCGGCATGTGCAAGTCTTTATCAAATGGAAAAGGACATAGAGCCTCCATGGAGAACTCTTTAGGTTCCTTTTCTTTCTCAAGTTTGTTAAGTTTGACTTGCATGGCATGCATCTGTTTCATCATAGCCATGATAGGAGTTTCTTCCTCATGTGTAATGATATCTTCCACATTAAATTTTGGAGGAAGTTTAGCTCCTTGATGAGCTAACTCTAGAAAGTATGCTTCTCTATCTTCCTTCAAGAAATGTTTCATCATTCTTTTGAAGTCATCATCGTTTTGATATTGAACAATTTCAGAAGGTGTAGGTTCTCGATCCATACTGTGTTGAGATTGGTGTCCTTGAGATCCATGATGTGTCCCTCTGTGAGACATGTTAGGAGTTTTAGGGCTCCCTGGATTAGATTGAGGTGGGGTTTGTTGATTACCTCTATGAGTTGATGGAGGGGTTATGTAACTAGTTTTCAATCAAAAATTGCCAAGACCGTCATCTTCGTAAAGACCAAAATTGTAGAGTTGTTCAAGAGTTGGGGCCTGGAGAGTATTCAGAGGTATTGTATGGGATACCTCTCTAGATTTCTTATGTGACGAAGCTCTGGTTTCAACCATTAACCTTGGGTGAAGCCAAAGAATACGATGAAGACAATTGAAGAATGAATTGATTCTAGAAGATCAAATGACACAACCTTGTCAAGATTGAAGTGATTAAAGAATAGATCAGATGTAAATGAAGGATATTGTGCCACAGTAGTGTGGGTAGACGCCCAACAGATGGTGGGCATGAACTCACAACACTTAGCCGTTTAGTAAAAAGATTGAATTTTGAAGATAATTTTGACAAGGTTTTAACAAAAGATGAAAAAGACTCAAATCGATAAATCAGAAGGTTAAATCAGACTCAAGTGACCACTTTAGGAAAATGAATGTATTTGTTATAGGTTTTGCTCTGTTCCTGACACAATGATTTGTTTGACAGATTCTGGAAATAGGCTGTAAAATTCGATTTCTGACAAATTTGACCAATCTCTGACAACTTTGACTTTGGCTTTGATACAAGTTTTGAAATTTTAGGATGACTTTTGACACCAGAAAGGATTTTTGCTTCAGATTTGTAATTTTTTAGTTTTCAGTACCAGTTTGTTTGCAAATTTTTCTATCCAGTTTTTGAAGATCTGTGTAAAAGTTTGTCTCAAGTAACCAAGAAGATATCAAGCACACAAAATAGCAAGCAAGGGAAGCAAGCAATCGTCTGAAAACAATAAACAAGGGCAAAAGAAACCTTGCACATGAACAAGCAATAGTGACTTATTGTGCTAATCCCTAGAAGTGCTAATTGTGTATGTTCCAAAAAGTTTTTCAATAATGCACATATTCCTAGAAAAATAAAAAAAATTTGGCCTCACTAAGGTTTGTAGTAATGGTTTGACTCTGCAACTTTTGTGATCTCAAGAGGGAAAACTCCAATCCAGGCACACCAAGGTTTTGACACAGTCTGAGAAATTAATCAATCAGGACTGCTAAGGAGATCTGACAGCCCAACAAGAGACCACACCTGTGAAGATTTCCTCCACAAGGACATTTATATAGCGGCTGATGCTACCACGATGAAAATGGTTGTTACCGTTTGAGGTTCCGTCCATGTGGTTGACCCAATTAAGGGAATGTCCACTACGGTTAACCCTCTCTGAAGGTGACTCACAAAAGATACCATAGGGGGACTAGATCAGATTCAAGGATCTGGGTTTCTGGTACTATCCAAAAAGGAAGTAGAGCATAATCCCCTAACCTCTTCACTTCACCAAGACAAAGCAAATAGATTAATCCAACATGCTAAGACCAAGATTATCTCACAAAGATCTATGACGTCAACCGCTTATGATCTATCAACCTCTCTGGAGAGAGAATGTATCAATCAAAAGTTGAAGACACACGAATCTAGTAGAACGTGAGACTTTCTCAGTACCTTCCCTACCTACAAGGGGATCCTTCATTAAGAGGAGCTTCACATGAATAAACAAGTGAAAGAAGCTCAATCTCTCAAGATCATCCACAAATAGTGTTCATAGGGCCTATTTACTATGTGTAACATATATGCAAAAAGCAAATCTATGTTCGTTTTATAGCCAAAAAATTGAAGTCTGATTTATGAAAGCAGGAAAGACACTCAAGCTAGACACATGAGATATTCATTTTATGTCCAAATTGAAATATTTTTAGATGTAGTAGAATACTTGAATTCCCTCACAACGCGCTTAGTATATTTTACCTAATTTTTAGCTTTGTTAAGCAATCCCGCGCAAGCAAGCCACAAACTATCTGACAAGAAAATAAGCAAACAAGATATGCAACGTATATTCAACTTATGAAAACCCTAAGGTTAGATCTGAAAATCAATTATTAGGAGCAATAATAACCAGCAACTAATCCAAATGACAACTCATATCATTCATTGAACCATGTAAAAAATAAGTGCATACCCATCACAAAATTTTATTTTTTTTGTTGCATTTGACCTAGTCAACAAGATCTAATTTTTTTGATATGATTTCAGCCACAAAAATAGAAATACAAAATAGAGACCCCTACTAAAAAATAGAGAACTTTCCAAAAATGTAAAAATTTTAGAAAAATCTCTTCATTTGTGCCCTAGAGACTCATTTTACCAAAATAGACCAATTTTTGTAAATTGACTATTTGAGCTATTATATTGCATCCAAATTTTAAACACAAAGTATGGACCCCCTATAGAATTTAAAGGGATTTCCAAAAATGTAAAAATTTTCCAAAAATATACTAATTTGTGTCAGAAATTAATTTTTTCCAAAAAATCAAGAAAAAATTATTAAAAATTCAAAACATCTCATAAAATTCTAATTTTTTTATTGAAGCTTCCCTAATATGTCTCCAACTTGAAAAAAAATTTTAGACCAAAAATAGAAGCTTTTTGGGAGATAAAATTAAATCTTTGAAAATTTAGCATTTTAGCTCCAAAAAAAATCAAAACCAGCATGTAAAGGTGGGATGCCCCGCGGTGGGCGCCAGAAATGTGTGTGTGAATTTTGTACCTAGCTGTAGACACAACACTTCAGTAAAATATTAGAGGTTAGCAAAAATCAAAATATGCAAATAAAAACAATATAGTTAACCAAGCGATTTACTGCCTTCTAGTAGGTGCGAGTATGGTATTCTCAAATTAGATCGAGATCAGTGACAATGCAACACCTAAAAAAAAGATTTAAATGATGAAAGCAATAAAATATGAATGCAAATTAATCTTCTTTTTTTTTTTGATGCAATAAGATGAGAAAAAAACTGATAATAAATAAATTTAAATGGATTGAAATGATATGCAAATTAAGCTAACAATGATATGAAATATGAAACTAGAATGAATTGAAAACAAGATTGATCTCACAAAATGTTGATTCGCAAGAAGCTTGATGATTCCTTTGATGTCAATTCACCAGAGTAAGTATGCAAATTCTGTGGATGATTTGTAAAGAGTTGAACCTTGATTTTATAGAAATCCAGGGCTTTAGGGTGCATGGAAAAAGTCATAAATCACTCTTGATGAACTCAGGTTGATTTTTGAGTTAACAAGAAATTAGAAATAGATAACTCATAAAATCATGCAAAATCATGCAAGAACAACTTTTTAACTCAAATTAGAAGTTTAAATAAACTTTGAACTCAAAATAGATGTTGAGTTTCGAAAAGATAACAAGTTGAATTGATTTTCTGATTTAAAGTTTAATTGCTCTTTGAATGTGCACAAATAATCATGAATTAATTAAATAAATAAAGTGATTTATCTTCAACTTAATTGATTTTAAATTTAAAAATAACTGATTTGTGGGTTAATCAATTATTTTAATCAAACTTTTATTCAAAACTATATTATTAAATATTAACAACTTGGATTTAATCAATTAAATAAATATTTAATCAATTATTCGTAGGAGATTTGATTTATTGTCAAAATTAAATAATATAATTAGGAATAAATAGAATTAAATCTAATTAAATAATTAAGTGGCAATATTAATCTAATTAATTAAATATTCAGAATATTCAATTAATCAAACTTTAGGATAAATAGGATTCATCGCCAAATAATAATTAAATTAAAGATAATTAGAATAAATAGGAATATTGCTAGGAATATTCCCCGATGTAGAATTTATGATAAAATCAATTAAGATTTCAATAATGTGCATATGTGCCTTAGGTTAGGACTTCGATGTCGATTTCATTTGAATTGAAGATGTAGGAGGTTAATGAACCTATAGCCCATTTTTGGGGTATTATAGATATAAGCAATGTTTGAACAGTGTGTAGTAGCAGCAAACATACTCTGCTTCAGTAGTAAACTGAGAAATACAAGGTTGTTTCTTACTTGTCCAAGTAACAAGTCTTTCACCAAAAAAAAATGCTCCTTTGGTTGTACTCTTTCTGTCAACTATATTTCCAGCCCAATCTACGTCGGTGTAGACTCTTAGTTCAAATTTGCCTTCCTTAGGATACCATAATCCATATTCCTCTATTTTCTTCAGGTATCTCAAGATTCTTTTTACTGCAACCATGTGTGAATCCTTTGGATTGGCAGAAAATCTAGCAACGATCCCCACTGCATGTGCAATATCTAGTCTACTGTGTACTACATACATCAGTTTACCAATCATAGATCAGTACAATGTCTGGTTTACCTCTGTAGATTCATCATCTTTAGTTAGTTTTCAACCTGTGACCATCGGTGTTCCAACTAGCTTAGCATCTTCCATGCCAAATGTTCTTAGTACTTCCTTTATGTACTTTGATTGTGTGATGAAAATTCCATCATTCTGCTGAATAACTTGCAAGCCTAGAAAGAATTTAATATCTCCAAACATAGATATTTCAAATTCTTTTCTCATCTCATTGGCAAATGATTTACAAATGTCATCTTTCCCTCCAAATATTATATCATCCACAAATATTTCAGCAATCAAAATAGTATCATCAGATCCTCCTTTCATATACAAATTGTTGTTTACACTAGTTCTTACAAAACCAATACTTAAAAGATAAATATGCAACCGTTCATAGCAGGCTCTTGGTGCTTGCTTTAAACCATATAAAACTTTATGTAGTCTGCATACCATGTCTCTCTGATTTGGATCAATAAACCCTTCTGGTTGTTCTATGTAGACCTTCTCTTCTAGTATTCCATTCAGAAAAGAAGACTTAACATCCATTTGATAGA
Source organism: Chamaecyparis obtusa (assembly GCA_027943335.1). Classification (NCBI taxonomy): domain Eukaryota; kingdom Viridiplantae; phylum Streptophyta; class Pinopsida; order Cupressales; family Cupressaceae; genus Chamaecyparis; species Chamaecyparis obtusa. The sequence goes on from BSBK01006628.1 coordinate 234,506, forward strand.
CTTTAAATTTCTTATGTGCAGCATATGCAAGTAACATGTGGAATCCTTCCAATCTGGCAACAGGTGCAAAATTTTCACCATAATCTATGCCTTCTTCCTGTGCATATCCCTTGCAAACTAGTCTAGCTTTGTTTCTTGTAACCTCTCCATTCTCATTTAGCTTATTTATGAAAATCCATTTAGTATTGATAACATTCTTATCTTTTGGTCTAGGTACTAAAGTCCATGTCTTGTTTTTCTCTCTTTGTTCTATTTCTTCATTCATTGCATTTATCCATTCATCATTCTCAAGTGCAACCTTAACATTCTTCGGTTCAAACTCACAAACTAAGCATGTATTCTATCTTAACTTACTTCTTGTTAGCATGCTAGCTTGCTCGTCTCCAATAATTTGGTTCTCAGGATGATGTCCTCTGACAAATCTTTCTAGCACTTGATTTCTCCTTTGCTCTTCATTCTATTTAGGTTCAATTCCTTGCTTGGTAGCTTCTTCTTGTTCCTCGATTTCCCTTTTTTGTTCCTCGGTGTTATTTTCCTAATGCTCAGTCAACCCAACTTGTGGCTTCGGTAGGTACTCTGGATGCTCAACATAAGTGAATCTACCATAGTCTTCCAGCTCCTTATTGCTTTCTTCCACATTTTTATCATCAAATTCATCAACTCTGACATTAGCACTTTCAATCATCTTATTAGTGACCTTATTCAGACACTTGTAAGCTTTTTTTTTAGTAGAATATCCAAGAAATATTCCCTCATCCCCTTTAGATTCAAATTTCATGTTCCTATAATCTTTCAGAATAAAACATTTGCTACCAAAAATTCTGAAGTAACTTACACTTGGTGTGTAACCAAACCATAACTCGTAGGGTGTTTTGTTTGTGTCCTTCTTCAATTGTACTCGGTTCAGAACATATATAGTTGTGCTGACTGCCTCTCTCTAGTATACTTGTGCAAATTTTTTTCTAACATCAGTGTCCTTGCACAATCAACAATTGATCTATTTCTTCTTTCAGCAATCCCATTCTGATGCGGTGTTCTAGGAGCATAAACATGTCTTTTTATGCCATGCTTAATACAATAGTTAGTGAATTCATCAGAAATAAACTCACCACCTCTATCAGACCTCAAGCATTTCAGTTCTTTCCCGGTTTCTTTTTCTAATTTTTATTTGTACCATTTAAACATTTTAAATGCCTCAAATTTCTCTTTTAAAAACTTGATAGTCATCAATCTAGTGTAATCATCAACAAACAGAATAAAATATCTATCTCCATAGTAGCTCTGAGTTCTCATGGGACCACATAGGTCAGTGTGAACTAACTCCAAGATTCTTTTTGTTGAATATTTTTTACTCTTAAAACTAGATTTTGTCATTTTCCCCTTTTGACATTCATGACACATAACATGATCAGGCTTTGTTAGGCTAGGTAGACCTCTAACCTTTTTCTTTCTACTGATATTAATTATGTTATCAAAATTTACATGACATAACCTTTTATGCCATAACCATGCATCCTCATTTTTCATCAGTAAACAAGAAGTCTCAACATTGTTAAGATAAAATAAGTTACCTTTAGATTTCCCTCTTGTTCCGACAAGCTTTCCACTTTCATCAAATATATTTACCTTCTTGCTTTCAAAAGCTACTTGGTGACCTAAATTGTTAAGTTGTACCACACTTAGAAAATTGTAATTCAGTCCATTTACCCAATAAGCATTATCACATTTGATTTTATCATTTATCAATAAAGATCCTTTTCCTCTAACCATACATGGTGTATCATTACCCATTCTTATTGATCCTCCATTATAATGCTCAAGATGATCAAACTTTTCTTTATCACCAGTCATGTGATGTGTACAACCACTATACTATGATCCAAGTATCATTTTTACTAACTTTAGAAATGAGTGATGTCTCTACATACCTTTCTTCTTCCTCATAATCATCCTTCATCACAACAAATACTACTTCAACATCATCATCTGTGTCAGTATCAGTATCATTCTCTTCAACAATGTAACATACCTTTTTGCCCTTATCTCTATGATCTTGGTTGTCTCTGTTGTAGTGTCGGTAAATTTTTTTGTTTCTCCTTCCATAGCTTCCTACACCAGATCAATCTTTGTTTCTATCTTCATCTTTCTTGTTCAAGCATCTAGCAGCAATATGGCCAGCTTCTTTACAGTTAAAACATGCTAAAGGTAATTTACCCGTATATCTACCTTTACCTTTAGGTAATCTCTGAGCCATAAGCAATTCAAGTTCATCAAGCTCATCATCAGTATTTCTATCATTAACATTCTTTATATTATGTCTACTGCTAGACTTACTGATCTTCAGAGAAGACATGAAAGCAGACTCAACAGACAATACAACACTATTATCAAAACTGTTTAACTCGAAAGTTTTTAGCTTACCAATTAGACTATCAAGAGTGAGATTATTGCCAGGTGCAGACCTCATTTCATTTATTGTAGATATTTTGATTGCATAAGTAGGCAGCAAGGTTCTTAAAATTTTACTTACCATTGTATCTTCATCAATGACACCACCAGATCCTTTGATAGCATTGACTACCTCCTTTACTCGATTTGTATATTGTACTATGTTTTCTCCTTCCTTCATTTTCATATCATCAAACCTACCTCTTAAGCTTTCAAATATGGCTCTCTTGACATTAACATCACCTCCATAGACTCAAGCAAGTTTATCCCACATCTCCTTTGCAGTAGTGCAATCTTTGACATCCTCAAATTCAACATCAGATAGAGCAGCAACAATCTCTATCATAGTATTGTTGTGTTCATGTCGATCTTTTAGTTGATCAAGAGTCAATGGTCCCATCGTCGGTTATAAGTAGCGATTTTCAAGTAGATGTAAGGCAGAATCTCTAATTCTAGATATATGAAGTTTCATTCGACTTTTCCATATGGTAAAATTGTCCATGTTCAGCTTTGGCACCTCCCTCTTATACATCTTGTGATCTTTCTACTGAAGTCCTTAAAACTCTGTTCCAAGCAACCAATGCTCTGATACCAATTATTAGAATAACTAAGAGGGGGGGTGAATCAGTTAGATTAGTTATCCTATAGTCCCAAATCTTAAGATGTAACTTTAAAAATAATTTTAGCAAATTCTGCAGCTCGGTAACAAAAACTCTTAAATTGTCTATGCCTTTACCGATTATCAGTTAATTAACTCATAGTAACTACCGATCAAATCAAATATGCAGTATGTAAAGTATGACAATAAAAAAATCATCACAGAAATACATAACACAATGATTTAACGTGGAAACCTTGTTAAGGGAAAAACCACCTGGGAGCGGTAACCCAAAATAATTTTAACTTTTCTGAAGTGAGCTCGATGAAGAGCCAACCCTGTTAAAGGTTACAAACACACTGTTAGGTGTGACCTTGTTAGAGGATTTAAGACTAACATTTATCGTTCAGCCAACATTCACTATGGGGTTGATAGGATAACAATGTACATTCATTTAATGACATGGGGCATAACATAAGACAGTTAAGTCCACTCGGTTAAGAGATTTTTCTGTATCAATGGTTAAACTAAAACAGTAGTTGATCCGATTACACTACAACTTATCTTGAAGATGTTTAGATCTAATCTAAGCCCATACAAATCCTCTTATCAATATAGCAATTCACTTCCTTAACTTACTTTCACTCGGTAATAGCTCTCTGACACTCGGTACTGTTCTATAATTGGGTTCTCCTTCAACCAGTTTGATCAGGTAAGCATGAAACTGTATTCACGTGAAACCTCTGCAGTCTTCTTTCTTCCGGCATGTTTCAATAAAGAAACTCATATCTCTTATATAGACAGATAAACCATTTTCATATCAACCATCAGATTTTCCCACTTAAACTCCTTCATAAATTTTGCCTCTTAAACCTTCCTTGGCAGTTGTGTCAGTAACACGTTTCAATTCCATCCTTTAGATCTTTTATGAATTTTGTCAGCCGTGGATCTTATAAAAAACTTTATCCTCAATCTCAAAATCATAACAATTTCCAGCTCATCAATTTCTGTCAGCTAAACTTAAGCATTTAATACTTTCATCCATAGCCGGTTAACAAAGAAATGTGTCGGTGAACACAAGCTCAGTTAATACTATTGCTTGGTATACATAACATTGTCTCGGTGTATACTGAAGTGCTTCATTTACTGACCACATTGCCTTGTACATTTTGCTTCCTTCTCCATAATTGATTAATGCAACATAATCAAGTCAACAACATTAAGTCATAGACTCATCAATAAGTTATCCAAAGTATTCCTTATCTGCATATGTTATATCCATCTTCCTCTATGTAGATATCTTAGTTCTTCATCTTTTCTCTCCTCTTTACAGATGTTTAGATATTTGTAACTAACATGATAAGTATTGTCAAACTAGTTGACATCGATGACAACATAATACTGATTTAATTATCTTACATATCATTTCAATACTCGGTGATCTCTAATCACTGATCTTCAAGTCATTTAGGTATTTAATCAGTTGTAGTTCATCAAACATACAGTTGAAGAAAAATAATATTTTCTTCACTATCATGAGGGATGTATTTATAGGATACAATAGGTTGTGCCTCTTTTACATAAAAGCTTCTTTGAATATAATTCACGGACATAGTTGCACACATAGGTAGACATTTGAAACAATATACTTATCTTCTTTAGATTAATTCCTAACCAACTCTTAGTGCCCTCAAAAACTAACTCCACATTAAAGCTAGGCTTAGTTATACATATAATTACATGCTTGGAATTTTGAAGATACATACCACAAAATTCTTTTTTTCTTTATAGGAAATTTGTAATCACTAATCCTACAACTCTATACACTGATATGATTGTCAATTTGATTTTTTTTGTTGTTTTTTGATTTCACAATCACAAGGAATATATAGTTATATGAAATCTATTAAGAAAGTTGATTAGCTCACTACCTAAGGCAATCGATCATCCAGATATTTATCCTTCTTGAAAGTCACGAAATGGAATTTGCCTCATCTATCCCATTTTGTACATGACATCATATTAATATTGTAGGTTCCATATGTGCACCATTTAATAACTTTCATATGCATAAAAAAACACTCTCATCTATCTTCAAACATGCCTCTCCATGAATACAATCGCATTTCAAGATAAATGTGCTTTGTGAAAGTTCTTTCCAATGTCCAAGCATTCAAATGTTCATTCTTATCCTATTTGCATGACTTATTCTTTTTACTTCTCATTGTTAGGGCATGCAACATATTTGTGACTATCCTTAACTTCGGATTTAAGCATGCACTTTGTTTTTCTATAACTACTCTAAAAAAATTATTTAGACGCAAGATTCTAAAAAACCCTAGAAATTCATGCCTCTATCTCTAGAAACTACAAGATCAATGTTTGACCTAGAATTATCCTATATCATATTTTAGTTTTTTTTGAAAAGAAAGTATTTATTGGGTTTCAATATTATAAACTCCAAATTTAATGTTAACTATTTTGTTGCAAATAAATTAAATAAATGTATCCCACAATTAACCATTATGATTCTTTCCCATGATTAATTGAGTGAAAAAAAATCATTAATTTATTAATTATGCCTATTCTTATTCCACCCAAGAAAGATTAATTAATTAACCTTAATTTCTAATTCTTCCAACTTGATCATCAATCCATGATAATTTGATTAATTAAGATTGGTTTACTCTTAATATTTCTTTTATTTTTAAATTCACATCATCCTCAATCCCTCTTATTTTAATCCTAATCATTTAATCCATCTAATTGTATCTTAACCTTGAGAATTCTCCTCTTTCCATGTGATTCATTCATTTCCACCCTCCGATACATGTGAGCATGCCAACTTATCCGGTTGCATTCTCATGCATGCATGAACGTGCTAACTCATCCCACTCTTTTCTCACACCATATATGAATGTTCCAATTGGAGGTATAGAAATATTCCACTTCATCCTTTAACCTTAAGTCACCTCTACCTAAAATTTTTATACATGTATTTGAGAGTATCCCCTATGCATGCCACCTTTATCACATGTGTGATCAAACTTTATTTTATCACCTCATTTGCCACTTGTCCTCTTATCATTTACTCCTACAACTTGATCAAATATCATCCTTTGATGTTGGACCTCCCCATCCCCTGTGATAATTATTACAAGGCCAATCATCCTCTCCATAGATTAAAATCTTAACTACTTATTCAATATTATATCTCGTTCCTTCATTTTCCTATTGAAAAATATATTTAATGATAGGTATCCCTTCCCATTTGAAAATGCACTTTCATGCTCACCTTATACTATCCTTTTTTGAGATCATCATCTAAACATACATTTATATAGTCAAATTAGTGATGTAATCATAAGGAACATCCACATATCTATATTGGAAATTATTTTGAAATAATATATGATGAAGATCTAAATGTTAGTTATTTTCTTTTAAATTATATCTTCATTAATTATATTTATTAGTTTCTTCTAATACGAGTATCTATCTTTAATTTGAGTTTTCATTATTTTGTGTTCCTAATCTATTTTCTTGAGCTTATTTTTAAAAGGTATAAATAATAAAAATTCATGCTACCTTCTACTTTAATTTTATGATATAATCATCTAATCATATGATTATGCTATCAAAATAGAAACATGATAACAAGTAACATCCACATTTTTTGTTAGAGCATATCTAAAATGCAATAAAAAAGTTATAAATGTTGCACATTGTTTATTCTTAATTAACATCTTTATTTATTATCCACAAAAGAGAAAGAGCCTTCCTTTGGAAAGGAATAACACATGTTGTATATTGGGGAAGTGGTGGAAAGATCCATAGACCTTTTACACTTGTCATGATTGTTTCCCTTTAAGTATACTTTCTATTATATGGGGAGGCCCCCACCTACCATGCCTATCACAAATCTTGAAAAAAACAACAAAATACCTCAAATCTCTTGAACCTTAAACGCTAATAGAGCTCTCACATGATAATTTTAATACATTTTGAATAAAATTATTAATCAAATTATGTTATTATATCACACCTTACATGTTATTTAAAATAGAATAATAGTTACAAATAATTTCAATCCCTTTTTAATCACATTGAGTTTGAGAGGGTTGAAAACAATTGCCTCTATAAAATCCTAGACAAAAATAGTTAATAAATGTAAGCATCTCACCCCTTTTGTAATCCAATCTATGCTTTCAAATAGAACAGACATTCCATGTTCACTCCTCTATTATTAAAAGTAATGAAAATACTTATGAAAGAGATTTAATTCCCTACTTCAGTGGGTACAATAGAGTTTTTCTCCCTTCTAATCTATTGACCATTTGAACTAATTGTATGCACCCTAAAATGGTCGCCTAGACTTTGGGCCCCATTTATTCAATTTATCAATCCTGAATCATTTTTGTCAATAATCAATATTTTCAACAATATTAATTTCTTGATCAAATCTTAATTTCGATCATATATTGGATTTTTATCTTTGGGCTAACCATTTATCCTAAGTCTTTATTTTATTAAAAGGAATATTTCCTCCCCTTTTAATTAAATAAAAAGCCCCCTTTCCTCTTATCCTAAATTGCACAAATAAAGCATTATTCCTATTTTATAAAAAGGGAAAAAACACTTTTTGTCTCACATGAGGCTCAAAAGTCAACACTTCACTCTCATTGGAGGATGTTTGTGCACATGGATTGCTCCTCTTTCAAGCTCCACCGCTGATTAAGACTTTTGCCTCTTAATCTCAATGGTCCATTTCACCTCATTTCTTATAAAAGGAGAGCTCTCTCCTTCATTTGCATATCCATATTTTATGCTATTGTTATGCTGCAAGTTTTCTAGGTACATTTGGAACTTTTTGAAGACATTGAAGACTTGTTGCTTTCATCATTTTAGTTGCATTTCATAATAGTTTTGCTTTCATAGTTACATTCATGGCATCATAGATTAGATTTTCTTTTATGCAATAGAATAGATCTCACATAGCTTAATTAGGGGCTTGGAATCTATTGTACTTCTTTTCATAGCTTAGTTTGCACTTCATTTGATAGATTAGTCTTGCACATTCATACTAGTTGCATTTGCATTTCATTTCCATTTAGATTCTTGGAGATATTGGCATTGTTTCCCTTGTCTTCACTTGAATCTCTCATTGTATGGTTGACTAGCAAGGTCACCCTCTTGTAGCTCTAGCTGAGAGCAAAACTCATAGTCCCTTGCAACTCCATGCATAGAGAGCTATGAGCTGCTTTGTGAGGCCTCATTCTTGAGCAACCTTGCATGTAATGGTTCATAGAAGTGCATATTTTAGTGTGTACATTTCTGGCGCCCACCGTGGGGCTCGAACCCATGACCCTCGTGAGGAACTCGTGGTGGTGGAGAAGGCATAGCTCCTCCACATCAAGCAGAAAATAGGTCACATCCCCTGAATGGGCATGTGATATAAACCCGATGTACCTGTAAATAAAGGGGTACCTCCTCTCCCTCGGCTGAACCCTGGGGTGCACCACAACAATGTGCTCCCATGCCCATACCTGTGCCAGGATGGCACCGCATGCCCATGTCCGACCGTCCCTGTAGACGATCTCGTGCAGCTCATGATACATCTCTGCTAGGATCGCAGGCCCCCATGCCATCCGTCGGGGCCTGCCTACCAAGTCTACCATGCATAGAGAGCTATGAGCCGCTTTGTGAGGCCTCATTCTTGAGCAACCTTGCATGTCATGGTTCATAGAAGTGCATATTTTAGTGTGTACATTTCAGCCTTGGGATGTAGCGAGTACCTATGGGATTCTCATCCCTGATTTTCTTGATGTTCTTGATTCAGACATCTTTTGTGAGCTTTTGCTCGAATTTGAGATTCTTATCTCTTACTTTGAATGTGATCCTGAATCGACCTCATGTTCAAAGGCCTTTTGTTTATGCTTTGTCCGGATATGATCCCGAATCGACCTCATATCTGAGTTGTTTTGTGATCCCAGATCGATCTCACATTGCAACTTCATTCTTTGACTACATGTGTTCCCAAATCGATCACACATTAGTCAAAGAGGGGCAAATGTATGCACCCTAAAATGGTCACGTAGACTTTGGGCCCCATTTATTCAATTTATCAATCCTGAATCATTTTTGTCAATAATCAATATTTTCAACAATATTAATTTCTTGATCAAATCCTAATTTCGATCATATATTGGATTTTTATCCTTGGGCTAACCATTTATCCTAAGTCTTTATTTGATTAAAAGGAATATTTCCTCCCCTTTTAATTAAATAAAAAGCCCCCTTTCCTCTTATCCTAAGTTGCACAAATAAAGCATTATTCCTATTTTATAAAAAGGGAAAAAGCACTTTTTGTCTCACATGAGGCTCAAAAGTCAACACTTCACTCTCATTGGAGGATGTTTGTGCACATGGATTGCTCCTCTTTCAAGCTCCACCGCTGATTAAGACTTTTGCCTCTTAATCTTAATGGTCCATTTCACCTCATTTCTTATAAAAGGAGAGCTCTCTCCTTCATTTGCATATCCATATTTTATGCTATTGTTATGCTGCAGGTTTTCTAGGTACATTTGGAGCTTTTTGAAGACATTGAAGACTTGTTGCTTTCATCATTTTAGTTGTATTTCATAATAGTTTTGCTTTCATAGTTACATTCATAGTCCCTTGCAACTCCATGCATAGAGAGCTATGAGCTGCTTTGTGAGGCCTCATTCTTGAGCAACCTTGCATGTAATGGTTCATAGAAGTGCATATTTTAGTGTGTACATTTCAGCCTTGGGATGTAGCGAGTACCTATGGGATGTACATTTCAGCCTTGCATGTAATGATCCATAGAAGTGTGACACATTTATTGCACACATTTTTGGCTCAGGAGGCAGGCAGAGGTACAGCAAGAGCAACCTGCAGGTGGAGAGGACCTGAGAGCCCAGATACAGGCTCAGGAGGCAGAGATACAGCAGCTGTGGACCACTATAGCTGTGAGAGATCAGTTGCTCCTGGATCTGAGGGCAGAGCGGGATCAGCAAATAGCTGATCTCAGAGCAGAGATAGCATGCCGTGAGGCGATGGCACAGGCCGAGGCACTGGAGCTCCGATGGAGGGGACGGAGGGGACGGAGGAGACAGAGGGGAGGGAGGAGAGGAGGGAGGAGATGGAGGAGATGGCAGGAGGGGGAGAGGGAGGAGGATGGAGAGAGGAGAGGGGTCGAGATCAGGTGGCCAGAAATGGTCACGGGGACAGAGATCGGCCACACCTGAGGAGGAGGCAAGACCAGCTCGCCGGCAGGCAGAGGTACAGCAGGAGCAGCCTGCGGGTGGAGAGGACCTGAGAGCCCAGATATAGGCTTAGGAGGCAGAGATACAGCAGCTGCGGACCACTATAGCTGTGAGAGATCAGCAGCTCCTGGATCTGAGGGCAGAGCGGGATCAGCAGATAGCTAATCTCAGAGCAGAGATAGCACGCCGTGAGGCGATGGCACAGGCCGAGGCACTGGAGCTCTGATGGGAGTCAGCGAGAGCTGCTTATTATCATGGGTTATATCTGCAGGCTGTCCCAGAGGGTGAGAGAGCACCATCATACTCTCAGCGGGCAGGGGTATCAGATGTGGTACTCGATAGGAGAGCTATGCCTCCTCCACCACCACGAGTTCCTCACGAGGGTGGTAGCGAGTCTTTCATAGTTAAACTCATAGTCCCTTCAAACTCCATGCATAAAGAGCTATGAGCCGCTTTGTGAGGCCTCATTCTTGAGCAACCTTGCATGTAATGGTTCATAGAAGTGCATATTTTAGTGTGTACATTTCAGCCTTGGGATGTAGCGAGTACCTATGGGATTCTCATCCCTGATTTTCTTGATGTTCTTGATTCAGACATCTTTTATGAGCTTTTTCTCGAATTTGAGATTCTTATCTCTTACTTTGAATGTGATCCCGAATCGACCTCATGTTCAAAGGCCTTTTGTTTATGCTTTGTCCGGATATGATCCCGAATCGACCTCATATCTGAGTTGTTTTGTGATCCCAGATCGATCTCACATTGCAACTTCATTCTTTGACTACATGTGTTCCCAAATCGATCACACATTAGTCAAAGAGGGGCAAATGTATGAACCCTAAAATGGTCGCCTAGACTTTGGGCCCCATTTATTCAATTTATCAATCCTGAATCATTTTTGTCAATAATCAATATTTTCAACAATATTAATTTCTTGATCAAATCCTAATTTCGATCATATATTGGATTTTTATCCTTGGGCTAACCATTTATCCTAAGTCTTTATTTGATTAAAAGGAATATTTCCTCCCTTTTTAATTAAATAAAAAGCCCCTTTTCCTCTTATCCTAAGTTGCACAAATAAAGCATTATTCCTATTTTATAAAAAGGGAAAAAACACTTTTTGTCTCACATGAGGCTCAAAAGTCAACACTTCACTCTCATTGGAGGATGTTTGTGCACATGGATTGCTCCTCTTTCAAGCTCCACCGCTGATTAAGATTTTTGCCTCTTAATCTCAATGGTCCATTTCACCTCATTTCTTATAAAAGGAGAGCTCTTTCCTTCATTTGCATATCCATATTTTATGCTATTGTTATGCTGCAAGTTTTCTAGGTACATTTGGAGCTTTTTGAAGACATTGAAGACTTGTTGCTTTCATCATTTTAGTTGCATTTCATAATAGTTTTGCTTTCATAGTTACATTCATGGCATCATAGATTAGATTTTCTTTTATGCAATAGAATAGATCTCACATAGCTTAATTAGGGGCTTGGAATCTATTGTACTTCTTTTCATAGCTTAGTTTGCACTTCATTTGATAGATTAGTCTTGCACATTCATACTGGTTGCATTTGCATTTCATTTCCATTTAGATTCTTGGAGATATTGGCATTGTTGCCCCTGTCTTCACTTGAATCTCTCATTGTATGGTTGACTAGCAAGGTCACCCTCTTGTAGCTCTAGCTGAGAGCAAAACTCATAGTCCCTTGCAACTCCATGCATAGAGAGCTATGAGCCGCTTTGTGAGGCCTCATTCTTGAGCAACCTTGCATGTAATGGTTCATAGAAGTGCATATTTTAGTGTGTACATTTCTGGCGCCCACCGTGGGGCTGAGTAGATTAGCTTTGTCCCTTTAATTCTGCATTTTTCATCATTTTCGGATTAATTTTCAAAAAAATCTGCGTCTCTGGTTTTCTGTCTCAGATTATCGCGCGACACTTCTCAGAAATATCACGCGATATACTTCCTGTCTTGGCGCGATAGTTCTCTCGGAAATAGTATCGCACGCATATATTGACTTCTGTCGCCTGATATCGTGTGAAGTATCGCCTGTCATCGTGCGAAGTATCGCTCGGTTGAGAAGTATCGCCCGACTATAGGAAACTGTATCACGCGATACTGTTGAAGACTAAGAAACATCGCCTGATCTGGCAGAGACTTGCGCTTTCAATTTTTTTTGTCCGAATTCGATTATTTTAGCTTGCTATTTTGTTTTGCTTTGTTTAGATAGGTCTAACCTGCATTTTTTAGCTTGAATCCATCAGATTATTGCACATTTACATTTGGATTTTGATCTTGCTAACATTGTGGGTCTAACAAGTTGTGTTTGTAGGTGCTTTCCTTTGCTTGAAAATTGCTAAAAACGCATGTCAAAGAGGGCTACTAACAGTTTTTGCAGGGCTGCCCAAGCATAAAAACAAAAAACAATTTTTTTTTTTCATTTCTTGCTTGTTGTTATTTTCCTTTCATTTGTGGCATTTACTAATTGTATTAGAAATCTTAATACCTTGTGAAAGGGATCTTGAGGTGGTAGGAGAAGTATGCTCTTCACCTTTAGGTGAATCAGAAAATCTTGACCCATCTTAAAGTTTTGGAAGCAAGGGGGTAATTGATCTCTTTGCTTGGTGTGTTTGGGAGAGATTCTTGAGATAGGGGAGTATGCTCTTCACCCTTGTGGTGAATCAAAAACCTTGAACTTCAAGATTTGATCCATTTTTGTTTAGTTTAGGAATCCTTTAGCGGGCCTGCTCTTGAGCAATCAAGAGGAACGACTCAAGTGGGGACAACCTTGTCATCATTCTCCTTGGTGGCAAGTGATTCCAACTCACTATAATCTCAAGGCTATCAAGGACACCAAAAACCTTGATAGACATAACACTTGTCTTCGTTTGATGTGAGTAGCTCATGGGATTGCGACCATGAGGAAAATATTGAACAAGAATGCTTAAGGTACTCTTGAGGCCGCGAGGTCCTAGTCCTTTATGAGGAGTAAGAGGGGTGTTGTGAACGGAAATCCTTATTAAGAACCATTAGATAGAAGCCACCTTCTTTTAGCCGCTTATCTTCTTAGTGCAAGGATTGATCCAAGTGGTTTACCCGGATCACCTTAAGATACTCACCATATGTGTCCCTTTGGTTGTGTCATTTTGACATTTCCATGACAAAGCCAACATCTCTTATGGGTAACCACTTGGTGTGAGGCGAGGGGGCATCAAGTTGTGGGCTAAGTTGGTAAGTATTGAGCCTTGACTTTCTAGGATAGATTTGCTTGAAGTGTTTTCGATTGTGTGATACCAGTGTAAACGTTCTTACATACAAACAATCGGTAGCATTCATAGGGTGTTGTTTCAATTTTGATATCACAAGTGTTTGTCTTGGCAAGGTTGCTTTTGCCCTTGTTTCAAGTGTTTGAGACCATGTTTTGATCCCTTGCTGTTTGCAAACCTACCGAAATTCTGCTGATACCGTGACTGAAATAAAAAACATCAACCCTCAGACTGAAAATTTTGACCAAACAGACCCAAAAATGCAAATTTCACACAATTCTGGTCAAGAGTTAAATAATTCTGCAATAGTATCGCGCACTGTAAGGCGAAGTATCGTGCGATACTTCGCACATGCTAGAAATATCGCCCCCTTTGAAGAGAAATATCACGCGATAGTTCGCCCCTGACGGACTATCGCCCTGCCTGCCTGGAGTATATCGCCCGCTAGTGTTAAGAAGTATCGCCTGTCTTAGGGTGAAGTATCGCACGGGTATAGGTTTATCGCCCTAGTAGCCTGGAGTATATCGCCTGGTTCATTTTTGTCATGCCCAAATTTTGGTCAGTTTCAGGTGCTGTCAGTTAGGCTAGGTCTTAGAGCAGGCTTCTCACCCTGACGTTTGAGATCTATCTTGACTCTAAATTTTTGGTTCTTAGCTCTCCGGGATAGCATCATTTGATTTACAAAGTCACTTTGGAATAATTGTCAAGTTAGAAAGCCATTCTTGGTGCCAAGGTCCAACTTTAAAATTGTTAGCTATATTCTGGGAAAATTTTAGTTCTCTTATTGTCCAAATCGCTTTCATTTTCAATTATCTTTTGGCCTAGTCCAACCTCCTGATTCAAAAGTGCAAGGGTAGTCACCCTTTGATTTGAAGCACCTCTTTGACAGTGTTGGTAAAGCCCTCTTTTTTTTTCTTTTTTCATTTCTCTTTGGACAATAGAGGACTTTGATTATCCTAGTTTGGTGTTGACACTTTGAAAGGTCACCTTATCATTGAGAATATCTCTCTTTCATGTCAGTTACGACAAGGTACCAAGTTAATCAAGGGAAGCGACCCCCTGTTGCCTTTAGCCAGTTACCACCTATCAAGACTCGTCGACAACCTAAGGGAAAATGACCCCTTTTTGACCAATCTCCTAAGAGTGAATCCGAGGTTTGTTTCAATCCGGGAGCTAACCCTAGTGAAGTGAGCACCTCTTTCATACCACTTTCATCAAGTATGGACATGAGTTACACTTTCACCCGACAACAAAGAGAAGCCATGAATCAAACTCTCGAGGATATCTTTCAATGACACAGAAGAGAGTATGGTGGTTCTTCTCATGCCAGTCCACCCGGGTCACCTCCTAACAACGCGAGGTATTTTGATGCTCATCAACGAGCTGAAAGACAGCATAAGTCAGCTCACTCAGATTCAGGGTCACAACACGAAGACCAGAACAACGAATCTAGTGATCACCATATCAACGCAGCTAATGCAATAAGGCATTCAAGACAAACCTCCCCACTTAAAAACACTTCTCGATATGCAAATACAAGATTGAGAAGCATTGAGAGAGAGAAGCAAGCCTACTTAGATGAACAGGCTGCTAAAAAGGAAAAATTCCGACAACTAGAGGAAGAGGAACGTGCATTGTTGGATATACAGAAAAGAGTCGCCCAAGAAGAAGAAGATAGACTCTATGCACAACAACTCCAAAGTCGATTTAACGGGAGGGGAGCCAATAGTGGGATCAACTCGCCCCCATCTACCCCTTCCCCTAGCCCTCGAAGAAGATCAAAGACAGCCTCACGATCCCCAAGTCCTAGAGGAAGAAGGACTTCAAGATATGACCATCATAGGAGACAATCATCTCATAAACATTCAAAGCAACCCTCCCAACGAGCACATCATGGCTCACAACATGGAGGCAGTTATGCTAAATTTGATCATATGGACTTCATGACTATGCAACAAGAACCATTCTTTCAAGCCTATGTGGAGCAATACGTGGAACAAAAAAAAGACCAATTTTTGGAAAGTCTTATCAACAAAGGCACTAAAATTCCATATAATTTTGATGTTCACCAAAAGATCAAGAAACAGAATCCTTCAACTGATGAGGTGATCTTACAAATACAAAAGGATATAGACAGAATGAAGGCTCCCAAGAGCACATTTCATTTGGACTCCATATGTCCTAACCCCATTGACAAAAGTGTGGTGATGGTAGAATTTCCTAAGAAAGTGGAATTCCCAACATACGACAAATATGATGGCACTGGTGACCCTCATGACCATGTTCGACAATTCTACATAATGAGCTTTTCCTTTCACCATGAAGACTCCTACTTGCTGAGATTGTTCCCAAGGAGTTTAAAAGGTCAAGCCATGGAGTGGTTCACCAACCTTTCCCCTCCAGTAAAGACATTTAGAGAACTTGTCCAAAGATTTGTGCAACATTTCGCTTACAATTTATCTAGGTCGGTCACCATGCTTGATTTGTGTAAACTTAAACAAAATCAAGGGGAATCTTTTGTCACCTTTCTACAACGATGGAGGCGATTGTGTTCGAAATACCCAAGGACAATCCCTGAAGAAGAGAGAATTGATATCATTGTGAACAATCTAATACCAGAACTCAAATATGAAGTCAAGAAAATCCCATTTAATTCCTTTGATACTATGGTAGAGGTGGCATGTCGCATTGAGGATGTCCTAAAAGAACAAGGAATTTTGGCTAAACCAACAAATAACAACAATAGCCAAAATAACAATACTAATGGTAACAAGGACAAAAAGAACTCTTATTGGAACAAAAACAAGCAAGTCGTCAACGACGGAGTTGTTGATTCATCTCAGGTCAAAAATGAAGGAGTTCTTAATCTCTCTCATGCAGTTCAAGCTATGAAGTTGCAAACATCGTCAACGCAACAAGACAAACCTAAGTATCAAAAGAGATCTAAAACGGAGAAAAGACAATTCACTAAATTGGGAGAATCCTATGCAGATGTTTTTAAGACACTAGTTGCTCATAATCTGGTGCACCCACAGGATCCTACAAAACATCGAATACCAGATCCTTTACCTCATTGGTGGGATGCTAAGGCTTTCTGCGTTTTCCATAATGGGATTGGACACGACATAGAAAATTGTTTTAAACTCAAGCATCTTGTCCAAGACCTTATTGAGAAAGGACAATTACAAGTGGATGGGTTAACTACTAATGCAGACCATAAAGCCTTTAAAGAGCCCTTGCCTAAATATGAAAAAGGAGAGAATTCTAGCAGTAAGAATGGAAAGGCGGCTATTAACTATACATACACACATGCTGATAATGTGATTAACATGCTTGAAGTGGCTGACGATAATATCAACATGGTGAGAAAGAAAGATCCTTATGGACATAATGTGGACTCAATTCCTATGACTAATGAAAGACCCGCTGTGGTGATAAGAGGTCCTCACTCACAAGGAACGCCCCAGTCCCTCAATGCTGTCACTAGGGGTCAGGCCCAAGCACCCATTATCATCAAAGGTCCTAGCACTAGCAAGTCTAAACAGCCCGTGTCCAAAGGTGCTCCTCCAAAATCTGTCGTTGGTCCTGATTCCAATTATAATCTTATTGACCAACTACAACGTACACCCGCTCAGATATCCATTTTTGAGCTTTTAGAATTATCTCCTAAGCACAAGCGCATCCTCGAGGATGCTTTGCGAGCGGCCAATGTCCCTAATAACTTAGATATCGACCAATTCCAAAACATGGTCAACCATTTGGCTAGCCCTCATTTCCTCACCTTCTCAGAAGAAGATGACAAATCCATTAGTCACCCACATAATTTGGCCTTACACATCGAGGTCATGATTCATAAAACCCGTGTTAGGCGTGTACTGATAGATGGGGGTGCGGGGCTCAATATTTGTACCCTGAGTTTGCTGCTAGCTCTAGGGTATTCCGAGAACGTCATTGACACAAAGAAAAGAATTACAATCAAAGCATATGACGAAGCAGAAAGAAGTTCTAAGGGATTGGCTGTTTTGCCTATTCGTATTGGTTCTGTAGAAAAAGACATACTATTCCAAATTGTTGATGTTGGACCTCTAGCCTACAACATTTTGATAGGTAGGCCATGGATTCATGAAATGCAGGCAGTCCCATCGACATATCACCAGTGTGTTAAGTTTCCCCATAATGGTGTAGAAATTTGCATCCCTGGAGACAGTGCTCTATCAGTTAATAACATTTCTGCGCGATCACATGTACCTTTGAATAGAGAAGCTGACAGTCCTAGTAGTTCACTTGAACAATGCAAGCAGAAATTCAAAACCATGGACCTTGGGATGGGAGATTATAAGATTGATTCTTTTACAAAAATGCCAATCTCTCCTAGGTCTTATGGGAGACCCTCCCCAAATGCGAAGCCTTCGTCATCAGCAATGACATTATTTGGGAAATTTGTTGAGTCTTCAGTCCCCATTCAAGAAGAGAAAGAGGAAGTTGCTGTAAGGAACTGGATATATCGCGAGGAGAAATACAAACATAATGAGAATTTTGCTCCTTCACCTGAAACTTATGGGAAAGGGTATACACTGGTTAAAAATATGGGATATCCGAGATTTGGTCCCCTTAGTCATAGGCTGGACGCTAAAGCTGAGCCTCTTGATCATGCTCTTTTTGGACGAAAGAGTAAATCCACGGTCGGCTTAGGTTTTGAGAATAAGAAGAAGAAAGGTATCCCTGTCCCAGCTGCAACGGACAGTGACAGTGATGCAGATTATACGCCCGATCTCTCCAACCAACAAGATGTGTCTGATGATTGGGTGCCCTCAACGAATCTCCTTTGGGGAGATTCCACAGATTTGATGCTTAATACTCCTACTATCCCAGCTGCGACGGATAGTGATTGTGTGACTTCTAGATCGACAAAGGAAAGTGTTACTGTCCTAGCTGCGACGGATAGTACCAATACTAGCACTAGAGAGGGGGAAACCCTTCCTAACCTTGAAGCTTCTACATCACGAGGCCTAAATGATGACTTAGAGACAGACTCCCATGAATATGAATGGGATTCGCTTTCAGACGCAACAATTGATCTAAACGTGGATATTATCCATGCCTATAGTACCCCACCCGATGCGACTAACGATCCTAGTGTCAGACTAGAGGATTGCGCTCCTCAAATCGCCTTAGTAGACGACGCTTCGTTTGATAGGATGAGTCCTAATTCGGGTATCTTAGGAGAAGACTGGATGAGCTCCGATTATATGGTCACCAGAGATGACACCTTTCGCATTAACAACATCGAACCTACCATTGACTTACTCCTTGTTCACTTTGACCTGATTGACTGGTCTCAGCGCCACCAAGAGCCCACATTCCTCACATTTCACAATGATTACGAAATTGCTTGCTATCTGAATGCTCTCGAACCCGTGACTTCTTCCACCAGTGAACCAACAACCAGCATGACAGAGCCTGATATTAAGTACCTCAGTCTCAAAACAAAAGACAAAAAGAAAAATAGGTCTGATGGCGAAAACCACTTTGTGGCGGTGTCAGAACCAAAAATAGTAAAAAGAAATGACGCATCCGAAGGTGAAAACCTCTTTGAGGCACCTAAGGATGGGGTACTTAATAACTTGCTGAGTTATTTCCAGGATAGATCATCAATATTGATTGAACCAACAAAGCCGGTCAATTTAAACACAGAAGAAAATCCTCAGATAGTCCATCTTGCTCAGTCTTTATCAGAGGAAGAGACCAAGGCATATGTACAGTTTTTACAGAAAAAGAAAATTAATTTTGCATGGACCTACTCAGACATGCCAGGGCTTGACACAAATCTCATAATGCATCACTTATCTATAGCTCCAGGAGTCAAGCCAGTAAAATAGAGATTAAGAAAAATGCATCCACATATAGCTCTACTTGTCAAAGGAGAATTAGAAAAGCTTTTGAGAGCTGGATTTATTAGAGCCATCGATTATGCAGAATGGATCTCAAACATAGTACCGGTCTCCAAACATGATGGGTCCATTCGTGTCTGCACAGATTTTAGAGATCTAAACAAAGCCTGCCCAAAGGACGATTTTCCACTTCCAAACATTGACATGATAGTGGACATGACGGCGGGCTATGACATATATTCCCTAATGGATGGTTTCTCGGGGTATAATCAAATCAAAATAGCTCCTGAAGATCAAGAGAAAACAACATTCACATGTGCATGGGGAACCTACTGTTGGAACGTCATGCCATTCGGGTTAAAGAATGCAGGAGCAACCTACCAAAGAGCTATGACAACTATCTTTCATGATATGATGCACAAAAATATGGAAGATTATGTGGATGATACCCTGGCAAAATCAAGAAAAAGGGACACACACCTCAATGATCTGGAAGTAATTCTAGATCGTATGGAACAATTTCAACTCAGATTGAATCCAAAGAAGTGCGCATTTGGCGTCACCTCAGGCAAACTTTTAGGATTCATAATATCAGCAAAAAGTATCGAGGTTGATCCCGAAAAGGTCCAAGCAATCCTAGATATGCCACCTCCTCGAAATATCAGCCAAATGAGAAGTCTTCAGGGACGTCTTCAATCAATTAGGAGGTTTATTTCTCAGCTTGCAGATAGAGCGCAACCCTTCAACAAGACATTGCATAAGGGTGCTTCTTGTGTTTGGAACGAGGATTGTCAAAAGATCCTAGATCAGATCAAACAATACTTGGCTAATCCTCCGATCTTAATGCCTCCTATTCCAGGGAAACCATTGATCTTATATATCTCAGCTATAGACACTTCCCTGGGGGCATTATTGGCTCAAACAGATGATACTGGGAAAGAACGAGCCATCTACTATATCAGCCGTACTCTAGTCTCTTATGAGATCAATTACAATAATATTGAGAAGTCTTGTCTTGCGGTGGTGTTTGCTTCTCAAAAGTTGCGCCACTACATGCTTGCTCATACCATACATTTGGTTGCCAAAATTGATCCCCTTAAATACTTGCTTGGTAAGGCTGCCCTGACGGGTAGACTTGCTAAATGGATGATGGTCCTCACTGAATTTGACATAGAGTATGTTGAAAGGAAGGCAATAAAAGGGCAAGCTATTGCTGACCAATTAGCTGATTTTCCAATCCAGGATAGTATGCCAGTCCAAGTGGAATTCCCAGATGAACACATCTTATATACCACTACTCGCACTTGGACAATGTTCTTTGATGGCTCCCGCATGCAAAATGGATCAGGTGCTGGAGTGTTATTTATTTCTCCACATGGGTACAACATTCCGAAATCTTATAAACTATTATTCCCATGTACCAATAATATTGCAGAATATGAAGCTTTAACTAATGGCTTGAAAATGGCTATAGAATGGAATATCACAGAATTACATGTCTTTGGGGATTCTCAGTTAATCATCAACCAAGTCAATGAAGAGTATCAAACCAAGGATGACAAATTGATACCCTATAAAAAGATGGTTGATTCTTTGAGACGCTATTTCACCTTTGTAACGTTTCAACAAATTCCTAGGACAGAGAACAAAGCTACAGACGCCATGGCCGCATTGGCTTCACTTCTTCAGTTGGAGACACATGAATCCAGATTTGAATTCCTGGTGGAAGAGCTACACCATCCCATCTTTGACTCATCTAAAAGTCGTGTCATTTGTGCCATTATCACACACGAGTCTTCCCGATATGGTGCTATCTATTCATATCTTCATGATGGCATCATCCTTGACACATTCACCCGCTCCAAACGTCGAAACCTCATCCGTAACGCCTCTCACCACACCCTCATCTCTGGTGACTTATATAGGAGGGGTTTAGATGGGACACTCCTTAGGTGCTTGGAAAAGGAGGAATCCAACCAAGCGTTAGCTGACATCCACGAGGGCATTTGTGGTGGGCATTCTAATGGTCTTGCCATGGCCCGAAGGTTGCTTAGGGCGGGATATTATTGGCCCACAATGCAGATGGACGCAGTCACCTTTGCTAAGTCATGTGAAAAATGTCAGAAACACGGCAACCTGATTCATGCTCCGGGAAGGGAGCTGATTCCTTCTATTTCTCATTGGCCATTTCAGCGCTGGGCCTTTGATTTGGTTGGGCAGATTCATCCCAACTCATCAGGTGGACACAAGTTCATTATTACTGCCACTGACTACTTCACAAAATGGGTGGAGGCCGTACCACTTTCTGTTGCTTCAGGAAGGACCATTTCTTTGTTCATCTTGAATCATATCATTTGCCGATTTGGAGTGCCTTCTGAGATCATTACTGACAATGGAGGTCAATTTAAGAATAAGGACCTAAAGTACCTATGCAAAAAGTTTAAAATCAAGCAACATTGGTCCTCTATCTACTTCCCACAGGGAAACGGACAGGCAGAAGCTTCTAACAAAACCATTCTTAAGATTCTTCATAGAACAGTACACAAGAATGGTAGGGATTGGCACTTACAAATCAATCCAGCACTATGGGCTTACCGAACAAGCATTCGCACACCTACAGGAGCCACTCCTTTCTCTCTCACCTATGGCGCTGAAGCAATATTGCCTTTAGAAGTCGAGATACCATCCCTTAGAGTCTCACTCAAAGGTTTGATTACAGATGAGGATTACCGCGCCATGAGGTTGCAGGAACTAGAACTTCTAGATGAGAAGCGTAAGGCTTCCTTTGATCATATGAGAGTGTATCAGAAGCGTATGTCCAAGGCATTCAACAAGAAGGTTCACCCTAGAGAATTTCAAATAGGTGATCTTGTTTTACGAGAAAACCCTAAGAACCAACAAAACAGAGAGCAAAAGGGCAAGTTTGAACCTAACTGGCTTGGACCATATGTCATCACAGCTGCTTTTGGTACTGGTGCGTATTTACTGTTAGATCCTGATGGAGAATAGCTCCCTGATCCTATTAACATTGTGCACCTTAAGAAGTTCTATCCTTGATGCCCGTTCTGTCTAGGGGCATCCTTTGTATATATCTTATTGATCCTGAAAAAAATACCAAAAAAATTCATATATGATGCTGAAAAAATCCTACAAAGCATAAAAAGTCCTGAGAAAAATACAAAAAAATCAAAATATTCAAAAAAATCAAAAAAATAGAAAAAGTGCCTTGGTGAAAACCTAGCAATAGGCGCCTTGGTAGCAAAAATACAAAAAAATGAAAAAATGAAAAATGATTCCAAGTAGTGAAAACCTGGAAACAGGCGCTACTTGAGGCCTTTGCACCCCTATTTGTTAGCATGCGTTCTTGACACTTAGCCACTTCCCATCATGCCTTGACCTTATTTGGCCTAGTCTGGAATTGGTCTTTGTCTTTGTCTAGGGGGCATAACTGTTCGCATAGGTCCTTTTGGTGTGTTTGTCTCTTGAGATATTTCACAATAGGTGTTTTTCAAACACCACCCCAACAGTGTTTTTCAACACTACCCTTGCGTCGAGTGTTTCTTAACACTTATCAGGTGTCTTACCCAATAGTCTAAGTATAATGTGATAATGCTCATGTGCAGATGCGATACTCAGAGTTTGACTCTATGACCAACACACATGCACTTAAACAATTAACTCGCTGACGATATGGTGACTTTATTTTTCTTTGTGTGCTGTCTATGAGGATTTCTTTGATGAGTGGTCTCTCCCTGAGAAGTCTCCGATGATGCATTGCTAGAAGACTGAGGGAATGAGAACATGTTTTCTTTCTTTATCTGCTTGTGGGTATATTTTGTTGATCCTAACTGTCATGAGCATTTATGCTAGTCTTACTTGACACTATGGATTGACGAGGTATTATCCTTGACTGTTTTGCGAGTGCATGCTTTTAGCTATCCTGACTTTCATGTGTCTTGATACAAGCATAATCTCGCCATATCAAATTTAGGTGATCTCACTGCATTAGTCATCTTGCCCTATATGTCTTTGATGCCTAGGTGAGATTTCCACATTTCTATCTGATAAAGATCATATTCATATCCACATAGTTACGCTAGTGTGCATTGTATGATCTTACGACGCTACCAATAACGCTCGATGATGATAATTAGATGTCTATAAGCGTTGTGACCTTGCAAGTCAACCACTTTCACAGTAGCTTGCATTTTTAGGTTCATGATAGTCTAGTCTTGCATTTTGCATATGGAAAGAGCTCTCATTTTCATCCTACGTGGACCTATCGGTCAACTGCGCTCACCTTCTCTTCTTCTTGATCATGTCTTTCGCTCCTTGTCTTTTTCATCTCGACCCTGTTCCTGTTCATTACAAGGGGTTAATCACATCATCATATCTATATCAAAACCGTCATTTTCAAGAAACATAAGTCTATATCATACATATGAGAATTAAACATACATCTATGAGAGAGAACATACATAAGCACATACATAAGCATTTTGAGCAAAATGACAAGACAATATACATAAACTGATACATCCATCACAAGTGAGACAAATACACATGATATATCGAATATCCAGTAATCTCATAACTCAATAAATGTCATGATATACAATATGAGATCCCAAAATCTGGATCAAAAGTCTCAAAATATGTCCAAACATCTAAAACCTAACCCTAAGACTCGCTACCACCCTCGTGAGGAACTCGTGGTGGTGGAAGAGGCATAGCTCTCCTATCGTGTACCACATCTGATACCCCTGCCCGCTGAGAGTATGATGGTGCTCTCTCACCCTCTGGGACAGCCTACAGATATAACCCGTGATAATAAGTAGCTCTCGCTGACTCCCGTCGGAGCTCCAGTGCCTCGGCCTGTGCCATCGCCTCACGGCATGCTATCTCTGCTCTGAGATCAGCTATCTGTTGATCCCGCTCTGCCCTCAGATCCAGGAGCTGCTGATCTCTCACAGCTATAGTGGTCCGCAGCTGCTGTATCTCTGCCTCCTGAGCCTGTATCTGGGCTCTCAGGTCCTCTCCACCCGCAGGCTGCTCCTGCTGTACCTCTGCCTGCCGGTGAGCTGGTCTCGCCTCCTCCTCAGGTGTGGCCGATCTCTGTCCCCGTGACCATTTTCGGCCACCTGATCTCAACCCCTCTCCTCTCTCCATCCTCCTCCCTCTCCCCCTCCTGCCATCTCCTCCATCTCCTCCCTCCTCTCCTCCCTCCCCTCCGTCCCCTCCGTCTCCTCCGTCTCCTCCCAGCGCTGGCACCTGTGCATCTGGTACTGTAAATCGAGGGAATGGTACCCTCCGCCGCTCTGCTCTGTAGGCTCCATCAGCCCCTGCGTCTGCCACATCTGAGAAATAATCCCAAGGCTCACCCCTGATAGCTGTTGTCTCTGCGACAGCCTGCTGATAATCTAACATGGGTAGCCACCCATGTCCCTCCTCATCCCTAGCTCTGGCATAAGTGGTAGTCTCTGTCGAGACTCGCTTCTGCCTCCCAAACTGCCGCCACACCCGACTGATGCAAAATCTCTCTATGATCTCCGCATATCGACCTACTAGTGGCCGACTGCACAGCATATAGCTCAACTCATCTGCGGCATCCCCCCAAACCTCAACCTCCCTGTACGGCCTCCATGTGAATGAGGCTATCTCATCCAGAATCCACCGATAATAGGTCACATCCCCTGAATGGGCATGTGATATAAACCCGATGTACTTGTAAATAAAGGGGTACCTCCTCTCCCTCGGCTGAACCTTGGGGCGCACCACAGCAATGTGCTCCCATGCCCATACCTGTGCTAGGATGGCACCGCATGCCCATGTCCGACCGTCCCTGTAGACGATCTCGTGCAGCTCATGATACATCTCTGCTAGGATCGCAGGCCCCCATGCCATCCGTCGGGGCCTGCCTACCAAGTCTACCAGTAATCTACCCCATCCGAGCGGGAATCCCTTCTGACTGCGATCAGTCATCAGGATCTGTGAAATGATCGATGCCACAATACATGGCACCGGATAATCTCTGCCAAAGTCATCAAGCAGTCGCTCCCAGCTGACATGCCTATCTAGGATGGTCACATCCTGAAACATCTCCTGTATCAACCGCCGCCCCTCAGTAACATCCTGATCATAATATACCTGTGACAACACATAAATCATGTTAGTTTTCATCTTTTAAAAACATTACATTCTACATGACTATCTTAAAACATGATTATACTTACAGGCTCTCCGTGGCATGGAACTCGGAGGATCCTATAAACATCTTCCAGTGTGATGGATGCCTCGCCTGTAGGAAGGTGGAAGGTGTTGTGCTCGCTGTGCCATCTCTCGGCCAGCGCAGTCAACAACCCATGATCTGCTCGGATATACGGATACCGCAACAGATACCGGAATCCCATCGCCCTGAGGTCGGCATTGCCCGGATCATCCAGATCTCGGACACACCGTAATCTTGTCACCTTCGGCGCTCTGATAATGAGCGTCGGAAAAACCTCCTGCAAGCCAAAATCAAGCCCGTTGTTAGTACATATTATGATGGATGTCCAAAAACTCAGTATAAAATATCTTAAAAACGTAACATTGTCTAGACCCATGTCATTTTTACTCAAAAATACGTTAAATATCAAATTTTTCAATTGGGCGATATTCTTTTTTGGAAAAGTATCGTGCGATACTTCTCCCTATAGTGGGGCGATAAACGTTATGTCGAGCGATACTTCGCCCAGTATCGCGCGATCTTTCGCCCAGTATCATGCGATACTGGTGTCTAAAGCACGCGATACTTTTGGGGCACGCGAAGTATCGCGCGATACTTCTCCCCAAAGCGCACGATACTTCTAAAGTATCGCGCGATATTTTGCCCAACACAAAATTTTGAAATTTAAAATTTGAAAAAAAAAACGTGCTAAAAAAAAAAAAAAAAAGCTATTAAATGCTAGAAATGACCAAAAAGCTTGAGTTTTTCGAAAACATACCGGGGCAGGATAGTGTGGTGGCCGGTTATGCAACCGGGCGCGCTCGAATCGATGCCTGTGGACGGGAACTCCTGCTTGCTGAGCCATTTTCTCTCTCTAAAGCTCTGAAATTCTCAAATCGCTAAAAGACAAATGATTTTTGAAAATGACATTTTGACCCCTTTTATAGCATTTTGACTTTTTGACCTAATTTTCAAAACACCTCGGAATTGCGCGAAAATTGCACCCCTAGCTAATTTCGACGTCCTGGATCCATTTTCGGACTCAAAATCGAAATCCGAGGTCATCTTGATAGTCAAAATTGCGTTTCAAAATCTTCTCCCTTCTGCGCAGTTGGCTGATCTTTTGAGGCCTAATCTTTTGATCTTTGTTGGGGCATCGTCATTTCTTCATTTCCATGTCTCTCAATTTTCTAATCTTTCATTCACCCTATCTCTTTTCTTCTAGCTCATCGCTGGGGCATGTTTCATTGCCTAATGGTTATCCTGTTGTCATTTACCTTCGATTGTGATTTCATTCTGATTTGATCAAATCCTTATCGATTCGCTGTTCTCCCCTCTACTTGATTTCGATTTCGACTCCGAGGGGGCAGTACCTATGGGATTCTCATCCCTGATTTTCTTGATGTTCTTGATTCAGACATCTTTTGTGAGCTTTTGCTCGAATTTGAGATTCTTATCTCTTACTTTGAATTTGATCCCGAATCGACCTCATGTTCAAAGGCCTTTTGTTTATGCTTTGTCCGGATATGATCCCGAATCGACCTCATATCTGAGTTGTTTTGTGATCCCAGATCGATCTCACATTGCAACTTCATTCTTTGACTACATGTGTTCCCAAATCGATCACACATTAGTCAAAGAGGGGCAAATGTATGCACCCTAAAATGGTCGCCTAGACTTTGGGCCCCATTTATTCAATTTATCAATCCTGAATCATTTTTGTCAATAATCAATATTTTCAACAATATTAATTTCTTGATCAAATCCTAATTTCAATCATATATTGGATTTTTATCCTTGGGCTAACCATTTATCCTAAATCTTTATTTGATTAAAAGGAATATTTCCTCCCCTTTTAATTAAATAAAAAGCCCCCTTTCCTCTTATCCTAAGTTGCACAAATAAAGCATTATTCCTATTTTATAAAAAGGGAAAAAGCACTTTTTGTCTCACATGAGGCTCAAAAGTCAACACTTCACTCTCATTGGAGGATGTTTGTGCACATGGATTGCTCCTCTTTCAAACTCCACCACTGATTAAGACTTTTGCCTCTTAATCTCAATGGTCCATTTCACCTCATTTCTTATAAAAGGAGAGCTCTCTCCTTCATTTGCATATCCATATTTTATGCTATTGTTATGCTGCAGGTTTTCTAGGTACATTTGGAGCTTTTTGAAAACATTGAAGACTTGTTGCTTTCATCATTTTAGTTGCATTTCATAATATTTTTGCTTTCATAGTTACATTCATGGCATCATAGATTAGATTTTCTTTTATGCAATAGAATAGATCTCACATAGCTTAATTAGGGGCTTGGAATCTATTGTACTTCTTTTCATAGCTTAGTTTGCACTTCATTTGATAGATTAGTCTTGCACATTCATACTAGTTGCATTTGCATTTCATTTTCATTTAGATTCTTGGAGATATTGGCATTGTTGCCCTTGTCTTCACTTGAATCTCTCATTGTATGGTTGACTAGCAAGGTCACCCTCTTGTAGCTCTAGCTGAGAGCAAAACTCATAGTCCCTTGCAACTCCATGCATAGAGAGCTATGAGCCGCTTTGTGAGGCCTCATTCTTGAGCAACCTTGCATGTAATGGTTCATAGAAGTGCATATTTTAGTGTGTACACTAATAACCTTTTTTAATACCTCCATCTCCATATTTATATAAAATTCATCTTCCATATCTATGTAAGAAATAACATATAATTCAAACATGTATAGTGTAGTATTAGAATCAAGCTCACTTTATATTTAAACTCTCAAGTGAAACTACCATGGGTGTTTCTTTAGTAACTTAGTTAAATTTGGTTAGAATTTCAAACCCATTTTCAAGGATAAAACAATGGGGTCACACCAAAAAAGAAAATAAACTATAACAACCTTAACCATTAATACTTTATAAACCACATAATGTTACTTCTAGATATAAATCATTTCATGGAACTACCACATACTTATAGGTGCTATTAGGATCTTAGGATAGAGTTAAATTGCTCTTGTGATAGTCCAAAGAGAAAGATACAAATTGTGGTGCTCCTTAGGTTTCCTCTATAAGTTTCCAGGTTGGAAAATATGTAGGTTATAAAGAAAATAGAGTTGGAGTTGTTGAGAATTATAGATTTGAAGGGCGCATGTACTAATTTATCTTTAGGTAGGAGCAACAAGAGATTTTAATATTCTAATTTATAGCTCTTGCTATAAGATATGCAATTATATTATAGGTGGTCACATTTTAGAGTGGTAGGATGTTGTTGGGAAGCTATAATTAGAGTTTCTTAAAATATATCATTATTAAAAATGGGACCCAAAAGTATAAGAGTAAGTTGAGCAATTTAGAAATCTATGGTTTGGTCTCTTTGAGCTAAATAAATATGTTACTCAAGCCTATAAATGTTTCCTTAAGTAACCCTTTGTGATTTATTCTTTTACATGGGGTTTCTTCATCACAATTTATGTTTTAGAAGATAATAGAACAAATATATTATAGGCTAATGATCTATGGGCATGGTGTAATGCACCTCTTTATGTAAAAACTTGGTTCCTAAGCTTGAATCCTTCAATAAAAAATTAGTATTATTCCACTCTGTTTTGGATTGCCTCTATAATTACTATGCATTCTTGGCTCTTGATGTTGTTAGGAAATAATGATCACACCCAATTACATATAATCCATGTCCTACATAACCCACATAAGACAATCATACATAAAAGCTTACAAATTCACCATCATGCAAAGATCAAATAGACAAGCCACAAGATAACACAAGATATACCCTAGGAAAACCTTCATGATGAAAAAACTTATCCTGAAAAAAGGATCCATACTCCATTATATTATTCAACCATAAAAAAATACAAAACACTTACTAGGTTACAATGAATACTCTCAAAATATCAAGCCTTGCAATGTATTCCCATAAGTTGGAGTTGTTGAGAATTAGAGATTTGAAGGGCACATGTACTAATTTAGCATTAAGTAGGAGCGACAAGATATTTTAGCTAATTTATAGATCTTGCAATAAGATATGCAATTATATTATAGGTGGTAACATTTTAGAGTGGTGGGCTGCTGTTGGGAGGCCCTAATTAGAGTTTCTTAAAATATATCATATTAAAAATGGGACCAAAAGTATAAGAGGAAGTTGAGAACTTTACAAAATTTGGGTTGATATGTTGGTTTAAAAATCTTTGGTCTGGTCTCTTTGAGCTAAATAAATATGTTACTCAAGCCTAAAAATGTTTCCTTAAGGAACCCTTTGTGATTTATTCTTGTACATGGGGTTTTTTCATCACAATTTATGTTTTAGAAGATAATAGAATACATATATTATAGGATAAGGATCTATGGGCATGGGGTAATGCACCTCTTTATGT
This sequence comes from Chamaecyparis obtusa, assembly GCA_027943335.1. NCBI lineage: Eukaryota > Viridiplantae > Streptophyta > Pinopsida > Cupressales > Cupressaceae > Chamaecyparis > Chamaecyparis obtusa. The sequence goes on from BSBK01006628.1 coordinate 264,588, forward strand.
AAAAACTTGGTTGCTAAGCTTGAATCCTTCAATAAAAAAATTTAGTATTATTCCACTCTATTTTAGATTGCCTCTATAAGTACTATGTATTCTTGGCTCTTAATGTTGTTAGGAAATAATGATCATACCCAATTTCATATAATCCATTTCATACATAACCCACAAGAGACCAGCATACATACTTGAGCTTAAAAATTCACCATCATGCAAAGATCAAATAGATAAGCCACAATATAACACAAGATATACCCTAGGAAAACCTTCATGAAGGAAAAACCTAGCCTAAAAAAGAATCCATACTCCATTGTATTGTTCAACCATAAAGCAATATAAAACACTTACTAGGTTACAATGAATAATCTCGAAATATCAAGCCCTCAAATGCATTCCCATGAGTCCAAGCATGTATACACACATCCCATGTCATGCTTCACAAATGCAACTTTCGAAGACACACAAAAATGATAGCCCACTCAACTAGCCAACCTAAATCACTAACTTGTGTTTTCTTTTATAAACAGAAGCTCACACAAAATACAACTAGTGGGAAAGTAAAACCATGTGTATAGAATACCATTGATCCCTCATTCAATATTGGATACTAAGTGTATACATGATTAAAACATTATTAAATATCTTTCCCCAATATTTAATAATATACAATGTGACACCCACATTAAATATAATCCTAATGTTACAATATAAGTCATCAAGTGGTCCCGAGAATAGAATCTCCAAGGAATCTCTATGTGATGCACACCCATCTAGGTGCACCGCACATAATAATAAAATATAACATTATAAATATTATGCAAGGTGTACAACACTTTTTCCCAACACATGCAATGACTTTTAGAGGTCGCAACTTTTGACTTGGGAGTTTGATTGACTAGAAATATTACACGAAAAAGATTCATGAAGATTTGAATTTGATGTTTGTTTCAACCATGTCTCAACCCTTTCTTGGGGCCAAATTATTTTATCCTTGGGTTCACAATCAACTTTTAGTATTTTTCAATATTTTTGTAATCTACTTTTTCTATTTTATTTGAGTTGAATTAAAATAGTAAGTTGACAATTAGTTTCATGTTATTCAATCATAAATAATTAGTAATTTTCATGGACATGTTGATAAGCACGTGCTACTATCTAAAATGGCAAATAATGAATAATGAAAAACTGCCAAAATGGGAATTTTTGAATTGGTAGATACAAGGGGCTTTTGTTCAATTGTAGAAACAAAATAGGAGAGTAAAAAAGATAAATATTCATCAAGTTTTAAGAGTTTTATCATTTATTTTTTTTATTGTTAATGAAAAAATTTCTTGTGTAGAATAGGTTGCATTAACTCTCCTCTACCCTAGAAATTAGTATAATTATTTGGGTAAATGTATCTAAATTTTTGCAATAATATTAAGGTGAGCTCTCATTCTAGTTATGCACATATTTTGGTAGATTTAGGTCCTTTTTGGGGTCTTTCTACAAAGATTCAAATGGTTGAACTTTGGGTAAGTCATTTGGAACTAGCCTTTAGATTGTGAGAGATTGAAATTAAGGTGTATGAGTTATTTTCAACTTCATTACATTTTTTATGTGTGTCTAAAGGGAAAGCTCAAAGCTAGATAATACCACTTGGTGGGTGAATATGCTTCATCACCATTAATTAATTGATTGCCCCTTGGATTTTGCGTCTCCTAAAGTAGATAGCCTTTTTAGTTGGGTTTTCAAAGACACGTGTGGAAGTAACTTTGAAGCTAGGTATTGTGAAATTTTATGTTTCTACAATGGTCAATAAGACTAATAGCCTCACTCTTGTGCCTCCTTTAGGAAATTAGAATTTGATGGATTTTCCTTAATCCCTAATGTTGATGAATATTAAGAAATATTCAAGCATGATCATTTATCTTTAGATGAGGATTTCCCAATAGTTTGGGTGTTGAGGACATTGTAAATAATGACTTACATATGGTTTCTCTCAAGATATTAGGTTGGATTAGCATTTCTAATAGGTAAACCAAAACAAAGAAAAGAGACTTGTAATGATAATTTTCAGATCTCATGTCAAAAGAGAATGGACTATTTGTAATATTCTTTGACTTTTTTTCCAAGACTGAATGAGATCACTGATATCAATCATAAATTTAAGTATCAATTGGCTAACATGAAGATAACATATTTATTAGTTTTAAATTTTAATATTATAAAAAAATACAAAGTAGTTATCCATCAAAATCTCGTGTTTAATTAAAAATGTTCATAAAGAAATATCACAAAATAATTATTTATTAAAAGATCACACTCAACAATGTGTAGATATGTTATTTGTTTAGTCATGTTCCAAATAAAATCTAAAACATTTTACCAATTCACTTTATAAGTAATGTCCCCTTTTTAAAGAATATTACCTTGATCATTTTGTATGGTAGTTTGTAATTTAGTGTTAAAGTCATCAAGTTTGTAAAGACACAAAGAATAAACCCCACTTTATTGAATGTTACGAGTAAACCTCAATTGTACCATTTCATTTCATAATTACTATTTTAAAAAAAAATTACTCTAGACATATTGTAGAACAGTTTACAAACTAGTGTTAAAGTCTCAAATTTGTTTAGATATAAAGAACAACCCTACTTTTAATAAAAATGTAAGAAAAAAAAACTCCAATAATAGTTTTTTTACCAATATATAATACTATTCCAATACAAACTTTTGTACCCATCCCTAAAGTCCAAGGCAAAAGCCTAATAGGACAATTATTGTACAACATAAACAAGAAATATTGTAAGGACTTCCCGAAATGTAAACAAAATAGTTTTAATTAAATCCAGTACTATTTTTAATCTTTTGTGCTCACAGCTTTGATTATTTTTCCAACTTCATTACATTTTTTATGTGTGTCTAAAGGGAAAGCTCAAAGCTAGAAAATACCACTTGGTGGGTGAATATGCTTCAACACCATTAAATAGTTGATTGCCCCTTAGATTTTGCATCTCCTAAAGTAGATAGAATTTTAGTTGGGTTTTCAAAGACACATGTGGAACTACCTTTGAAGCTAGGTGTTGTGAAATTGTATGTTTTGACAATGGTCAATAAGAATAATAGCCTCACTCTTGTGCCTCCTTTAGGAAATTAAAATTTGACGGATTTTCCGTAATCCCCAATGATGATGCATATTAAGAGATATTCAAGGATGATCATTTATCTTTAGAAGAGGATTTCCCATTAGTTTGGGTATTGAGGACATTGTAAATAATGACTTACAGATGGTTTCTCCCAAGATATTAGGTTGGATTAGCATTTCTAATCGATAAATAAATAAAGAAAAGAGACTTGCAATGATAATTTTCAGATCTCATGTCAAAAGAGAGTGGACTATTTCTAATAGTCTTTGACTTTTTTTTCCAAGACTGAATGAGATCACTGATATTGATCATAAATTTAAGTATTAATTAGCTAACATGAAGACACCATATTTATTAGTTTTAAATTTTAATATTATAAAAAAAATACAAAGTAGTTATCCATCAAAATCTCATGTTTAATTAAAAATGTTCATAAAGAAATATTACAAAATAATTATTTATTAAAAGATCGCACTCAACAGTATGTAGATATGTTATTTGTTTAGTCATGTTCGAAATAAAATCTAAAACATTTTACCAATTCACTTTATAAGTAATGTCCCCTTTTTTAAGAATATTACCTTGATCATTTTGTAGGGTAGTTTGTAATCTAGTGTTAAAGTCATCAAGTTTGTGAAGACACAAAGAATAAATCCTACTTTATTGAATGCTACCAAGTAAACCTCAATTGTACCATTTCATTTCATAATTACTATTTTAAAAAAAATTACTCTAGACATGTTATCAAAGAGTTTGTCGAAGAGTTTGTAAACAAGTGTTAAAGTCCCAAATTTGTTAAGATATAAAGAATAACCCTACTTCAATGAAATGTAAAAAAAACTCCAATTATACATTTTTTTTACCAATATATAACACTATTCCAATACAAAATTTTGTAGCCATTCCTAAAGTCCAAGGGAGCAATAGCCTAATAGGACAATTATTGTACAACATAAACAAGATATATTGTAAGGACTTCCCCAAATGTAAACAAAATAGTTTAATTAAATGAAGTACTATTTTTAATCTTTTGTGCTCACGGCTTTGATTATTTTTCCAACATTTGATTATGTCTAATCAAGAGTTGTGGATTTATGATTTGTTAGCCAATATTTTAGTTTAAAAAATATAAAGTCAAAAGCCTCAAAATTGCTCTACCAACCTTAGTTTACATTTTTTAAGTCCACATAATTTAAAACTTTCTCCACTCGTGTGGGGGCAGTGGCACAATCATTTTTCCTAACGGGATTATTTTAAATTCACACGTATGACATTAGTGGGTTTATAACGTTAAAATTATCCATTCTGTTATGGTCTATGATTAATCTATGATTAGGACATATGTTATTTTGTCTTAATATTTTGGGTTTGGGTTTGGTTTGCTCAAGAGTATTTTAAATGTACTTTTCTTTTTTACTATTTGGTATGAGTCAACTTAATACATATTTATATAGATTTATGTGCTTGGTTGTATTTAAAGTCATTGCTCATTTATTTAAAAATCACCTACAAAATTAATAAGCATATCAAGAGTTTGGTTTTGTGAAAGAAATAAAACTAAATTTATCAATATTATTGTAGCATTGTATCAGCATGCATCATCCTATGACAGTTGTTACTTGTTTATTATTCTTGATTTGTCATCTAGAGTCATAAAGTGATCCATCTAAGGGTTTTGCTAAGGAGAATATGACCATTGTAATTCATTAGATTCTCAAAATATGTTTGTAAATGCTACCAACCATTGCATGTATCTAGACATCATAAATAATGGTGGTTAGATTCAATAATAAACATTCTAGACTTGGTCAAATTTGCAAGTTCGTACTTATGTAAATCATTTAAAGTAAAATGCAATCATGTTGTAGAATGTTAGATCTTCATCTAAGTCAACTCTAATATTCTAGACCCATGGTGAATCCACTTCTAATATCCTTCACAATATAAATTCATCAGTGGATTTTGAACTAAATATTAGATTTAATTCAATTTATTTTTCATTATTATTTGTTATAATTTTCATTAACGAGTTCCAACTATATTATAAGAGTTAGTTATAGCACTTAATTGATATGTAATTAAATGTATTCAATAATTAAATAATAATAATTATTTAACTTATGATGAAACTAACAATCCTTCACTACATAGGATGTGTCCTTTGTTAGGGGTTTTATTAATGAATGAGGGATTAAGGCCATCTCCATTAATTAAAAAAAAGATTATATTAGGATTAAACACTTTACAATGGAGGTAAAAATAGAAAAACAAATCTAAAGATTTATTCAAATCCTTAACTATCATGGAAAGAGTAAAAAAATACACGCCAAAACTGAATGGAGCAACCAAGTTGCGTAGATTATGGTGAGCTTATGATACATGTGATAGATATGCGACTTTTGGCCAATGGACTCAACTTGGGATTTAGGTATTGTATTTTGAGTAGGGATTCAAGCAACAAATTTTTCACATAAATAATTATTTTATGGTATTATTGATTTTATGCTTATATCCTTATAACTCTATTATTCGTTTAGTTTTTTTGCATACCTGCTCTTGTGGATTAGTGAACAAATTAATATTCAATCATTTTCTTCCTTTAATATGATAGGACTATAAATATTAATCACGGGGCAAACCAATTAAAAACCTAAATTTTAGGGCCGCCATTTGAAAGATTTTTTTAGCCACATGGAACTATTTCCCTATAACCTCATGAGAGAGAATCATGTGAACAAGTATTCACAATCCGCAATTAAAAACAAAGAAAAGAAAAATATTTCATCAATATGACAAAAGATGCACCTTAGGAACATCCTCAAGAGGGAAAATACTCGGTCCCTATATAAGAATCAAAACTCAACATATTATCTCATGAACAATCATTACAATACATCTACAATATTTGTAGAAACACCTCTAAAACATCATGCTCTTTACATGCACTCCACATGAACAAGGAAATATGTTCAAATCATGTAACCGCACATCCCAATCCATGCTTCCTCTCCTCATATATGCAATGTGCTTGAGAGATGCTCAAATTAACCAATCTCAACAACTATTGATGTATTCCATTTTATAGAAATAAGATTGCACAAAATAGCCAAGTGGTATCAAACATAATTTACATGTGTCCAATACCATGATCTTACAAAGTCATTTTCCACCATAATTTACTTTTTGATACTAAATTTTCCTAATATTATATATTTTTCTAATGTGCAAACCCGCAATAAATATTTATCGTAATATAACCCACGATGTGTAAAGTGGCCCCAAGAATATCTAACCCATGTGATTTACACATCCCTTGATACCCTAGGTGTACCATAAATTTTAATTTTTATATTATAACATCATGCAGAGTGAACAAGATACCTTTTCCTAATACATTTTTGTGTCAAATTTCATAAAATATTCACTTAATCTATTAGTTTTTTAATTAATTTTTTATTTATTATAATTAAAGGTAAGTTAATTTTTTCAATTAAATTAGAAAATGTGCGATGGTGGAATTTGTAAGGTAAAATAAGAGTTAGTTCTATATCATAAGAGTTAGTTCTAGCACTTAATTGATATCTAATTGAATGCATTTAATAATTAATTAATAATTATTATTTAACTTTTGATGAAACTAACAATCCTTCACTACATAGGATTTATCTTTTTGTTAGGGGTTTTATCAATGAATAAGGGATTAAGGCCATCTCCTTTAATAAAACAAAAAAAAAGGATATATTAGGATTCAACACTTTACAATGGAGGTAAAAAATAGAAAACAAATCTAAAGATTTATTCAAACCCTTAACTAGGCATGGAAAGAGTAAAACAATATATGACAAATCTAGAATAGAGCCACCAAGTTGGGTAGTAGGTAATGGTGAGCTTATGATACATGTGATATATATGCTACTTTTGGCCAATGGACTCAACTTGGGATTTAGGTAATATATTTTGACTAGGGATTCAAGCAATGATTTTCTACATAAATAATTATTTTATGGTATTATTGATTTTGTACTTATTTCTTTATAGCTTTATCATTAGTGTAGTTTTTGTGCATACCTCCTTTTGTAGATTAGTGAAATAATCAATATTCAATCATTTTTTCTTCCTTTAATATGACAGGACTAGAAATATTAATCATGGGGCAAACCAATTAAAACCTAAATTTTAGGGCCACCATTGGAAAGAAATTCTTTAACAACATTTCCATATAGCCTCATGAGAGAAAATCATGTGAATAGTCAATGGGCCCTTGGTCTATTGGTGAGTTTGAATGATTCCAAATGAGCCCACCAAGGATCAAATCTTGTTGAGTGCAAGGTTCTGACAACATAAGGGATGAGGTCAGGGTTGTACCCCGAGCGGGTTTGGTGGAATGGATACCCCTTGATCCTTGGATCTTAGTTGAAGAGGTTTTAGCCTATAGGCTCATGCTCCCGTATTGGGTAGCAAAAATACTTCATGGTGGCCCTTGTTGGACTAGTTTTCTCACAAGCTTCATGCCTCTACTCGGAAGCCATGCTCACAAGTTTGAACCTCCATTAAAAAATAATCATGCAAACAAGTATTCACAATCCACAATAAAAAAAAAAGAAAAAGAAAAATATATCATCAATATGATAAAAGATGCACCTTGGGAACATCCTCAAGAGGGATAATTCTCAACCCCTAAAAGAATCAACACACAATTTATTATCTCATGAACAATCATCATAATAAATGTATAATATTTGTAGAAATACCTCTAAAACATCATACTCTTTACATTCACTCCACATGAACAAGAAAATATGTTCAAATCATGTAACGACACATCCCAATCCATGCTTCCTCTCCTCATATATGCAACATGCAAGAGATGCTCAAATTAGCCAATCTCAACAACTATTGATGTGTTGCATTTTATAGAAATAAGCTTGCACAAAACAACCAAGTGGTATCAAACATAATACATGTGTCTAATACTGTGACCTTGCAAAATCATTTTCCACCATAATTTACTTTTTGGTGCTAGTTTTTCCCAATATTATATATTTTTCTAATGTGCAAACCCGCAATAAATATTTATCATAATATAGTATACGATACAAAAAGTGGCCCCAAGAATATCTAACCTATGTGATTTACACATCCCTTGATCCCCTAGGTGTACCATAAATAATATTAATTTTAATATTATAACATTATCCAAAGTAAACAACATACCTTTTCCTAATACATTTTTGTGTCAAATTTCATAAGATATTCACTTAATCTATTAGTTTTTAATTAAATTTTGATTTATTATAATCAAAGGTAATTTAATATTTGCAATTAAATTGGAACATGTGTGACGGTAGAATTTTTAAGGTCAAATAATGGTGCTCGTGGGTACAATAATATACTAAAATTGTCATGGAACAAAAAGCCATTCTTCTACACATAATTATAACCTTTAGTTGAGATAAACTAGAGTAGAAAGAAACAATGTTCTACATGCTAGAGTAAATATCTTTTTTACATGCTTAGGTTCAACTTAGATATTTAGTTTTAGGAATTTAATTTTTGTAGTTGAGTGGTTGTACCTACCTTTGCATCTCATTAGTGCTCTCAAGTCCACACCTTACCCTATATAGTAAGGTCATTGTACATCTCATATTATCTCATAATACATCATTTTATCTGATAAAAACTCTTTTTTTCTCTCTCTCTCTCTCTCTCTCTCTTTGTGAAATTTATTTGGGATCTTGGCTTGCACTCATCTTCCCTCTTGCCTATATAAAAAGAGCTAGCATATATATATATATATATATATATATATATATATATATATATATATATATATATATATATATATATATATATATATATATATATATATATATCCCATCTCAACTCAATATCATTGACTAGTGAACTCTCTCTCTCTCTTTCTCTCTCTCTCTCTCAAAGTTATTAGTAGGTTGAGCCCCTAGCTCAAGAGCTCTATTTTAATACTAAAATCTCTGTAGAAGGAGCCAGAAAGTTTCCCTAGATTATTTTACTCTATAGCATGAAGTCTTCAAATGGGTGGCATTTACCCAATCATCTAGACACAAGTTGATAATTTTTTATGTCTTTTGTAATTTTCTTTATATAGTCTTAACAATATGAAGACTTAGGAGCTCAACATTAAGAGGTTGATGCAGTATAGATCCCAAGGAGAGAGAAACTAGTGAACTATCTAGTGTAATTAACAAGGTGTGTACCCTAACTAGGTTATTAACCTAGCTACCTATTGAAACATTGGATGACCTCTTAGAGTGTGGGTTCTAATGGTAGAGGTAAACCTCTAGAGAAGGTTGGTACCTATTAGTACTTCACCCAAAACCTACTCTAAACCACAAAATTTGATGGAAAGGGGGAAAAATATTCTGAAAATGAATTACAAAAGCTCAAAAGATGGACCTTTAGCAATGATTGTGATGCACCAAATTCATATCAAACTTTTACTTTGTTGTTTTAGACTCACAATAACAAAAAAGGGTACAATTTAAGGTTTTAACATCACACACATTAGTATTTTGTAGAGAGAATATCTATATATTTTTGTTTTGAAGAAAAAGAGTAAATTTCTCACAACTAGATAGCCCTATATGTACATTCATAGTTTACAACCTACATATAAATGTATTTTTCTACCTATAGGTATTTGTTTGAGATATATTCCAAATATTTTATGCTTAAAAGACAAGAAAATATATGAATCAAATCATTTAATACATTATAGAATAGTTATATGGAAGGAAAGATTTTACATTTTTATTGTAATAGATGAATCTTACATAAGTACAAATCAAGAAGATATGTTTTTCTTGTTGAAAAAGATGAAATCGGAGTGGAAAACAATCATCAAATAACTGAAAACAAGATACAAAGTTGTCTTTTTGCTAGAAAGAACTCTAAAGCTAAAATAATTTGCAAAATGAAAAGAGAGAAATAAATCTAAACCTAATCCTAAATTTCCTTATATCTCTTATTTACATGAGAGAATATAGGATAACATCTATGAGAAGAAATGAATTCCAAGAGACCAAGTCCACCTATTTGGGCTCCTCAAGCAAGTGGTTTATGAATTATCTTCAATTATTTGACCTTTCTATAGCTTTTGACTTGATGAATGTGGCTTACATAGCTTGGAACTGCCCTTATATATTTGGATAATGCTAGAAACTTGGTAAAAATTATCCCAAAATTTCCTATATCTATTCTTAGTCTCCTATATTACTATTCCACATTGCTAAAATATCTTACCAATCTCCCAAAATAATAAGACATGTGCCCTTTGCATGATTTATGAAGCCTAGAATGTAGAGCATTCTCTGAATCAGTATTGATTATCCTGGTAGCCAACCTTAACGATAGCTAAACAAAAATTCAACCTTTGAACTTCTGTGGACCTAAAATTAGGATGATAGTGAAACATTCACAAACCATAGATGATAGCACCGAAAATCACAAGTCACCAACTTCTTATCCGGTACAATGTAGGGCATTTACCCATAAGGACTTTAGATACTCTATCACTACATATACTAGCTTCCCATACTTTTAACATTCTAGATATACAACATACTGACTTCTAATTGCCACTAAATATCCTAACATATTATCATCTAATATTGAATCTTTATTCCAGCTAGTTTTTCATATATATCAAACTTCAAATACTATTTCCTATATATCAAGCTTCAAATATTATTTATTGCATATCAGAATTCAAATACTCTTTCCTCCATATTAGACAACACATTCTAAGAACATGGCTAATCATGGAAACACTAAATGTTTTTTATCTCATGTACACATTTGGCACTTCTCTTCATCAGGTATAACACTAAATGCATAACAACTAATCTCCATCTCTTACTAAATCAACACAATATTCTTTTTTAGATATTAAAAAGTCACCAATGACAAAAAGTTTTATATTAATGACAACACAAAAAAAACTACCAACACATACCATATAGATGGGGGATGTAGATAATTGGCCATTCTTTGAGTGGTTTGATAAGATACATTACTTCCTAAGACTGAATGAGTATAATGATGAAATGATCGAGTAGTTTGCAAAAACCTTTGTAAACAATGAGATGATCATTAAAGGTCTCTAGGTGGATGCTTCAAAAGCTTCCATTTTTTAAGTAACATGACTTCTTAGAACATGGGAGGAGTTCCTAACATCCATTGATGTGACGATAGAATGAGTGAAATTTGCAAGGCCAAGGAAAAGTTTTCAGTCCACAAATAAAGGGATCACACAACTATCCTTACCTATTATATCGAGAGGATTTTCGGCTCATGTAATTAGGTTTTGGACTTATGATGAACACCATTCTCTTTTTAACTTTGTACATTTCAAATTGTTAAGATATTTACATCACAATATAATCGGTAATGTGCCAAATTGGCCACATCATATGTTAACAAGAATGGTAGTAGAATTTAGAAGGAAAATGACACGATCTTCTTTGTCCCATTACTATTGGTAGTGTTATTGGTGGAAAAAATCCCTTCAATACAATACCCTAACATTTCCTATAATAATTCAAAGAATGGGATAATTTTCAAAATGGACTTCTAAAAAATGTTCAAACTCGTGAACATGGCATGACTGAGAGAAATGATTATGAAGCCAATCAAGAAAATGTGCATGAAGATGAATTTGAAGAAATTAGAAACTCTATTGATGACAAGGGAATTGATAACAATAAGGGTTTAACTCCCCCTGTATCACCTACCTTAATGGATATCTTACATGTGAATATAGGGTTGGAACAAGAATTAGAAGAAAACATTGTATTGGAAAATTGGCTTGAAATAGAATAACTTCAACATCATTCACTCGTAGCTTTGTTAAGACCTCCTCTAGTATACTTACCTGAGTGGACTATATCTTCCCCAGTCATGAGGTCCAAGAAGAAAATTAATTTTGATTCTTCTTCTAAAAGGAAAAAAATTCACAGAAACCCTTGTAGGAGAAACCCCCCAATTCTAGATGGGGAAAATAGAAATCTATAGAAAAATAAGACAAGGAAGGAGAAAATGATCCTATTAAAGATGAGGAAAAGGAAAATGAAATTGAGAGGGAAGAGGAGGGGTATACCAATGAGATGAAGGATGTTGAATATAATGAAACATATAATCTTGAGGAAAATTTTTGGGAATCAGTGGCTAAACCCAAAACCAAGCCAAAACAAAAGAAGAAGAATGGAGAAGGAATGCAAGTTTCTAAAAGAAATTCTTGTTGCCTTGAACATAAGGACAAGGTTTATAAAAAAATAGAACACATCTTCCACAAGGATGAGATGGGCTCAAAGAGAGAAGGCTAGTTTTAGGATAAGGCAAATCTAGGAAGGTTATTTGCAGAAAAAGAGCAACAGTTATAAAAAGATGAATATGGAGACTACAAAATTGAAAGAGAAGAAGTATGAAATTCCTAGACATAATGTTGGGCATGATAGAGAAATTGAGTAAGATCCTTTAGTTCCCAAAAGAAGGCCAAGAACATTCCAACAAAGGATTCTATTTCACCTACAACATCTCCTATCAAACTAGATTTAGAGTCAGGGCGTTCTTTTGAGTATATATTGACATAGGAGAATGTTGAAGGTGAGCTACATGAATATTTATAGATAATTAAGGAGTTGGAAGAACAGTTGGAGCAATTTAAGGCAAGGGAACCAAAACTACAATGTAAGGTAAAGGAGCTGGAAAACCAGCGAACACTATGTAATATGGAAGAAGTACATAAATGAAACAAATCATCTAGTATGAGTATTGTGGGATCAACCAGTGAGAAACCCCCCATAAAACCTATACCCTTGCTTATAGCCTTGACACTAGGATTAGTATTTTGGGGTGTGTTGAGAGAGAGAGAGAGAGAGAGAGAGAGAGAGAGAGAGAGAGAGAGAGAGAGTTTTGTTTGTTTCTTTTTCATCAATGAAAAACATTGTCATTGATGTCAAAGTGATAGTTTTTCCACTAATGTCAATGTATCTAGAAGAGTGTAAGACATTGGGAAGAGTGCAACTATTTTCATTACCATATTTATTATTTGAGTTCTAGAAATTTACAATGACAAGTAATGTTGGTAAGATCAGTTGAAGTACATTTGTAATATCATCACGTGTCTCTTTCAATTTTTGAAGGTGATATGGAAGTGTTTGTGGTATACTACTAGGACCATTCTCTTAGACAATGTGTTTATACTTGCAATTCATTATGCTCTACATTCTCGCACAGCTAAGAGTTATGGCCCACACTTTGGAACCATGGTCTGATGCAAGAGCATTGGTCTAGGAGCTATCCTAATCAAACCAAAAAATGTTTAATTTAATTTTATAAGGCTATGATGTCTAATGTTGTAAGATGGAGATATTTTCTAATAAAAGGAAAAAAATTAATTAATATTTGTAGCCACAACTTTATAGGCTAGTTAAACTAGGAGTGTTTTATTTGAAATTGGTATTCTCAAGCACCAAATATGGAATATTCCCTCTTGGACATATGAATAGGAGTTAATAACTTGTCATAATTGAAAAATCATGTATTTTATATTTCCATCTTTTTCCTACAAGGTTGGCGGCCTGAAATAAATTACATTCGGAATTTGCATGCATATTTATGAAGTTGGATGATATTTATAAAAAAACAATACTATTGATAGGGGTTGACGACCAAAGGTTTTGAGAAGGAAAAATGTAGCATTTAATTTATTTGTTCATTCTTTTTATGCTCTCCCAATGTTGGCATTGGAATGGGGAAGCCATTTTCTAACTCATTTTCATCAATATTGTCATTGCCCAAAAAAGCGAAAGTTGGAGGTTTATTGCATAGCATTTTGAGAGAAGCTCAAACTCTTTTTCTTTTTCTTGATCATAGTGGTTAGTTGCAATGACAAATATTTTACAATATTCCATTGTTGATTTTAGTAGGGGTCTTTTGAAGAACTCTAGGTTGAGATCAAGTTTGCAAAGAAGAAGAGATTTTGGGATATCTTTGTTATCTATTTCAAATTTTTATAATGGTTTTCATTGATTCATTTAGCTTCAAATCAATGCAATTTTAGTTATGATTTGTTATTATATCAATTCGGGATTTTTTGAATGAGAGATATGAGATATTTGTTATTGTTGAGAGTTTGTTAGAGAGGGTTTGCATTCCCTTGCATTACACATGGGAAACCACATAGATAGTTTCAATTGAAAGGATTTCAACCTAAAAACCTTTGGATGAATATTTTCTTACCAAAATATTTAAATGTGATTTTAATTATGATTTAAAATTTCAAAATGAAAACTTTAATTCTAAGGTTTTAAGCAAAAGGGTTTCGATCAAAACTAGTGCCACATAGTATTGGCATAAAACCTTTTGTTTTAAACCTTTCCAACCAAAACCTTTCTTTATAAACTATTTAGTCGTCTGAAAGTGTTACACAACTTTGTGCTTTTACCCCACATGTTTATCTTACTCTCACATTCCTACATGTTTATGATATTAATAATACGTATGTATTATGTTTCCTTGCTACAATATTATGATGTTTGTATCTTATATCTTAATTATGCTCACACAATTCTTATATAGCATTTATGAATCTCATTATCTTATTACTTTCATTTATCCCAAGGTGACACTATGGGTCATATTTCCTTTCCCTTGTTGTATGCACTTTTATGATTATATCTTACTGATGTTCTTACATGATGATAATGTTTACCATGTCTATATTGTATCCTTTTGTCCTTCTAACCTCGAATCTCTTGCATCCTTTGCACACAATTGAGTCAAGGGGGGTATCAATCTGATTAATATTTTATTTTGTGATGTATGATTTCTAACAAGTATCAAATTTACACTCATACCACATTAAGTATTGAGTTATTGTTGAAGACTAATGGAGGTATCTCCCTCGAAATGGATTAGGAGGTTTCCTCTCCTAATTTGCACACTATTATCAAGTATTTGCAATATGTGCAATTTATTTCATTACAAGTGGTATCATAGCACAATCTTGGCACCATGAAGGCAACACATTTTCTTCAACTTTGAAGGTCATTTTGTAAATCACGTATCTTTCAAATTGGAGAAAATATTTTTATGATTTTTAAAGACCATATTCAAGCATCTTTGTTCCATTTTTTAAGGAAATTGGAGCAAAATTGAGCAAGTTTTTGTAGAATTAGGGATTTTTCCCAAACATTTTGGGAAGCACATATCTCTCAATTCTAATGGAATTTCTTCTGAACTCTTAAAGGGTTTTTGAGGAGTTCATTGAAGAGTCTATAATCTAAATTTCAAAGAAATTGGTGTAAAATAAATGAATTATTACAAAATTATCTTTTCTAATATTGGTTCATTATCAATTGGTATGGCCAAGGGCTTGACTTAGGATTACATGATCCTCATGTTTAAACAAGTTTTGTTACTATATACATGCACCACACCAGTTCAAACATAGGAACAACGAGTTGATGAAAACTTGTTGAAATAAATTTCATCTCTTGAAAATTCATTAATAGAAGTATAAGTTCAATTTTGTGTGTCATATTATTCACACAATCACAAATTTGAGTTTCACATCAGTAGATTTGAACCGAACGAAAGCATTACCAATTTATACATTGTAAATCATTCACTTAATCAAGGGCCCAATTTCAACATGGCAGGGAACCAATTCCTAACATCTTTAATAACATATTCCACCATCAAATTTAGACTAAACATTATATCTAATTATTTAAAATTAAATTAAATTACTTCTAAATTTATTAGTCCAATCCCAACTCTTAAATATAACTATATATTTTATTTATTAAATTAACCTAAGAATATACATATATGAGGTCTTACAATTTTACTCGAAAAAGCAATAGACCTTAACACAACTTTAAATATTAAAAAATATAAACTATTCTTGAATGCTCATTTTTTTCTATTAAATAAAGTTTTAAGAGATTAGAAAACAACAAACATTACAACTTTACAATGTTACTATAGAAGAGCGCATAATATCTACTCTTGAAATAAAGTGTCATTCTCTCTTATTGTAATATGTAATCAAACTTACAATTGATTATTTTTGGGCCCTTATTTGATTAGTCCTATTTGATATCACAATCAATCAATATTGTCATAAAAGAGCATATGATGTCCACTTTTGAAATAAAATGATATTCTCTCTTATTGTAACATGTAATCAACCTTACAATTGATTATTTTGAGACCATAAGTTGATATCACAAATTTGATTAGTCCTATTTAACCTTTTTGCAATACTTTTCACACTATGTAATCAATGTTGACGTCGTTATTTTCAAACAACCAAACTTAAAAGTACTTCAAAATTTGTTTTACTCTTATTAATATATATTATTTTTAGTTATAAATAGATTTTCTTGTTAACATCATAGTTTAACTAATTATTTTTGACTATTCAAATTTACTTTTTTTTTCCTATCAAATAAAGCTTTAAGAGATTACAAAACAATAAACGTTTCAATCCATCAATGTTGGTATAGAAGAGCGTGTGATGTCTAGTCTTGAAATAAATGATATTATCTCTTATTACAATAAACAATCAACTTATAATTGATTCTTTCTCGTCTTGTACTTTGATTAGCCCTATTTACCCATTTATAAGGCGTAGGCTATCCTCCTGACATAATGCACCGTAAAACCAAAATATTGAATTCTTTTTTTCCAGATCTGCAAAAACACAACGATTTTTTGTTGTCAACGATGCATTCTCTCACAAGATAGCCGTGCCCCTTTTATAATACATCACTCACTCTATAATCATTATAAAAATTGTTACTTTCAAATGAGCAAAACTACTTCAAACCTTATTTTACTTTTATTATTATATATTACTTCGTATTATTAAATTTTTTTTAAAAAAAATAAACATTTCAACTTCTAACTATTTAGAGAATCTCATATGAAATGTACCTATGGATTGACTTTGATTCAATTCCAAATCATTTCTTGTATGATAGAAAATACTAGGTACCTAATACCCTATTCAAAATAAGTAAAACTATCTACATTGAGGGATGACAAAACATCTTTTGTCAAGACAGAAATAGTACAAGGTAGTGATCATGGTGAAATGATAACAGTGGAATTGAAGGAAGTACAAATACCATATTTGAAATTGCACTCACTCTTATTCAAAGACTCAAATCATCATGACCCCTCTGGAGGGGTGATGCCAAGTGTGCGAAAGAATAAAAATGATTGAAGCAGAGGAGCAAGCATTTCATTTTGAAAACAATCTGCCGTTATAAAATCATAATTAGAGCCGTTCCACATGGGTCGGCATGGATTACAGCAGAGCATCAATTCAAATCATATCCAAAAAAAAGGAGCAGTTTTCGGTCAAGTCATTTCAAAGCAGTTAAACAAAAGCGAAGCAGCCTCAGTTTGAATGGCGTGCTTAATATAAACAAGAGATCACTTTTTGATCTTTTCATCATCCTATCTAGCCTTGAAATTAGGTTTGACTTTGGACACAATCCCCTTGGGACACACATATTAAGAAAAGTGTCAATTCCTAGGTCTGAATATGATGTTTAAGATTTCTAGGTTGGGATTTCTTTTAGGTTTTGAACTTTGGGTCTATTGTTATATTAAATGGTACGATTGTAAAAATATAAATTGGCATAATTCAACGTATTTTATAGTATTGTGGAAGAGGATTATGAAGATCAAACTAGTGAAAATTGTGTGAAAATCTTTCATGGTATGCAAAATTGGGTTTATGTAGAGACCTATATGATGGTGCTATTTTGTATGGAGAATAGTCACTTCCACACGAAACATCTTTTGTAAGGTTGAGATTTATCAGATGAATTTTTTTCTTAATTTGAATTAGCCTTGTAAAGTCATATGGTGCTATTTTGTGTGGAGAATAGCCGCATTCGCACAAAACATCTTTTGTAAGGTCGAGATTTATTAGATGAATCTTTTTCTTAATTTGAATTAGTCTTGTAAAGTCATATAGTGCTATTTTGTGTGGAGAATAGTCACGTCCACACGAAACATCTTTTGTAAGGTTGAGATTTATTAGATGAATCTTTTTCTTAATTTGAATTAGTCTTGTAAAGTCATATGGTGCTATTTTGTGTGAAGAATAGCCGTGTCCACACGGAACATCTTTTGTAAGGTTGAGATTTATTAGATGAATCTTTTTCTTAATTTGAATTAGTCTTGCAAAGTCATTCGTGAGTTGAGTTTGATAGTTATGAGTAAGAGTCAATTTGTTAAAGGTATCAAGGATCGAGTTTGGTAGTTATAAGTAAGGGAGTTAGTATGTTAAATTCAAGAGTCGAGTTTGGCAGTTATAGTTAGTTTGTTAAAGTCATTCAAGAATTGAGTTTGATAGTAATGAGTAGGAAGAGTCAGTGTATTGAAGTCATTCACAAGTAGAGCTTGGCTTGTAGAAATAGAGGAATCAATCTATTGAAGCCATCTAGGACTTTGACATAAAATTCGGTCTAATCATAAATGACATAAATCGATTTTTGTTATTAATTAGCCTTGTAAAGTCATTAAAGAGAAAGTTCAATAGTTATGAGTAAGGGAGTCAATATGTTGAAGTTATTTAAGAGTCGAGTTAGCAATTATGAGTTAGGAAGTTAGACTGTTAAAGTCATTCAAGAGTTGAGTTTGACAGTTACAAGTAAGGGAGTTGGTGTGTTAATATCATCTAGAGTTGAGTTTGACACTTATGAGTAGAAGAGTTAGTTTGTTAAAGTGATTCACGAGTTGAATTTCGCTGACAAAATTAGAGGAATCAATATGTGAAGTCATCAAGAAGTCTAATTTGATCTAATCACATATTCCTTAAACTATAGATGTCATAGAATTTGCACATCTTTCTTAAATTTAACTTCGATAAAGAACATAAGATTTGATCTAAATGAAACTTCCTCAAATTTTAACTTTGATAAATGACATAATTCATCTTTTTAATGAAACTCAACTATTTAAACTACAATTCTTTCATTCATCACCATAAATTTGACCAACCACTTTTCAAACTTCGATTCTAAACCAAAGGAAACACCTTAGAAACATCCATGTTACAATTACAAGGAAAATGTTTCAAAATCTTATAATAAAATAATGAGTGGTGATTATTTAATAGTTTATTTTTAAATACCAGGGTCCGTGAGCATAACGTTGAAAGAGTGCGAGCTATTAAATCAATGTTTGTTATTGTAAATCGAGACTGAATTGTTTTTTCTGCTTGTCGTTTATTTTTGGAGTATAAATGTTTTTGGAATGTTTGAAACTCTTAAATATTAAATACATTTTGTAAATATGTGCAACTATTTTGTTTTATTTTTAAAACCTTTGTAACGTGAAAGCAACCAGCAGCTATGCCGTCAATTGACGCGTTTATTTTTGCTGTCGTTTGTAAGGGATAAGTAGTGAAATTAATTCAGTATTTCGTATGGAAAGTTAGATTCGATTAAGAAGGTGGGTCACAGGATTTGCATTTGTTGCTTTCAAGTGCTGAATACCCATTTAAGATTCTCGTCGCCTCTTTTAATTCTGTTCATGTCCGTCAATACGCCCAGCAAATTCTTTTCAGTGGAAACATGGCAAGAAAACGGGGTGCTTGGAGTTTTGGAACAGAGAAATCCGGCAATGACAGAGTGAAGTCCGTCTTACGGCTCTTGGAAAAAGATGGAGCTCTGTCACCGAAGCAGGTTGCTAGAATTTAACAGAATTTTGAAGGCTGAGAAAAGATTTTACGAAAATGCTCTGCATTTGCAGTTGAATCAGTGTCTTGATTGAATTTGATTCACGGTGTTTGTAAATGCATGTTTTAGCATTGTTTCTTTATGAATCTCAATGTTGTAATTGAATAGAGAACTGTAGAGATTTGATAATGTTTGCTACTGAATGCATCAATGAAATGATGGTGAAAATTAGTACTCATTGAAGATTTTTTTGTTCCCAAATAGTTTTTGGAGCTCAGTACTGAAATTTTAGGAAAAAACGATAGTAATTTTGATTCTGCACAATCTTGTTCACTTTTTACGAGTTTCTCGTTAAATTTGTAAATTCTTGGTGAAGTTTCTCAAAGAATTTGCTCTGCAATGCAGAAAAGCTACTGTGACGAAGCTTGCGTAGAAAGATTTCTGAAAGCCCGTGGGAACAATGCAAAGAAAGCAGCTAAGCAGCTGAGGTCGTGCCTCACATGGCGGGACAGTATTCCTGTTGGTAATTTGCTTTTGTCCTTACTCTTAAATTGTGCAAAAGCCAAAACTTTTCCTGTAGAGATTGATAACCCTTGCTTTCTATGGCATTACTTTTGTCTCACCCAAATGCTGACAAATTTATTCGGCAAAACTGTAAATGCGTTTTGCTTGGCGCTTTTAGTACCAAAATTGAGTGCTTTTACTATTATCACTGCCAAAGATTTGATTGAGTGTTTCCGTGAAATTGCCTAAACCACAAAAGTGATGAAGCTGACCCCTTTTCCTGTGCAGATTGATGTTTCAAAATCCAATTTAGGGCTCCATTAGAGCTTTTTGAACATTTTTTTTTGTTTTTTAATCATTTTAAAGGTTTAATGTCGTTTACATGCTTAGATGTGACTCTATGTACTGAAATTTTCACCAATGTTTTGATAAAATGCAGAGCATTTGATAGCAGATGAGTTCTCTGCGGAACTTTCACAGGGAGTAGCCTTTGTCGCCGGTCGAGATGATAAGGCTCGGCCAGTCATTGTAAGTAAAAGCCTTGATTAACACTAATTTTGTTTGAAAATTCAATGGCGTACAGGAGCTGCCAATGCTGGATGGGCTTTCTTATGTTAAGACTGTTCAAGTAAATTTTTGTTTTCTTTTAACAACTGACCCTTAATTCAAACTTTTTTGGTTTGTTTTTGTGAGTGCAGATTGTGAGATTGAAGCAGGATCAGCAAAAACCTCAGTTCCAAAAACTGTAAGATCCTAATCAGCTAAAGCCACCCTCTATCAGTTCACTTAAATTTATGATTTCCTGATTCATTTTTACTTTGCCCCTTTTATCTAAAATAGCCTCAATAGCAACTTTACAATATGACTAGAAGGAAGATAATTTGTTTTATCTCCAGCCATAGTCTGCCAGAAACAATAAAGAAGCAAATAGGGAAATAGACGTATTAATTTGAGAGCAGTATTTCCAGTAAGGGCATGTTTCAGAGAAAATTGATTGGAATTCAATAGCTAGAGCCTAGATCTACCAATCTGTAGTCTGATAACTGTTACCTAGACATTGCTTTTGTTCAGTCCAGAGCTATGTTTCTGATGTTGAGAGGGAAACGAGACCAAAACCCTTCCACATGGAAAGTGTACGTTAATTCAGTTCAGAATTAAGTCAAGATTCCAAAGTACTAGCACTCAGCTTTTATTTTTCAAATTGTTGACTAAAAGCTTGGGTAGGAGGACTCATGGGGACATTAAATTTTGTTGACTGCAACGAGAAGGAACGTTCTCCTGGAAAATTGAAATATAGTGCTTTTAGAAGTCTGCTGGATCAAATTCCTGATCCCAGCAACAGGTCTCGTTGTATACGTCCATTATTCAAAAATAACCATGAAAACCACTTTCTTAGGTACTACTTATTTTGAATTTGAGTAAGATTTCGAAGCATCTGAATGCTACTTATCTAGATAAAATGGTAAGTAATTTCCAGACTATAACATAATCAGAGATTTAGTTGTGATAAAATCTTATATCTTCAAAGAGGACTTACTAATTAAGCAGAAAAAACAATATAACAATGAACAAAGGGAGCCTTTATCTTTTAAGAAGATTCACATTTACTTCTGTGCTTATATTTTTGCTCAAACCATTTCAGGTATACTCGTTTGCTGGTTTTTACTCTGGAGGTTGCTATTGCATCCATGTTACCAGGAATTGAGCAATGCGTACTTGTCTTTGATGCAGGCAAGTTCTAACTTTGATCTACATTAGTAATGCATCTTTAATCCAGAAAAAAGTTCTAACTTTCTGGATGACATTATCCAGAAAAAATAGCTGGTTATGCATTCGAAATAAGTTTTGTTAGAATTGTATACCATTTACACAAATTTGGTCATACCTACTAAGATTTAAAATTCTCTGCCAAGATGACAAGCTGTGTACACCAAACTTGGCCTGCCTAAGATTTAAAATTCTCTGCTAAGATGACATGCTAAATCATATTTTGTTTTCTTTGATACTTGGATTTATGATGTTGTAATGTAATGTAGTTAAAGAACAACATATGCTATCAATATTCCTAAATATTTTGATGAACCGAATCATCATTCAATCAAACTTTAATGTGGCATGCTTATGTTGTGCAGAAACACCGACATATAAGTTTTATATGCATCTGTTAAATCATTTTGCTATTTAACATCCTTTGCTTATTTTACAAACATCTTTCTGTGAGAGTCTAGAACCTCTGTAACGACATATCGGCTATTAGTGCTTGTAGCATCACTATCTGATTCATTCATTCTGCTCAAGTAGCAGAAATTTATTCTGAAAGTTTTTTAATTTTTATCTAATGTTTCATAAAAATTGAAAATTTCACCGATTTGAAACACATTTCCCTAAATATTTTCAAGTCATTTATTTTTGGGTTATTCGCCATTTTTTCAATCAACATGGTGTTTGTATACTGACAATGAAGCTTTCTATTAATAGCATTCCTTTGAATGAGAATTCCTATAATAGAGTTTTTTCTGATTAACAAATATTCAATTGCAGGTTATTTCAGATCAGGTTCTACATGTCTGAGTTCAATCATGGCAACATTAAAGATATCAGCTGACTACTACCCGGGAAGGCTAGCTGAGGCCTTTGTTGTTGATCCTTCTTCAGTGTTCAACTACCTTTGGAAGGTACCAAACACAAAAGATTTTTAGCTACTGCTAGTCTTGCTGCTTAGTTAAGACATCCTTTTCTTCTAATATAAGCAATTTTATAGCTGATAAAGTTTGTTTGACCGTCTGTTAACTGCAGGGTGTCCGGCCTTTTGTGGACTTTGCAGTAAATTTGCATCTAGTCTCTTCCCGAGACTACGATTCTCCTTTCATAATGACTGGATTCGCAAGAACCTCGTCCTTACGCCATGATTGTGCAGCAAATTTGGGAAGCTCTTTTCACTTCTCATGTAAAGTGGCCTCAGAAAATGTCAAGCACCCTTCTCTTCATGGGTTGGAAGGAGATCAATATCTAGCATACTCATTAGGGCCAGCATTGATTTCTCCCTTGAATGCACGGTCTTTTTCTTTTGCATCACCAGCCACTAGCAGATATAATCCCAATGGTAAAAGATTTGGGGAATTTCAAAGCTTTAGATTTGAGGGCACCAAAAACATAAACAACTTAACACCCACCCAAAATATTACCACTCCAAGCAGATATGACTTACCAACTAAACCATCAATATTTTCTGCAAGGGAAGGCATTGCCTCTTTTTTCAGTGGATTCAAGAAAGACAATCAACGAAGCGAAACGGACAGAAAGGATAAAAATCTAGAGCACTTTCAACCATATTTGAAATATTACAGGTTGCGCTACAATGAAATTGCTTACAGATCAATGATGAAACCTCCACTTGGTGGGCTTGCATCCATTGTTTCTCCTGAACTAAAGAGAGGACCTAGCTTTGACCTCAGGCGAGGTTAGCATTATTAGACAATCGAATTGCTTGGGAATTGGAAAATCATCTGCAAACCAGTTGCAGCAGCCCATCATGCTAGAATATCTCAAGGTTTTATTCTTCCTAACAAATATTTGCTGATCACTTACCATGTATTCTTCTTTATTTCCACCTTTGTATCCACACAAATAAATATTGTTGATTGTTTCTTGGGTTTGTAGCTTTATAATCAATAACAAAAAACCTTACATTGTTTGCCTTCCCTGTTTATTATTGAAGGGTATTTGAAAGTTTACATAATCAGATGGTTTGAAGGTAGGGCCTCATCGAATAAGCATTTTCGCCTGTAACATGTTTACTTTATAATACAAGATTTGAGTTCAAGAACTGTTGATATACTTCGACTTAAAAGACCTTTCCAAAAGAGAGGCTTGGACATTAGGTAAATATGGTAAATACTTTCTGGTTGTATTATACATAATCAGATGGTTTGCAGAAAGAGCCTTATTGAATAAGCATCTACAACTTGGTATTTTGAAGCAAGAGGTTTCAGGTTCAGCTCTTGGATTGTATTGATTTATTTTGACTCAAAAGGCCTTTTCAAAAGAGGCTTTTCACATTTAGTAACTACTATAAATACTTTCTGGTTGTAATATACTTGCTTTAGTGAATTAACTCGTCTGGAATCCATTTAATTCCATTTGTAAGATTTGGTAGATTGACAATGCCTTACTAACTAGAATTATTTAAATTATAATTTTGAAACATGGGTAAAATGACTGATAAAAGAATAATAGGGAGGGAGACTTCATGACTACAGGGTAGGTTCTTAGCACGCCTTTAAGAGAGAACCTATCCTTCTAAAATCCTGGGGTAGGTTTTGTCACCAGAAATGTATCCCCAAATGCTCTAAAAACTTTGTAATCATTAGCTGGAAAACTTATCCATAATTTGTCTGGGACTTAATTCTCATCCCCTTGAAAGTGAGGCGTGAATTATACAACTGCTGAATAACATTTATCACTTTGAAAGAATAAATTTGTTGCAGAAAGCATTTAGCAAATTAATGTTAATTCTTCTAGTATGAACATGGGACCACATGACGCCAGCTAAACTCCAAAAAAATTTAAGCAGCAGGGGCTGAGAAAATTCATCCTGTCTTGTCAGTAGCAGTTGATAAGATCATGCAGTAATACAGCAAGAGCACAGATGTCCACGCACACCACGGTGCAAAACATAGACAAGAGTTTATCTTTACAAGATTTACTATTGTGAGGAGCTTACACTTTTCTAGAAACACGAATAGTGTTAATCAAGATGTAAATTCTGTGTACCATGAGAAATACTCTTTACAAAAACAGTGTTTGCGAAATTGTTGGAAATATTCAATGCTTAGACTACCCAATGAAAATTTGTGATTAAATGCAAATCAGAAAATTAGGTTGCCTTAATACAGAAAATTATAGAGATATTCATCTTCTTTGTTATGCCAAAACCACCACTTGAATGCACTTAATAAATCTATTTTAAATGAATATAAAACATTACATAAATGAACATTACCTCACCATAAGATAAGAGCAATAAAGAAGCATAAATCAGCAACACAAAGAATGTCTAAATACAATAACCCTTTCAGAAAAACTCCACACCTAAAGAGATCCAAGATTTTATTCTTTCAAATGAGTTACATCAATATAACTCTTTTCTCTAAACCACTTCAACTCTTCATTGTTTTAGTGAACTGTGAATTAACTTGTTTTACCTTCAACTCAAGCACTCAATATATAGGCATGAGAGAAATCACAAATCACAATTGATTTTTAAAACCATTTAGGCATAGATATTTCTTTTACGATTTTATCTCCTAGATCTTTCATGTCTTCTCCAAGCTTTCATTAACTTCCCTTTTTTCCCACTCTTTCTATTAACTTCCCTTTTTTCCCACTCTTTCTATTTTGACAACTAAAAATAACTTGCAAGTTGTCATAGTTGTATTTTGCAACTTTCATGATAACAAAAAAATAATTATAAATTGCCAATTAATAAATATAAATATTATAAAAGTAAGATTTAGACATTTTCTCAACAAGCAAAAGTGGAAAGAAACTGGAGCTGAAGAGAGATGTATCTTGCAAAGTAACAACAATGGCATAAAGCACTGGCAACTAGTTTATTATCTCAAGATGAACAAAACCACACTTCAAACGTAACCAGATTCAATTTTTAAAAAAATGGAAATCTCTTTCCACAGGGGAACTTATTAGCCCTATTGTTGGCTTCTTCCTCAGGTACTATTCCAAACTTCAAACTGGCTTATCATTTCGATCTTTGGGGCCTTGTTTATCTCAATTTGTTCATCAGCTCAGAGTTGAGACCAACCATCATCATTCAAAGGGAGGGTCAAATTTGCAATCACTGCTCATTACAAAGGGTTGACACAGAGCAACACGTTGATTTTACATGCGATAATAGAAAATGTTGTTACCTTTCCTGAAACTGAGATCTTCGTCTTCATCTTTTTCAGATAGCCAAACCAAGAATGCTTGATTTTGTATATCAAGATGTTATGATTTTCAGACATCTCTCTTCACAGTTAATGCAGGGCATCCAGGGTGTAGTGCTTACGTCTTGTTGCATTCATCTATGAGGGTTTTCCCACATGTATGTTAAGAATTGTACCAACTGGTTGATTGGCGTCAAGACATGTTATCCTTGCTTGTACTTGGTATAAAAAGATCAACATTCTGCATTACAAAGCAATTCCAAGTTATCATAGAAGATGGAACGTTGAGTAAACAATGAAGAAAGAGAAATTGATAATATTTAGAGATCAGAAGATAAGATGAGCATCATGTATTGAAGATGCATTCTTATGACATTGTATTGAGGAATTGCAGGTGGATTGTTAGGCATCATTTATTTGGTTAAGAGTCAAGGATTAAGGATATCTATTTTGTCAAATTTGTCCGGGGCATGATCCCAATTTCATTCCTTTTTCGATATTGGAGTCTTGCACTTAGAAGAAAGACTTGATCTTTTGTGGGCTCATTAAGAACCTTTCAACTTTACCTATAGACCAAGGGCCCATTGATTGGATGGAAGATTTTGATAAATTCATATTAAGGATATGAATGGGGGATTAATTATAGTTGATTAGAAGTTGAATTGATTAATTAATAGAGGAAGAATAGTTAGTCTAAGGGTAATTAATTTTTGGGGAATTAGTTAAATGGAGTGGGAGTGAATTAGGGGTTTTTACATTTTTTCTACTTGTCAAAATGGTTTTATGACTAAAAGAAATGATGTCATTTCAAGAAAGTTGACATAGGTACTTGGTGGTATGAAATTGGTGATAAATGACACCTCAAGCATCAAAGATTGACGGATTGATATGATAGATTGATAACATTGTTGATGTGGGAATAATATATCCCAAGGACAATGTGAGGATTGATTGATTTGTTCAAAAAATGCTTTAATGCTTGAATAGGTTTTAGATCTAGGATCAAATGGATTTGAAATTAAATTTGATGATGGGATGCTCCCTCAAGAGGATGGGTGGATTGGTAGAACAAAAATACACTCTTGAAATAAAGGAAACTTATATATGTGAATAGCTACAAATTTGTGTGATGGATGAAAGGATTGAAAAATATGAAGAAAGCAAATTAAAGGAAAAATGTTAAGGAGAAATAGAGGGGGATAAAATGGATGAGATGGAGATGAGGAGAAGGATGCAGATTAGTGGATATTAGATGGATGTGTGAATATGATGAAAAATTGTGATTACGATGGGCAAGGAGGATGGATTTAGGGTAGAAGAGGGATAGACTTGCATAATTATCGTGGTGTCATAACATTTACACACAAATTGACATAGGTTTTGTGCATGCCTATGCCTTATTGGAAAAGAAAAAATGGAGGCTTGACACAAGCGCCATGGTATAATAGTGTCTATGCATGAATCAACATAGAGATTGGCCTAGTTGCTACACATCCATGGTATCTACCCCAAAAAGGGGAAAAATGAGGATTGACACAAGTGTCATGGTGTATATGCATGAACTAACACAAGGACTACACATCTATGGTGTCTACATGAAGGATCTATAAGAGTGTAGTATAGGTGCAATGTAGGGATAGGTAGGTGCAAGCACCAAGATTGTGTGGCACTTATTCTCGGGGATATTAGTAGGCTAGTGAAAGCTCCAAGGTAGCGTGGTAATTTTTCCTAGGGAGACTAGGTAGATTAGCATTGGCACCAAAGTAGTGTGGCACGTGTATGTGGAGATTGTGTATGCCAACCTAGGCACTAAAGTAGTGTGGTACTTGGGGAAAATTTGGGAAAGCTAGCATAGGCACCAAGGTAGTGTGACACCTATGTTAAGAGAAGTTGAATAGGTAGGCACATGTACTAAGGGATTGTAGTGTTTGTGCCTTGGAAAGGGATGGGGATTGCATATACACCATAGTTGTGTGACATCTACATAAGTAACATGGATCATTATGACACATGGTGGTAGGGGATGAGGAAGTGGTTTAGGATGTGTGTCAAACATAAATGCGTGCAGGGAAATATACTTTCAAAAGGAACCATTTTAACACTAAAAATAACTCAAAAGCATAAATCAAAGAAACAATTGGGATAAGGCAAGAAAATAAATTAAATAAACAAAATAGTCATCAAAGACCAACTATGATGCTCTCTTGGTGGGTAGATTTACCCCACAATGATGGATTGAATGTTTGCTCTTTGGGCAACATAATGGTGCCCAAATGTGGTCAAAGATGGAAAATAAATCTATGTTGCATAAGATTGCATAAGTTGTGTGTTAAATGAATGATAGTAATTGAAAATAGCTAAATGTTTGAGGAATTACAAAGGGAATGAAAGAAGGGTCAAGATGCAAGGGAGGAAGATCAAAGGGTGGAGGATGAGTTGGTTCTCAATGCTCATGGGAAGTGCCAACACATGAGGTCATGTGAAGACAAGGTTGTTGGGAAGGGACTTTGGAGTGTGGAGAATATTCTCCATAAAGGCATTTATTGTCCCCGTACTCCAAAGTACATGGGAGAATGAGATAAGGAATTTTAAATTCCTTAGAACAAATGGGATGGAGACCCATGTGAGGTAAACACCCAAAAGTGGGTAACCTTTAAGGCTAATAGGAGAAATGGGGAAACAAGTGTTCCCATTTATGGCTCAATTTGACTTTCTCCCTAATCATGGGATTAGGAATGTGCAAATGATTAGTGAAATGGGATTAGGCCAATGAAGGAGTGTTAGGATGCAAGTGGACAAATTAGGGGAACACAAGTGGGTGAGGGGATATTGCATTTACGAATTAAATTAGATTCAAAATTAGAGAAAAGAATATAAGGGGAATTTAATTTAAAAAATGTGGTTACTTATTTGATTGAATGATGAAATGGGTTAGGAAAGAAACTATGAAGTAGCTAAATTAAATTAAATTAAATTAATTTATCCAGAAGAATAATCACCAAATAATAAAATAATTATGAATTATTTAATTACTCGAACAACCACTATGGACGAATAAAGACGCTAAAGCTGGCAAATTAGTGATGAAAAAATTTAGGAGTCTACAATAAATAGAAGAGAAAATGATGAAGGCAATGGAATAGAGAATATTTATGTAAAGAACAACTTATTATTGTATATAGGACCAACCTTATGCATCTTGATATAATGTATAATGATGATGATGTGCTAGGTGTGCAGAGGACTATCATGAAAACACACATGTTCTAACATAGCACAATGTTCCAATAAACATGTTGTCAAAGCACACCATGATATGAGTGTTAAGATTAGTTAGAATTTTAAGGCAAAAATTGAGCCACAAAATTTTAGTACATAAAAAGCCAAATGAATATTATCAAAGAGTTGACTAAAATGTACAAATAGACTTTCATATAAAGGTGAGCGAGTAACTAAGAAGGTAGGCAAAAAATTTGACTATCCCTACATAAGTGTGACACTTGTGAGCAAAGTGAAATGTGCCCATGCAAGTGGTAAGCCAAGATGCAATAGGTGTCTCCAAAAGGGAGTACACTTGTCTCAACTAGATTCAAGGAGACAAAAGACTAGAATACCTAATTAAACTTAATCTTATATGTGAATAGGCCAATCTAGAATATTTTAATAACTAACTAGTTAGGTCTAAATTGTCAGGTTCCTTGTCCAAAGGCTAGGTTTTGGGTTAGGAGTGATTATGTTCTTGGTTTGGGTCTAATTCTCCTCTAGGTTTACCCTAGGTGTCAAGGTTGAATTCAAAGGAACATAGACAAACATGTGGCTATGTGTACCAAAACATGAGGCTCATGTGCCTTGAAAAGTTTTTTGGTCCCTAAAAATTCCTTTACAACCCTAATTTTTGTAATCAAGTAATAATAGAATCAATAGAAACCTGCAATAACATAAAAAATCTCAACCACAAAGAGATTGTTAGAGAAATCGGTATTCCCAATATTCAAGTAAGGATGTAAGACAAATAATAAGCACAATCGATCAAACATTATGAAATCAATCCAAAACATGAATATGCAAACCATAAAATCCTTCCTTGGTGTTCTCATTCTCACGCAATGTGGGCTCTCAGAATTGAGCTCAAGATTGTGCCAACATAAGAATTCAAAGCAATTGTGGTTACCGAAATCAAAGGTTTGGCTCTCTATTTATAAGATTTTAGGATTTTCAACCAAGAATGCATGTTTGAAGGGCTGATTGAGTGTGATTGAGGAGTTGAACTCGGAGTGAGTGAGAGTTCAACTGAGTTGATTTCTTGGCTTAACAAGATTGATTGATTTGTCAGCAAATAGACTGGAGAGATGACTTGAATGGATGGGTGAGATAATAGAATAGATGGGTGAGTCAACTGATTGCATGGATGAGTCATCTGATTGCATGAATGAGTCAACTAATTGCATGAATTAGAAGATTGAAATAATGGAAGACTTAATTGATTGCTGAGGGAGGAATTAACAATGTGGATTGAATAGTTAGGAGAGGAAATTGTGGAGTGAAGAGTTGTGATTGAAAAGCTAACTCAAAGTGAGTGTGAGTTAGGATCTAGGAGGATAATTATGTTTTAAATAAATAAAATATTATTTATTTGCACATGTGGAGATATTTTATAAATAAATAATTACTTATTTATTTATGAGAAGAATTGTTAGTTGTAATTAAATAAATATCATTTATTTAATCATGAGATAGAATTTGATTTAATTATTACCGAAATGCAATAATAGGAGGGAACATTAATTAAAATTTGGTTATTTAATTAATTATTATAAGATAGCGTATAATTAAATAATGTTATTTATGTAATTATATCATAGATGAATAGATGATGAAATAATTGTTTAGATATTCAATAATTAAAGTAATTAATTAAAAACACTTAATTATGGAATTAGGGAGAAATGATGATTTTGATCTTAGAATATGGTAGAATGACATGATTAATTAAATAATAAAGATTATTTAACAATTTAGGAGGAATGTTAGTAATGTCATTGCGTTAGAGAAATAGGCCATTTTTACATGTCTACATTTTTTCCCTCTTTGATACAATGCATTTTAGGCGTTGTTTCAAAGAATAATAAAAATTATGCCCTAATATGCTCCAACGGGAACAATTTGACAATGAGGTAAATGATGCTTCTTCAAGAGATTGTTTGTGCCAAAAAGACATGAATGATCTCTTGAAAGAAGATTTAGATTAAATGAAACAAGAAAAGAATAATTGGTAAGAAGTGAAGAATGTTGGTAGTTTGTGATGACTAAATTCAATCAATATTGGACATAAAAATGTTGATAAGAATCATGTTTGGTTTTAGGAAGGACTCATCCTATATAAGAATAGGGACATATGGTTTTAGGGAAGACCTACTCTGTATAAGACAAGCAACAATGTCTACTTTCAATAAAGATACATCCTATATAAGATAAATGATGATGGAATGAATGACCAATTGATTTGAAATTGATTTGACACTTTTGACAAATAGATTGAGTGAGTGATAGAAGAGATTTGATTGATTTAGAATCATTAGTAAAGAAACTTTACAAGATGATAGAGAGGGGATGAAAGAATGATAATGAATTCTTGATTGAAACCTCAGTTTATAGTAAGTAGAGAGCTTAATGCTTTAATAACCATGCTTTTGATTTCCAACTGATTTGAGCTATTTATTTATCATCATTGAGCCACTATTATTATAGAAAAGGTGGATACCATCTCACCAAGATATGAATGATCTAGGTATGATTATCCTCTTGCATTAAAAATAGGCACACTGGACAAACAAGGAATGCGGGTCAATCCATCTAGGTCAAGCACTCAGAGTTGAGGTATATGTGGTGTATCACAACTGAAGTATCCATTGCAATGTTGCAAATTATATATTTGTATATGGATGTGGATGCTCTTATCACAGACAACCAGATTGCTCTTTTAAGACTCCACAACAAATATTCCACAAATAATTTTTTTTTTTGTAAAAAATAAGTCATGATCCATCATGGCATCTCTAAATCACTCGTGGACATCCCAGAGATGCATAAGAACATGACTTGCAAAAATTAAGACATTATAAGACTAACTTGTCTCAACAAGTTGCAGTTGTATTGATTATGTTTGTGTATTTTTGTAGTAGTTTGGACATTGAATTTTGACGTACTGTTGATGCTATCTAATTTTAGGAACAAGGTACCCTATCTAAGACTGCTCCATCTAATTTTGAGTGTTACTTCCCTTATCTAAGACAACATGATTTTTGACAAAATGCTTTGATGTGGGACTGATTGATAGATAAGACAGTTTGGGCAATGTAGCCGAGGACTTCTTGTCTAGTTTTTGTCTGATTTAACTTTGTTATGTTGAAGCTCATATGTGATGTATGTCATCATTCAATGCTCGCTTTCGAAATCCCAAAGAATTGGTTTATGTACAAAGGAAATTTATTGCACGATTTTTTTTGGTTGTTTTTTGATTTGTTTGGTTGTCTTTGACAATTTTTTGGATCTTTTGCAAATGTTTTTGGTCCATCATAGGGTTCATATGCTTGGAGTTGAGGTATGTGAGATGTATCACACAAGTGAAGGCCCTTATCACAGACACCCCAAACATGGGTGCCCTATGATGAATGTTTTATGTTTTTTGATGTTTTTGCTATGTTTTTAGAGTTTTACAAGATGGTTTTGTGTTGATTTTTTTTTGTTTTGAAGGACTCTTTTCAATTCTTAGGAATTTTTTAAAGAAATTTTTTGTAATTTTATTGGAATTTTTTTGGGACTTGAGTAATCACGACGTTGGGGTGCCCTTAGTCAAGAGAGAATGGGCATCTTAGTGCGGAATGGCCAAGATGGACTTACTTAGTGTGAAATATGATGTTTGAAATTTCCCCACAATGGAGAAAGCATAACTATTAATCATAGTCTCTATTAACCTTTAGCACCTCGAGAGTCTATTGACCTTGATTTATTTTGGCCTTCTATGCCTCAACCAACTCAATCCCACAAAGATAATCTCTTTTGATCATATCAAAAATATGAAATCCAAAAGATTTGTGAGCTTAGCTTTCAAGCCATTATGGAAATGACCACTAATTTTGTTTTTCATGAATAGAGGCCTTTCCTATTAAAAATATAAAAGTACAATATTCACAAAAAAAGGGTCGGGGGAAGAAATCACCCCGCAAGTCACTCAACACTTAGGCCGGAAACATACAACTATTCATCAAAAAAGCATATAAAATGAGAAACCCTCAAGCTGCAAGAGTAGTAGCAGAAGAGGGAGGAGGATCTCTATCATCAGGATTGCCCCAAACATTGGGCCTAGGAGTCTGATCAGGAATGGCCCAGCCATCTTCTGGATCATCTTTTTCCAATTCTCCTTCCTCCCACCTGGGCGAGATAGCCAGTGCTAGGTGAGGGAACTTGTCTTGATTAGCAGGAACAGAGGTCGAGGGCTGAGCAAAAGCAGCAGCAGTAGAAGCAAGCACATGAGGCCAGCCAGAACCCACATCCCTCCAAGGAGGGGGAGAGGCAGAGCGATGACACCATTGTCGCAGAGTCCTAGAGTGTCTGGCAGAGGAACTCCGACTACGACGTTGGCCCCTGGGTGGCGTACGATCAGCCGAGAGAGAATCTAGAGGCACTCGAGCCACAGTACAAGGGGCATTGCCCCAGTGTTGGAGTAAGTCCTGCAAATGAGCAACCTCAAGTGCCACTTTATCTACTTGCACCTGGATCTGCATCATGACATTGTTACAAATACATGCCTTAGCATAAAGAGAGACATGAATATCCAGAAAACTATGAGAAAAAAGCACAGTGTTGCGATCTTTCCACAAGGTAAACAAAATTTCCATCCTGAAAGTATGCCATATCTAGGTGTACTGGGAAGGCATTCTGGGAGAGTCACCAAGAAGATCCATGTGCCAAGAAAAAGGTTCAGGCCTAAAAGGAGAAAAGAAGTCATGAATCCAGACCCAGTAATTCTGGGCACGATGACAAAACCAAAAAATGTGCATGAGCATCTTAGAGTGACCACAAAAAGGGTATTTAGGATCAGGAACCCCCAAATGCCCGAGTCTAGCTCCCAGAGGTAAGCCCTTGTATAACAAACACTAGGAAAAATGAGCAATTTTAGGCTCAGTGACAGAGTCCCAAATAGTACGAAATCTCCAGCCCCAACTCTTCTGAGAAGAAGAGAGATGCCAACACTGGTTGAGAGAATCAATCATGGGAAAATGAGGCATAAGCCAAGAATACCCAAGCTTAGGCTTGTAACTGGTGAAGGGCGCAGCAGGGTACCATTTCCATTCTTTCCACCATGGTCTAACAGATTGAATTCCTAATTTATGCAGGAGGTGAGGCGGGATGGCCGAAACCAGCAAGTCAAAAGTCTGACGATCTAGGTGGATGAGCCAAAATTGAACCCGGAGATCATCCCAGGATCGGAGATTCATAGTGGCTTTGGAAAAAAGATCTTTCGGGGTTTGAATGCCATGCTTGTGAAACTGAAGAGCACGAACCCATGGAACTCTAGCAAGAGGAGTCCCCTGTTGAGCAAAAAGAGGGGACCACCAAATGTTTTGCTGGTTGAAACAAAGACCATCTCGGAAACCATTCCCAGCCCACCGAAGCTAGGGATTAACAGACTCCCAGGCTCTCCACATACTTTTGGCGACAAAAGTACCCTGGATCTGAACGGGCTCTTTCATAACCAGAAGGGTTTGAAAACCAATCTTCTTCTAGACAGGTTTGTGAAGAGGAAAGCCTGAGGAAATGCAGTGCCAAAGTAAAATTTCCAGGCTTCATTTCCTGTGAGACACTGCACAACCCATTTGGCACAAAGGGTGTGCCCTTGCTTCTGGGTATCAATTAACCCAAGCCCACCAGAGATTTTTGGGAGGTAACAAAAATCCCAGGCAACTTTGTGGAAGCCCTAGTGATCAATACCAGAAGCCCAGAGAAAATCCTGTAGAATCTTCTTGAGCTTCTTGTAGGAGGCTTTGGAGGGAGCCCAACAAGAGGAGTAATAAACATGCATGGCCGCCAAGACCTTGGAGCAGATCTGGAATTTTCCAGCGAGAGAGAGCGGCTTTGTGATCCAGTAGGTAAGCTTTTTTTCAATTTTAGCAAGAACAACATTCCATAGATCAGTAGGGTTGCCTTGAAACACAAAGGGAATACCCAGAAAGTGGAAAATTTCCCCATGTTGAATCCTGGTCCAGCCAAATTGAGAAAGCCAGAGAGGCTCAGGAAGAGCCAACTGTCTGTAACAAAGGCTTTTGTGCCACTAAATGGCCAAACCAGAGGCTAGACAAAAGATGTCTAAACATTGCAAGGTTGCCTTGATATTCTCTTCATCCTTCACCAGAGTGAGGAAGGAATCATTGGCAAAATGGCCATTGACCAGCTGTTGAGATGAATCTAGAAAGTAGATTCCCTGAATAGTACCCATGGAAATGGAGTGAGAAAGCAGGTAGACAAAACCCTCAACAACCAAAACATATAAGGTTGGAGCCAGAGGATAACCTTGCCGAATGGAACGAAAGAGCCCAAAGGTGGAGGATTGGTGACCATTGATGGTAATGCAAGAAGAGGCATTATTGAAGATCATCTGCACACATTGAAGAAATCTGGGACCAAAACCCATAGCGTGAAGCATCGCAAGGATAAAATGCAATTCAATATGATCATAAGCTTTAGCAAAATCAATCTTGAGAAAAATGGCTTTTTGGTGAGATTTACAAGCCCATTCCATACCTTCCCAAACATCAATGATGTTGTCAAGAATAAATCTTGACTTAATAAATCATGTTTTCTCAGGCCGGACAATCTGTGGAAGCATGTGCCGAATCTTGAGACCCAGCGCCTTGGTAATGATCTTTTAGGAGACACTGAGCAAGGTGATGGGCCGCCAGTTACAAATGTCCTCCAGATCCCCAGACTTGGGAATAAACTTGATATTCCCCTAGTTAATGATATCCCCAAGAGATTGGGTATAAAACGCTTCCAGGTAGACCTGGTGGAGATCAAGACCAATGGCATCCCAGAGGGATTTGTAAAACTCACAAGGGAAGCCATAACAACTAGAGGCTTTATCATCAGCCATGGCGAACACAACTTCATGAAGATCCTGCAAGGAAAGCAGTTGATCACATAAGACATGTTGGGCAAGGGAGACACATTGAGGCACCACTACAATACAATCCACAAGAGCTTTCTCACTGGTAGGAGAGCGACCCTGAGTAGAAAAAGCTTGTTTATAGTGACGAACAAAGGCTTGCAAAACATCAGGAAGCTCTGTGAGAAGGGTGTGACCTTCTCAAATTTTGGTTATGCCCGTACTGGTATGCCGAGGACAGAGGGAAGTAAAAAATTCTTTCAAAACTTGGTCTCCAACCTTTAACCAGTCTAAACGAGCTTTGATCTGGGCTCCTCTGGCAGCATGGTTGTCAGCCACCTACTTTTGATGACGTAACTTAGCAAGATTGAATTACAAATCTTGGTTGAAAGGGTCCTGAGCTAAGGCCTCGGTGGCAACACATAAGGCTTTGGTGTTGACATCATAGGCTCTGCGATGACACTTGGCCAACTGTCTGCCATAGATGCACAAAAAATGAGTTGTACGCCTGATGGCATCATTCCACCATTGAATCCATCTTGTCAAGTGAGTGGGTCTAGGCTCAAGGTTCCAAACCCAATGAATGTGGGCCACTGTAGAAGGATGATGATGGACATAAGTATTAAAGTAAAATTGTGTGGTAGGAGGCCTAGCCTTAGCTGTCTTCCAAACAATATTAAATTGGATGGGAAAGTGGTCTGACAAGGTCACATCAACAAGTGGAGTGACCGGTAAAGCTTTCTTTTCAGAAAAAGAGAAAAAAGATTGAGCCGAGATCATAGCACGATCAAGCCTTTTATGAATTCTGTCAGAGGAGGCCCTATAATTAGACCAAGTGTGCCATACCCCATCAGAATGGTGACGACCCACGTTGGGATAAAAAATCCCTAATTTATTACACATGTAATACCAGGCTTCTCTTTCTCCAGTTGTTCATCGAAAGGGAAAAAATCCATCCTTGTCATACGCCATCTCCACCATATTAAAATCCCCACAAACAATCTAGGTAGTAGGTGGCAGAGAATCCACAAGCCAACACCACAGCTGAGATCTCTCAACAATATCATTAGGAGCATAAACATTAACTATGCCAAAAGAATGATTTTCAATAATGAAAGTGGCCCAAAAACTCTCTGCATGGGGTCAGAACCATGGCTAACTAGAAAGGAATGCCAATGAGGAGAAAGGAGAGTAACAACTCCACCTCAACCAGCCTCGTGCTGAGAGCAGAGAGCAAGGATTTTAGGCCAAATAAATTTACAAGAAACATCAAGCATGAAACCTAAAATCTTAACTTCCTGGAGGCATAAAACATCCAGATGACAAAAACGCCGACGCAAATCCCTGATAGAAAATTTTCTGTGTAGGTCTACCAACCCACAAACATTCCATGAGATGTACATTATGGAATAACAGTGTCATCCATTCTATCCTCGTCCCCAAGGGAGTCAAAACTATTAGATAAATATCTTGGGGCAAAAGAAGGCCCAGAAAAATCCAAAGAAATATTACGTCATTTTTCCTGCATGCCATCAAACTTAGTCTTAGCACACCTAGAGGGGCTTCGAGAGCGGTGGAAAGAATTGGAAGAAATAATCTCGGTGGCCGATGGAGGCATGCGGGCTAGAGGAATGGTAACCTAGGAGTTGGAAACTTCTTTCCCCTGGGAAGCAGGGTTTGAAACCTCAATAACGGGGGTTTCCAAAGAAACTGTGTTATCCAAAGGTGACGGATGGGAAGTGGAAGCTGAAGCAAGCTACTTGTGGGGCTTGTTACGGCAACCGACTGTAACCCATTCATCTTTTTTCCCTTTTCTTTCTTGCCAGCCTCAATCGGCTGAGAACCAGAATCCTTGGGAGGAGTCTTGGTACGAGGCACTGCCAAAGGGAAATCCTTAATCTTATGCTCTGTAGATTGACAACGATAACAAGTGTTGGGAAGGTTGAGATAAAGTACCTTCTGGGTGAAGGTGGTATCACTAACCTGAATCTTGATGGATTCTTTGAGATCCCTAGAAAGGTCAACCTCAACACAGAGCCTCTTTTGAGGCTGTGGATTAAGAAAATGGTCATGCTCGACACATATAACCCTACTGAGCTTCTGTGCTATGGCATGCATGAAATGCAAACAAGGTAAGGGAAGACCAGGGAACTCTACCCATACTGGGACTTTCAGCTTCTTGTCATCAGAGACAGAGAAGTCGCGAGACCAGCGTTGGAAGATTAATATCGAGGCCCTGAGGTTCCAGGGACCTTAGGCAAAAATAGCGTCCACATGGGAGGGGTTAGAAAAGCAAAACAAAAAAAAGCCTTTGGTGAGGCTCTGGATGCCATCCAGGCAAATTTTGTGAGGAGTCCATGATTTCACAACCCAATCCTTGAGAACATGTTTAGGAGGGTTGCGACCTAGAAAATAGCCAATCAGGGTATGTGTTTCAAGCCAAGTGCAAGCATCATCGAAATCATTAATGGGTAAAACAATATCAGGCTAAGCCATACCTCATGAAACACTTCGGGCACAAATTTGTGGGGATGTTTTCTTGGCGGCGCCATTGCTATCCGAAACCACACCAGCACCAGGATCAATTGCTTGGTGGGAAGTGGATGGAGCCATATATACTAAACTATTTCCCGCAATAACTGCGGTATGTGCGAAGGACAAGACTGGAGAAAATGGACGCAAGGCAAAAAAACCCTAGCAGAGCGAGCATGAGCCCTTCTTTTACTTTTGAAATGATGACCACTAATTTATTATAGGGAATATGAAAAAATGACATGCGATATCAATTTCAAGACATGATAGATGGTGAAGCATGATCTCTACACATGGTGTAGAATTTCTCGATTTTCACCATGGTACTTGTCGAAGGCGCCAGCAAAGTGGTTTTCACCATCGGAAAAATTTATGTGTCTTGTATTTCTATTTTTGTGTTACCAAATATGCCTGATTGCCAGGTTTTCGCCAAGGTAACCTTTTTTTTCCTTTTTTGATTTTTTTTTTGTATTTTTAACTTTTTGAATTTGGGACTACTCTAAGAGCTATGTATAGAACTTGTGCAGATGCAAGATATTTATGGATTCTGGTAGAGGCTATTATCTTTTTTCATCTAGCAACTCTAGCTCTTGTAGTCGTGATACTCAGTATTCCTCATCTAAAATGATGCGCTAAAGGGATACTCGCAGTGATGGGAGCTTGAACTCTATTGGAAAGATAGGTTTGGTACTGTACACTAGTGAATATAGAGTGGCTCATATGGAGGTACAAAAACTAGTGTGGTATGCCCATAAGATAGGGTTGAGTTGGAGGTGCCAATCCTGACCAGCTTCATTGACTGTCTTTTTCAAGATTTTTATGATTGTTTTATTTGTAGCCTCAAACTAGCTATTACCTTGGGGGAATTAGCATGAATAATAACTATGATGGATGTGGAAATCAACACAAATCTCTTTCATTTATTTATTCTTAAAGGGGGAACCATGATCGATGATAATGGTTTGTGGAACTCCATATCGTCTTATGATAAAATTTAAGAGGAAGTTGAAAATTTGTTTTCTAGTAGTATAGGTCATTGCGATTTCTTCGATCCACTTCATAAAATATCCAGTGACTGTGATTATGTACTTATGACCATCATAGGATAATGGGTGGATCTTGCCAACAAGGGAAAACCCCCACTGCGAGAAAGGCCACGATGAAGTAAGTAGTTGCAACTCCTGAGATGGTGCATGAATGAGGTTCTCGTGAATCTGACACTTTTTGCATTTATGAACAAATTAGCAGGAATATTTTTCTATAGTGGCCAATAATACCCAATTCTGAGAAGTTTCTTTGCTAAGGTCAAGCCACTAGAGTGGACACCACAAATGCACTCGTGTACTTCTAATACTATTGATTGTGAATCTTCTGAGTTGAGACATCATAAGAGTGTACCATCCAGACGTTTGAAGAGTGTATTGGCAATGATAGTGTAACAGGAGGTTTTCCTTATTAAGGACTTCTTTTGGTTATGGGATAGTTCTGGTGAGATATTTTGGCTAGTGAGATAGTCATAAATGTCTTGGTACCAAGGAGAATTAGGACCAACAATTTCACACACAACCTCAGACTTTGGGACCTCGAATTTAGGGATCATAAGTTGTTCTACCATAAATACACATTGTTTCACCTCAGGCAACATGTCCAACATAGAGCCTATAATAGCCATAGCATCTGTTGTCTTGTTTCTTATCCTAGGGATTTGCTCAAATGTTATTTTCTCAAAGTGTACCTTGATTTCTTCTACCATAGCCTTGCATAGAATTAGATTCTCATCTTTGGTGTAGTAGCTATCGTTGATTTTATTGATAATTAGTTGAGAATCCCCATAGACCTATATTTTTTAGATATCCCACTGGATAGCTATTTCTAGCTCAATGAGAAATGCTTCATATCTTGCTACATTTTTGGTGCAATCAAACCTTAGTCTGTAATATCTAGGAATGGAATCTCCTTGAGGATTTATGAAGACTATACCAGCTCCTGATCCTTTTTATGTATGGAATCCATCAAAATATAACTTCCATTGTTTTGTCTCTTCTATAGTAAATATCCCTTCATCAGGGAATTCTATCAACATCAGACGAGTAAATGGTAGAGGTGCATCTGCCAGTTGGTTTGCAATTGCTTGGCCTTTGATTTATTTTCTATCAACATAGTCTATGTTGAACTCACTTAGTATCATGAACCATTTGGTGAGGTGCCCTGTTAGTGCCAATTTGGTGAGTGGATATTTTAATGGATCGATCTTGGCATTGAGGATTGTCTTGGGGCTCAACATATGCCAGAGTTTTTGTGAGGCAAAAACTACATCCAAACATGCTCTTTCAATAACAGTGTAATTTAGTTCATAAACCACAAGTGTTTGACTGATATAGTATATGGATCGTTCTTTTCCTTTTGATTCATTATGTGCTAGTAATGCCCCCAGTGAGTGTTTTGTTGCTGATATATACAATAGAAAGCGCTAATATGGAATTGGTGCTACTAAGACTGGTGTTGATAGTACGTAGTTTTTTTAGTATTTGGAAGGCCTCTTGGTTATTCTCGGTTCATTCAAATTTTATGTCTTTATGCAATAGGTATTGGAATGGGTGGCATTTGTTTTTCATTTGTGATATAAACCTTCTTACTTATTGTAACCTGCCCTATAAGATTCTCAAGTTCTTTAGAGTTGTTAGGGGAGGCATTGCAATTATAGCATGGACCTTTTTAGGGTTGATCTCTATTCCTCTCTGGGAGACAATAAATCCAAACAAGTTTCTTGATGTGACTCCAAAGACACATTTCTTTGGGTTTAGCCAGACTTTATACTCTTTAAGTCTATCAAATATTGGGGCTAATAATGATAAGTGTAAATTTCTCTCTAGGGACTTTTCCAATATGTCATTGACATGATCTTCCATGGTGATGTGCCTAATGTCATAGTCATCATTGCCTTTTGATATGTAGACCTAACATTCTTTAGCCCAAATGGCATGACACACAAATAATAGGTGCCCCAAGCACAAGTGAAAGATGTTTTGTGTTGATCTTTAGGTGCAATTTTAATCTAGTTGTATCCAGAGAAATCATCCATTAGTGATAGCATCTTATATCCAGAAGTGAGATCTACTATCATGTCAATACTTGGTAAGGGAAAGTCATCCTTTGGACATGCCAAATTCAAGTCTCTAAAGTCAGTGCAGATTCTTATGGCTCCACTTGCTTTTGCCACTAGTACCAGATTTGAGATCTAATCAACATTGTCTACTGGTTTGATGACACCTACATCTAGTAATTTCTTTAGTTCTACTTTTACTAATAATGCAATCTTGGGATGCATCTTGTGGAGTTTTTGTTTGTATGGCTTTTCCCCTGACTTCAGTGGAAAATGGTGAAGTACTAACTCAGGATCTAATCCAAGCATGTTCGAGTATGAACAAACAAAGTTAATTTGGCAGTCTCTGAAGAAATAGATGAATTTCTTTTTTTCTTCTTTTATTGACTCTGCCAAGTGTATCAATCTTTGTGTTTCTATAGTGCCAATATTTATTGTCTGAGTTTTCTCCACCAAAAGAGATTAATACTCTTTATTAATGGTAAGTATATCAATCTCTCCATCCTCGCACACCTTAGAGAGGTTTTCACCCTTAGATACATCTTTTTTCTTTACTATTTTATGACAAGTGGGTGCCTTTCAGTTTTCACCCAAGAGCCTTATGTTTTCTTTTTCACTTTTTTGACTAGAGGATTAATATAACTCCCCAAAGTATGTTGTTCTATCTAGTTCAATTATAAAACCTTCCTTGTAGTCCCCCATAGGTATGCTTTGTCTTAGCCCAAAGAATTTAGCAATAGCTTCATCATTCTCAAAGACGTCTATGGTTGGTGGATTTTCTTGTTCCCAATCTATAAGGTCATGGTAAACCAAGGCTATGCTATCCTTGGTTAGGAAGGAAGAGATGGGAAGTTCTATTATGGTATTGATATATGAATCATTTACTAATTCTTGGGTTTCATATGAGGATGGGGAAGGCTCAGATCTATTCCAGAATTGTGAAATCCATGCTTTGTGATCTGTAGGTTTATTGTGTAAGGATAGTTGGGCGATGACTTTGTCAAGATGAAGGGTATCTACGGTATGTGGGGAATCCCACTCATAATCATTAGAATTTGTGTCTAAATAGGACTCCTCAAATGTCTCAACTTCATTGTAAACACAAGCTCGTTAATATCATTGGGTAACAAGATATTCAAGATGCCCCCTATAGGTGATGTATAACCTAAACCTTGATGCCCTGGGTTTTGAGTAAGAGCTATTGGCTCCACTATTCTTTGCTCTTTCTTTCCTAGGCCTGAACATCCATTGTACCCCTTCTTTTGGACTATAGTATATCCCCTTCCATATTCATGTACATGGATTATGTGCTCTAGAGGTTCTTCATCTGTATATAACTAGGATGATAGATTGTATTCAATGATCTCTTTATGTATATCTCCCCATCTCACAAAAACCATGGGTGGATATAAATCGTTAGTCTTTTCTTCCTCTCTAGAGGTTTCCTTGGTTTTCCATATGACTTGGGTGAGATAGGCAACTTTCCTACATAGAAGTCTGGATAGGTGTATTCTCCACATCTATTTTCTTGTACTTGAATTTTGAGTTCTGATAAGAGTTTTTCTATTGATTTTTCTAGACTTGTGAGGTCTATTATCCGATAAGAAGAGACAATTGATGCCTCTTGGTTGTTGGGTACCTGATTTGAAATAGATCCTCTGAGATTGGTGCAATATAGAAAAAGGTCTCTATCACCGAGTGTGGTGATTTCAATTTCATCATGAGGGAATTTCAAACACTGATGTGTAGATGGTACTTCTTGCATGGAATGGATCCATGGTCTCCCTAGGAGCATGTTATAACCCAGCTCTAGATCTAGTACTTGGAATACAGTGTCTTGCGTTGATAGACCCAATTTGATTGGGAGACTTATGATTCCCTTGGAAGGATGTTATTAATCATCATAGGCTCTTATTATGATCTTCTTGGTGATATCTACACAACTCTCAAAATAAGCCAATGCTTGTATCAATTTTAGGGTACAAATATTCAGACCTTCTCCTCCATCTATCAAGACTCATCCGATTTTGTGAAGGTAGATGAAAAATTCTAGATGTAAAGGATCATTTTGAGATGGTTTTTGTGCTAGAAGATATTTTTGGTGAAGACCACGTGATGTGGAGTGGATAAATACCCTACCATGGCTTGAAACTTGTCAACTTCTAGATCTTTTGGGATAGTTGACTATTGTAGAGTTGTGTCTAAGATTGCTTTATGGTCAGGCAAGATACAG
Organism: Chamaecyparis obtusa; assembly: GCA_027943335.1. NCBI lineage: Eukaryota > Viridiplantae > Streptophyta > Pinopsida > Cupressales > Cupressaceae > Chamaecyparis > Chamaecyparis obtusa. The sequence continues at coordinate 308,934 of BSBK01006628.1, forward strand.
AGAATCTCATAGATAGAGATTAGTGTTGGAGTCTTTTTCAGATGGTCTAGTAGATTATATTGAATTGATGGTGGGATAGATGACTTATTAGGTATAACAACTTTTGGTGTGGCTCCTTTTACTGTTATTTTGATACAACAGGTGGTAACAACACAACTTGTTTCTAGACCTTGGATTGTGATGGTGTTTATAGTTAAATTTAGATTTGGCTTAGTGTAAGGGAGGTTTTCTTGGTTGTTTATTCCTGAGGTAGAGTTCTTACCTTTTTCATGATTCATCAATGGGATTTGAAAAACCTTATGATCTTGGTTGGTGGTGCCAGAGTTTGTGACCTCTTCGATCTCACCATGGTCGAAGAAAGCTTGGACAATGTGTTTCAGTTGCATACAACCAAATGTCTTATGTCCCTTTCTTCTATGATAGTTGCAGTACCCATGGTCATCCCACCATGTTGGTTTTCCAAGACCTTCATAGTGTCTTATCTCAGGCAAAGTGACTGAGTGTGATTGAATATGTTACCCCTAGATGGGCCCATCTTGAGCTTGCTACACGGCCTCATGAGGCTAATGTACTTGATATCACTGTCATTTTCAAATACACTAATATTGAGATTTCTAAATTGAGAGTTGTTATATAGAAATTTGATGGTGTATACAAGGATATTTTTACCACTATTTTGTCTAGTCTAGAGTGATTGAGCGTTCATTTGAGATCGCATACGACGTATACCCACATATAGTTTTTGAGAATTTTCAGAGATTGAGAGAAGAGATCTCAGGTGATGTATCCTTTGACACAATTCAACACCACGTCTTGAAGCATATCATCAAACATGAGGTTTTTCATATTATGAGGTGAAGGCCTACTATGTCACTCAATGTGTTGATCCATATATAGAAATGGTTATATACCCATGTGTCCTTGTGGCACACAATCGTAATCCAAATAAAAACTACATTCCATTATATTTTGCACAACAGTTGTATGCTATGGTCTATTTTGGCATCAATGTAAACTACCTTGATATTCCCAATTATTTTGGTAAGGGGTGTAGTTGAGGTTTAGACTGGGATTAGTATTGTAGTGCTAATAGACCCATGCCAGCTCCTGGATAGCCGGTCAGCTAGAGATTTGCTACCATAGCACCATCTATAATGCCCACTACAATAAAAGTAGTCATTATTTTCCAGAAGCAAGCAATTGACATGATTGGTGATATTACATCTGCAACTACTACTATTACTTCAAATATGCTAGGTAGATATATTTTGAGTTGACTTGGGCAATCACAAGAACCTTCAAGGGCATCATCTAGTGCATGTATCGATTATGAGCCATACAGAGTTGTTGTTTTTCCAAAACCAGATGAGTTATGAGCTTTCTTGGGATCTAGGTACGAGAATAAGATGTCCTATTATTTTCTTGAAGACCTTCTACATGCATGTATTCATTCATTACATCAAGCCATTAGATACCAATAGAGGGTAATAGAGATTTGATTAGATTCTCACAGTCTATAGTGCCACCACGCCAGGTCATAAACAACACTCACATCACTTTATGCAGCATGACCACCCACAGATCATTATGCATGTGAAGAGGAAGAGATGCGAGTTGACTAGGTTTGTATCACATCTAAGGACCTAGAGACATATGAGAAGCATCTATAGGGTTTGAATTAGTCAGTTATATGGATATGCTACTATAGATAGACTCTACACCACTCCCCTCTCATATGCATATACCCCTAAACTCCTCATTACTAGAGAGGGTTAGGACCAGCGATGATGCACATGATGTAGCTTCTCTAGATATTATGATGGTAGAAAATGATCATCTTGCACCTAATACCCATGTATTTAATTTGATTTATCTTAACATGAATGTACTTATTTAATTTTTATTTTATTTACTATACATAGCTCAATTGTTTGTAGTCGCGTACGAATGGGACATATATAATTTAAATTGTAGGTACAATTAGCTCACATTACCCTTAGCCTAGGGTCAAAGTGTGTGTATAGGAAGAATTTAGTCAATGTGACACTTTGTAGTGGGCAGGTGAGTTTTAAATACTTAACATGTGTACATGTATTTATATGTTTATAGTTCTGCACCTACGCACATGTATATGTATATAATGTTTAGTGTTCTTTTTACTCAAGACAAACTTTACATGATTATATATTGATATATAACTAGGTGTTGTACTAAATTTACATGGATCGATTGTAGCACATCCATTAGAGATGAATAGTCAATTAGAGGAGTTCTATGTTCATATGCATCATGATGACCTAGCTTAGGATTACATCTATTTGCATATACATTGTTTACTTTTACATGTATATTTTCATAGATCCATGTTTACACATGTTTGGATATCTTTGATGGTACTAGACTTGTACATTTCATCATTATATGTTTGACATGTGAGTTTATGATTGGCATGTCTATCTATACATGCTTATTTATGTGTTGTTTATATTTGATATGATGTTCATAGATAGATTGTTAGATCTATGTTCATACACATATTTATTTTTATGTTTATCTAGATGTTTTATATGTCTAACTTATCTAGATGTTTTACAAGTGTTTTCTTGTATATATTAATATGATGTTTATCTAGATATTTTACATGCATAAATTATGATGATTGACATGTAATGCCCCACTAGGGAACCCAGAAGATATTAACCTAAAACATGTTACTAAGTTTATAGAATAATTTTTTTTCTTAAGAGTTTACAAACGATATTGAATAACAAAGAGGAAGTAAAACATAAAGTCCATATATAATCATATACACATACTCAATTACAGATTACAAATCTCAAGGGTTCCTTGATGTAGAATTACATATATACAATTTAATCTACTAAGTACAATAATCATATAAATCTTCTACATAGTACACCATCTCAAGGAATAACAAATACAAATGAATTATAAAGTATACATAATAACCCACATCCACTGCACAAGTTGTAGAGTATGTAAATACAATTGAGTACAAAGTACAAAGTACAAATAAAGAAAGAATAGGATTAAGTCTCCAAGAAAGATAGGATAAGAAGCAACTGCAAAAAGGATCATCCAACACTGGCACATGAACGTCACAGGCTCAAATGGTAAAAGAATCACTACCTCCCGACCTCGTGGAAACCTGTGGTTCCACTCCTACCATGTTGAGGAGATAACATCATATCCCACTTGGATAATAATACCAAAATCAATTATCAGATAAAAATAAGAAAGGGTCCTATAAGTTCCTATCTCAAGGGTACAACTCAATAACTCAAAGGTATACATACTAACCCAGAGGCAACCAACACATGTAGGAAACCTAAGATGAAATTAGGGAAGTATCACCACATATGTCATCCCCCTTGGGATGATCTCACTAGACTTTGACTCCCAAGTGTGATCATATGTGAAACTTGAAATCCTCTCATGTAGACAAGGATAACCGATCATGCCATAACTCACCACCGCTACTATATGGGCAATCATCTTCTCTTTCTTCCATCCTTAGCCTATACTAGAAATCAAGTCATGGGAGATGAATCCATTATCTTATTAATTCATTTTAAAACCTCATTTAATTATATTATCACTTATTTAAGTAACCTACTAAGTGTAGACACTTAAAAATGACCTATTGCTCTAACACAATGACATTACTAATGTTCCTCCTAAAATTGTTAAATAATCCTTATTATTTAATTAATCATGTCATTCTACCATATTCTAAGATCAAAATCATCATTTCTCCCTATTTCTATAATTAAGTGATTTTAATTATTACTTTAATTATTGTACTTCTAAATAATTATTTCATCATCTATTCATCTATAATATAGTTAAATAAATAACCTTATTTAATTATACCCTACCTTATAATTATTAATTAAATAACCAAATTTAATTAATGTCCCCTCTCCTAATTATTACATTTTAATAATAATTAAATCAAATTCTATCCCATGATTAAATTAATGATATTTATTTAATTAAACTAATTATTCCCCTCTCATGATTAAATAAATTATTTTTATTTAATTATAACTAATAATCCCTCTCATAAATAAATAAGTGATTATTTATTTATAAAATATCTCCATTTGTGCAAATAAATAACATTTTATTTATTTAAATCATAATTATCCTCCTAAATCCTAACTCACACTCACTTTGAGTTAGCTTTTCAATCAAATCTCTTAACTCCATAATTCTCTCTCCTAACTATTCAATCCACTTTGTTAATTCCTCCCTCAACAATTAGTTAAGTCTTCCATCAATTCAGTCTTCTAATCTATGCAATATGTTGACTCATTCATGCAATTAGTTAACTCACCAGTCCATTCAAGTAATCTCTCCAATCTATTTGTTGACAGATCAATCAATTTTGTTAAGATAAGAAATCAACTCAGATGAACTCTCACTCACTCTGAGTTCAACTCCTCAATCACGGTCAATTAGCCCTTCAATCATGGATTCTTGATTGAAACCCTTAAAATATTAGAAATAGACAACTAAAACCTTTGATTTTCGTAACCATAATTACTTTGAATTCTTATGATGGCACGATCTTGATCTCAATTATGAGAGCCCACATTGCATGAGAAGGAGAACACCAAGGAAGGATTTTATGGTTTTCATATTCATGTTTTGAATTGATTTCATAATATTTGATTGATTATGCTTATTATTTGTCTTGCATCCTTTCTTGAATATTGGGAATACTAATTGCTCTAACAATCTCTTTGTGGTTGAGATTTTATATGTTATTGCAGGTTTCTATTGATCATATTATAACCCGATCATAAATGGTGAACCTGACGTGAAAAGCACTTCTTGTGGCACCTTGGGCAAGTACCATGATGAAAACCTAGCAAACAGGTGTTATGTGTAATCCATTAGCCTCTACACTTGGGGGCAAGTTTCATTCATAGCCCTTCATCCATCCATATCCTTTTTTTTCCATCTTTGATCTTGTCAAGGATTCGTACATCATTTCTAATTCACTTTATCCACACCCTACAATAATCCTTTGTCTTATCCATCCCTTACTTTTATCATCCATTGTCATGTTTCATATTGCCTATCCCAAATCTCTTCCTTGGTCTTGATCAAAATTAAGGACATAAAAAAAAGAACATATTTTTCAAAAGTCTCTTGACATGTCCATTCCTCATAGATCCCATGTCATTCAATGTTTCATTTCATTTCCTACATAGACACATATTTGGTCCCTTAGCTTGGGTAAACATGTTATCCCATTGTGAGATAGTCCTTATCTCCAAATCAAATTTGATTCTATTTTTCACCTATTCATTGCAATCCCATTATCTCATTCATCCATTCATAATGTGTCATGCCTTGCTAAACACTGGGGAAAATGGATACAATAATGTTTGAGAATAAATCCAGACATATTTCTTTCACCTCATTCAATTATTTAAAAGAGTCCTTCAAAATACCAAAAAAATTGCAAAAAAAGTCCTGAAAAAATACCCAAAAAATTTCTTAAAAATTAAAAGAGTCCTTCAAAATAACAAAAACAACACAAAATCATCTTGTAAAACTCTAAAATCATAGAAAAACCTTCAAAATAATAAAAAAAACATTGAAAAATATAAAACATTCATCTAAAGGTGACCATGTTTAGGGTGTTTGTGATAAGAGTCTTCACTTTCTGTGATACGCCGCACATAGCTCGACTCCAAACATACGAAGCATATGATGGACAATTTTTTTTTGCAAAAGATCCAAAAAATTGTTGAAGACAACCAAACAAATCGAAAAATAACCAGCAAAAAAATCCTGCAATAAATCTCCTTTGTACATAACCAATTCTTTGGCATTTCAAAACTAGGCATTGAACGACGACATACAACACATATGAGGTTTAGTGGAACCAAGTCAAAAAAATCAAAACTAGTCAACAAGTCCTCAACTACACTACCAAAATTGTCTTATCTATTAATCAATCTCACAACAAAGCATTTTGTCAAAAATCATGTTGTCTTAGACAAGGGAATGAACACTCAAAATCAGACGAAGCAGTCTTAGATGGGGTACCTTTTTCTTGAAATCAGTAGCATCGATAATACGCCAAAATTCAATGTCCAAACTATTGCAAAAACACAGACACATTATCTGTATAGCTGCAACTTGTTGAGTCAAGTTAGTTTTATTATGTCTTGACCTTCGCAAGTCATGTTCTTACACATCTCTAGGATGTCCACAAATGATTTAGAGATGTCATGATAGTTCATGACTTATTTTTCTTTGTTTTCTGTTTGTGGAATGTTTTTTGTGAAGTCTTAAAAGAGCAATTTGGGTATCTGTGATAAGAGGCTTCACATCCATATACAAATATCCAATGTGCAACATCGCAATAGATACTTTGGTTGTGATATGACACACATCCCTTGACTCCAAATGCTTGACCTAGATGGATCGACCCACATTCCTTGTCTGTTCAGTGTGCCTATTTTCAATGCATGAGGATAATCGTACCTAGATCTTTCATATCTTGGTAGGATGGTATTCATTTTTTCTATAATAATAGTGGCTCAATGATGATAAATAAATAGCTCAAATCAGTTGGAAATCAAAAGCATGGCTATTAAATCATTAAGCTCTCTACATACTATAAACTAAGGGTTTCAATCAAGAATTCATTATCATTCTTTCATCCCCTTTCTATCATCTTCTAAAGTTTCTTTACTAACGATTCTTCTATCAGTCTAATATCTTCTATTAGTCTAATCTCTTCTATCAGTCAAATCTCTTCTATCACTCAATCTATTTATCAAAATGGCCAAATCAAGTTTCAAATCAGTCAAATCAATTGGTCATTCATTCCATCATCATTTGTCTTACAGAGGATATGTCTTTCCTAAAACCAAACATTATCATTTGTGTTAAACAAGATATGTCTTTCCTGAAACCACACATCATCATTTGTCTTATACACGATCTATCTTTCCTGAAACCAGATGTTGTCACTTGTCTTATATAGGGTAGGTCTTCCCTGAAATTAGACGTTGTAACTAGTCTTATACAGGATGGGTCCTTCCTAAAATCAGACACAATTCTTATCAACAATTTCTATGTCCAATATTGATCAAACCGTCGTCACAGCCTACCAACATTCTTCACTTCTTACTAATTATTCTTTTCTTGCATCATTTAATCTAAATCTTCTTTCAGAGATCATTGTGTCTTTTTGACATTAACAATCTCTTGAGGGGGCATCATTTACCTCATTGTCACATTGTTCCCACTGGGGCATACTGGGGCGTAATTTTTATTATTCTTTGAAACAACGCCTAAAATGCATTGTATCAAAGAGGAGCAAAATGTAGACACTAAAAAATGACCTATTTCTCCAATGCAATGACATTACTAATATTCCTCCTAAAATTGTTAAATAATCCTTATTATTTAATTAATCGTGTCATTCTACCATATTCTAAGATCAAAATCATCATTTCTCCCTAATTTTATAATTAACTGATTTTAATTAATTACTTTAATTATTATACTTCTAAATAATTATTTCATCATCTATTCATCGATAATATAATTAAATAAATAACCTTACTTAATTATACCCTTCCTTATCATTATTAATTAAATAACTAAATTTAATTAATGTTCCCCCTCGTAATTATTACATTTCAATAATAATTAAATCAAATTCTATCTCATGATTAAATAAATTATATTTATTTAATTACAACTAACAATCCCTCTCATAAATAAATAAGTAATTATTTATTTATAAAATGTCTCCACATGTGCAAATAAATAATATTTTATTTATTTAAATCATAATTATCTTCCTAAATCCTAACTCACACTCACTTTGAGTTAGCTTTTCAATCAAAGCTCTTAACTCCATAATTTCCTCTCCTAACTATTCAATCCAGTTTGTTAATTCCTCCCTCAACAATTAGTTAAGTCTTCCATCAATTCAGTCTTCTAATCTATGCAATCAATTGACTCATTCATGCAATTAGTTAACTCATCGGTCCATTCAAGTCATCTCTCCAATCTATTTGCTGACAGATCAATCAATTATGTTAAGCTAAGCAATCAACTCAGTAGAAATTTCACTCACTCTGAGTTCAACTCCTCAATCACAGTCAATCAGCCCTTCAATCATGGATTCTTGATTGAAACCCTTATAATATTATAAATAAAGAGCCAAACCTTTGATTTTGGTAACCACAATTACTTTGAATTCTTATGCTGACATGATCTTGAGCTCAATTATGAGAGCCCACATTGCATGAGAGGGAGAACACAAAGGAAAATTTTAACAGTTTGCATATTCATGTTTTGAATTGATTTCATAATATTTGATTGATTATTCTTATTATTTGTCTTGCATCCTTTCTTGAATATTGGGAATACTAATTTATCTAACAATCTCTTTGTTGTTGAGATTTTATATGTTATTACAGATTTTTATTGATCCTATTATTACCCGATTACACTAAGGATACCCAGGTAGCCACTTCTGGGCTCTGCCGCCTCCAAAGCAAGCCACTTCCCCTTTAACACCTAAATAACCTACCCTAAGTTCATACATCTCAAAATATTACTCATAGGTCATAATGAATCATGACATCAAAATCTAGCTCCAAAATATGACAGAAACATACACAAACAACTTCCATCATAATAAAATCAAACTTCCATAAGGTTGGGTTATAACACAATAAAATGCCACCAAAGTATGTAAGGCAAACAAACATACACATTAACCCTAACCCCACCTTTGGTAACAAACCTAAAAGGATGACATAAAACGATTACCTCCTTACCCATAAACGTAGAAGGAAAAACATACATAAGAATTCAATTAATAATAAACTAATTTGTAAAGTACCATTACGTAAATTAATTTACAAAATAATCACTAATCAAAATTATAATTACATTATTGAATTAAATGCCAATACTAAGAAAATCAATTTATAATGATAATTTAAATAAATTGATTCCTGACTTAATAATTACTAAAATAATATAATTTCATAAAAAATCTTATTTTAGAAAATAAAACAAATTCCCCTAATTATTAATTGATAAAATGTATAATTAATAATTAAATCATTTATCTAATATTAAGATGCAAAATTACAAGGTACTCCAAAAGAAATATTTTAATTAAATAAACATCGATTTATTTATTTATTTTATATTTCCATTTATCAAATATCTACTAATGTCATTTTATATTATTTATTTACTATTTATTTATTATTTATTATTATATTATTTAATTATATAATATATATAACTATATAAATAACTATATATATATATATATACACACGTATAAAATAAATTATTTTAATAAAAACAAAATAACCATCTTCTCAAGCTACCGTCGGCAGCCCGTGTTGCCGCACGATAGCACGATTGTCGTGGGCAGTCCATGCTGCTGAGTACGGGTGGGGGTAAAACCCTGACTCCCCTCAATACACACACACACACACACATATATATATCTTATTGTAAAAAAAATTAATTAAAATTATATATATATATATATATACACACATATATGTACATATGTATATACATACATATACATACATATACATACATACACATACATACATATACATACATACATACATACATACATACTTACGTATGTACATACATACATACATACATACATACATACATACATACATACATATATATATATATATATATATATATATATATATATATATATATATATATATATATATATATATATATATATATATATATATATATATATATTGAAGAGAATGATATTTTTGAAATACCAGAATTAAATCTACAAGGGTTTTCAAACCCTACCTCAAACCACCAATTGAAGAAATATGATGAAGATCAGAAAAATGCTAAACAATCCCAAGCTTTTAAAAAATGTTCAATTTAATCCTTTGTCAAAAACCTGCAAACCTGTGTGGAATAATGGTCAAATTCCTCCTCATAAAGAAAAAGGCTCTGAAATTCCAACTCAACCATGCAAATCTGGAACTCCACTTAACTCTGCAACTTTATTTTTATCACACTTTCTTTTGCCTAATTTATTCCATTTCCTCGTTAATAACTCCATGTGTTTTTTTTTGTAATTCTTGTTTATATTAGTTCACTTAACTAATAAGAATTACTTTATTTATTAAATTTATTTAAATTGAATGTGCAATAATTACATATTAATTTTTAACTAAAAGAATATTATTTTAATTCACTTTATTGTTTTATTCAATTTTCTTCAAATTTTGAATTTAATAAATATTTAAATCTTTAATTCCACCATTAGACTTTTAATTAATTATTGTATTTAATTATTTTTTCTTAATTAAATACCTTCACATGAATTTTCTATATTTAATAAGATTTAATTATTTAAACCACATAATTAATCTTAATAAAATATTTAATTATTTCAAAATAATCACACCAACTAGCCAAAGACCAATTGAACCTAATAAAATAATAATCATGCTCAAGGGAAAGGCTTATGAACTCATGCCACCTGGAATTTAGAAAGGTAAAATATCAAAAACTTGTCCACTATTTCAGGACAATAAAATGGCTTAGGTTGGGATTCGGATCTGAATATTATCTCCCCTCTCTTACCATTGAGACTTTGCAATAGGACACACTCATCTTGATAATTTAGGGAAGTTGATGCTCGGTACCTGCAAACCTACATTAAAGACAAGTATGCACACACACACACACACACACACACACATAACAAGAAATGGAAAGGTTTAGGACATCATGTGGACCCCGCACGTAGGTAACAACGACTTCGTTCCTCAACCATATCAAACATGTCAAATAGAAAAGTAAGACATACATGATAGACATACACATGCAAGTATGGTGTAAGTAAAATCATAAACATAAACAACATTTTAAACATATAAATAATCATCATCAAAGTAACTAACATCATCTAACTACAAACATATGATATCCCATAATCATCCAATATCAAATCACCATGTAATGTCATACATCCAAAACCACATAATAAAGTTGAAATAATCAACACACATAAAAGTGGCCTAAAACATGTATATATGATGTTTATCAAATTACCATGTAACTTATATCTCTCAATTAGATCTATTTATATGTGTTTAAATATATTTAGATTAGAATCAATAAATCAATTAGTTAATTTCACATACTTTATGTCAAATAAGATAAATTTAATGTACAATGTAAGGTCAACTAATACATCAATTCATCAATATATAGCCTATGTATTTAAGGTCATTTAATCAATAAATAACCTAGTATTTAATACATAAATTTTAGACAATTTAATACATCCCCTTAAGACATACATAGACATAAATAACTTATCATCAACAAAGCAACACCAATCTATATAACATTTCATAAAAAAATAATGCATCTTTAATATATCTAACTGGATCTAGATATAGATCAGTAAGATACAATATACCTGAATCATAGTTGAATAAAGATATCATCAATAGTGATCCTAAAAATCATACAAACAATCGCCAAAAGTATATAATCCATCATATGTCATCATAATCAAGTCCTACACCATTAAAACATCATATTTATAGTCCATCACAACAATCAATGTCCGAAGAAGTTTTAACCACAAATACAAAAAAGGAAACATGTCTGAACTTGATGCAACATTACATTGTTGTTGTGAATCTCCCGCTCCTGTGTTTGAATGGGGTCTCCCACTCTTGGATCTCCTACTCCTGCGACTGCTCATGGAGTGTCTTCGGCTTAGGTTGTGTCTTCGAGGGCTCCTACGACATTCACTGCAGCATCTGTATTGAGCCCTATTGCCCCCTCCGCAAATCCCATGCTCGGTTTCTCCTTTGTTTCCATCATGCTCGATTTGGCAGCAGACATCATGGCACCTGTTAGGGCTTTTTCGGCTCCCCCTAGGCTTGGACTAACTCCTGTTGTTGAGGATGTGGAGGTCCCTATGCGAAAGTCTGCTAATGACCGCAAGGCTGCTATGACGCCCGCTAGGGCTTCTACGACAATCTCAAATCAGTTGCTTGTAGCTACAAGAAAGGCTGCTATTGCTCCTGCTCGTCCTGCTCTGAGAGGCATCCCTCGTAGTGCCTTTCCTATCAGTAATCATATTTTTGTTAAGTTGAATGAGGATATTCTCTCTGAAATCGATGCGGCAGCCTCTGTTTTTGCTGAGCATGGGTTGATCTACAGATTCAAGGGTTTTTGGCCCTCTCTGCCTGATCTCCATTCCTGGATTTCAAAATTTTGGGAACATTTAACCTCTGGATCAATCCATATCTTCCCTATGGCTAAAGGCTTCTTCGTGGCTAAATTTGATAATGCTGAGGATAGACAAACTATTTTGTGCGAAAATTTCTTTAGCTGGAAGGATCGTTATATGCTATTATTGAAACCATGACATTCTGATTTTTCTCCTTGTTCTGAATCGTTTGATTTTCAACCTATCTGGGTTAGGCTACCCAATCTCCCCCTCCATCTTTGGATTGACTCCATTCTAGAGACTGCGGGGGATGCGATTGGGGAAATGTTAATGGTGGATGAGAAATCTTCAGATCTTTTCCACTCTACTTATGCTCATATCTTGGTGGATATTGACACTTCAAAAGGTCTGCCATCTGAGATTAAATTTTTTTCTCCTCAGGGAAGAAGTTGGATTCAGCAATTGGACTATGAAGGCCTCCCCTTCAGGTGCAGAAGATGCTTTAAGACTGGTCATGTTGCTTCTCAATGTGATCTTTAGAAATTTAAAAAGAATGCCTCGTGGTGGAAGGGTGCCTCCTCCCAGCACTATACGGTGGAGAAGGTGTCTTCCCTTCGGAGCTTCTCGCAAGTGGTTGAGCAGGTTGTTGCTGGCCCTGTTTCTTCTTCTGCTGATGGTTCATTGGATGTTGTTCCTGCCAGCTCTGCTGGTGGTTCTGTGGAAATTGTTCCTATCAGCCCTATTGGTGTGGATTCTGGTGCGGTTGTTTCTCTTGCTGGAAGCCCAGCATGCCCTGTTCTTGAGCTAGCTTCTCCTGCCAGCTCTGTTGGTAAGATTACTTTTGTTGGTAATGATGTCTCAACTCCTCTTGCTAGGTGCTTTTCGGTTCCTTTGCTAGAGGTTGTTTCTTTGGATTCAGTCTGCTGGCAGAAGAAGGCAACCAAAGTCGAAGATGGTTGGATAAATGTCAAAAGGAAAAACTCAAAGAAATCCTCCTCTTCGTTTGACATGACCCTCCGATCTCATAAAAAAGGGGATCTCTGATTAGTCTTTGTTCTTAGGCTTTTCAGTGTGTTGTGTTTGTGTGTCCTCCCTCTTTTGGTTGGATTGTACCATCTCAGGTGCTAGTTTTGTAATATCTTTAGGGCACAGTCTTGTGGTGTTCGGTCCTATTTTTTGGCTGGACTATTGTTTTAATGGTGCTTCAATAGCTTTATCCTTCATCCTAGTTATGTAAAGGGTTTCGGGGTCCCTTCAAAACCTATTTTTACTGTAATCAAAAACATGTTTGAACTTAGGTTTTAAATCATTTTTCAAAACCACCTCAAGTGGTTCAACCCACTCTTGGAGAGCATGTAATATTTTTTCATGATCCTCACTATATATAGTCTCTGCTTATCAAAATCCACAATGTGGTTTAACTAGATGGAGAGAAAGGGAGCTAGCTATTACTAGGTGGCTATATCGATATACCCTATTGTCAAGTTGATAATCAACAAAGTGAATCCCATGTTGGACTATTTTGATTTTCTTGAAATATGTTCCTTGCAAAATAATTGAACCTACATCATAAATTTTAACAACATTCAAAACCTTTTAGAATTGTTAATTTATATATAAATTACATATAATTATTTTCAAATAAATTCAAAATCAAAGGCATCAAACCTATGGGAAACAATATTCCATCACTTTCTTAAGGCTCATAAAACTTCATCCTCTCTTCAGTACAATAGCCTAAATAGTAACTAACTACTATATTTCCATGGTCTGCACAATCACTGCAAAGGCGTCTCCTGCGCAACAAATTTATACATGTAATTCTTTTTTGTAAATTTAAATACTAACAAAAAATATATACATGTAAATTTAAATACTTACCAATTTTAACCAATCTTGCAATATGGTCATAATCAGTAAAAATCATCAAAATATAATCAAAGTTTTCATATTCTTCATCATCATCTATATTAATAACAAGTGGTACCAAATCCCATGCACCTACATATCCATGTTCATGGTTTTTGCATTCATCATAGTTTTCAGCAATGCAGTGACAACAAAAGCACGAGTAATCCATAGTGTACAACATCTAATTTGTGATTATTTGTGCTCATTACTGAATGCAAAGATCATGTCTTCTCTACCCTGTTGCAACCATGCATAGTTTTTCTATCCATGCCTAAACATATATAACATAAAAAAAAGAAACAAATTATGAGTTACATTTTTAAAATTTGAATAAATAACTAAATAAACAAGAATATCACATGTAATTAGATGTGCATACCTTTTATCTTCCAAAATACTCTATGTGGTGCCACTTGGTTTTTTCCTTATGTTGTACCAGCCTCATTTGGTGATAAATGTGTCTTACACCATTCAATAACATTGTGTGCATCTTTTATACGAACTCCCTAATAATTCATCTGATACTTTATTAGAGCACATATGATGCAAGCTCTCGTTCCATCATGTTCACCATTTCCATGTCCACTCTCAAAGAAACTTCAGACATGTGGTATTTTTTCATTACGATGATATTTGCATAATGCATAAAATTGCCTGGATGATTTGAATTGTGTTGCACATCCATCTGACCAAACAAAATGATTTTCAATTTGTATGCCCCTTCCTTTCAAATTTTCAAAAAACTTCTTGAAGCAATATTCTTCATAATAAGTGGCATGCTCTTTATCATCACTAATATAAAAGTGGTATTCTTTCTTAATGACGTGTGCTTTAAATGTACTGTCAACATCATCCAAATCCAATTGTGCATATTGACAACACACCTATACCATAATAGTAATCTAGTCTGAAAAATAATATTCTAATTGAATCTATTTTTTATGAACAAAAGAATACTTTTTGCAAAATCAACAACTAATACAATAGTTGCAAGTTGGAAATTATCTCTTAGTATTTGGAATTGTTGCACTTTCCACTTAGAAAAAAAACATAATGTATGTATGATTGAAAAAGTTTTCAAAAAAAAATCATAAATGTTTCCAATACGTATCTCCTCTTCAACATATTCTAACCTTTTGGATTCTTTCCTAAATTTTGTTTCATTCTTTATGCACTTGTAACTCTTGAAATTTACCATCTTTGTCATATTAGTGTCTTCATTTCTCAAAGGGAAATTAGCCAAATCACTGCATGCTTCACAAATTCCCTTTATGCAATTTGTTTGACCAGTTACATCACCTATTTTTTGACATAAACTAAATTCTATGAACTCACTTCATCTACTAGGAGGAGCATTTTGAAAACTATCACTATCTTCTATAATCTTTCAAAACAACTTGATAGTGGGGATGATACTCAATATGATAATGACAACAAAAAGTCTCAAAAAGATTGTTTTTCCTCAAATATATGGCTTCAATCTTTCAAACAATGTTTGTCCGATCTTTATATCAAAATTTGAATTACAAAATGATGCATACAATTCATGTTGCATTGTGTCCAACCAATGTTTTGTATGTTCATCATATTCATTAGGTATGATCTTATGTCTGATAACATCTCTACTATTTGGTGAAGGGTGAGTATTATCATTCCAAAATGATGTGATCAAATTCCTAATTTGATTCTTAATCCTATCAGAATGAGGAGCTCTACACATAATTTGCCAATTTCCTTCCAAGGTATTATCGTCCAGCTTTCTTTTTCTTTTAACATATCATAATATTTTCCTTCTTAAACCAATTTGAGATGAAATTGAAGAGACTTTTATTTTTGGGGGAATATTTTTACTCACAATAGATGTCAACATCCCTCTTCTTGAAATATCCTTATCTATAGAATGAGATCGATTCCTAATAGAACCCAAACCTTTCTTGACATTTTCAATAATATATTGTTGCATGCGAGAACATTTCCTCTTTTTCAATAATGTATCTATACCCAATAATTTTAATGGCTCTTGTATCTTACTGTGTAGAAGGATAATTGATAGCATTTGGGGTTGTTCAATTGTTTCAAGATTATCAAATTGATAAATTATTTCCTTTAAATTCCTATTCATTGACCTCCTTTTGGTATGTGAAGGTTGTTCAACATAAATTCTCAATTTCTCTGCATCCATTTCAAGTAAATGATCTAACTTTCTATAATTATTTTTTCTCTTTACATGTTGAGCTAGATTTATATGTTCATCCATACAAATAGAAGGAACTCTGGTTGATCCTTATCCAACATCCATTGCTTGAGGTTGGGTTGAGCCTTTTTCAACATCTATTTTCTTGAGATTCACCTTGAGCTTCTACTTGTTGATTGTGAGATATACACAAAAAAGAAACAAATGAGAACAATTTAGAGAAAAAGAGACCTAAAGAAGCTAAAATACAAAAAGAAATTAAAAATAGACTAAAATGATAGTAGAGAGACCTAAATAGAGTAACAAGACAGTAGAGAGACCTAAATAGTGTAACAAGACCTACACACACACATATAGTGTGTGTGTGTGAGAGAGAGTCAGTTAATCAATTACTTTGACCTATTTAATACATCAATTTATTTAGAGAGAAAACAAGTAGAGATAAAGGGAGAAGCTAGAGAGATAAAAAGAAATATCTATACCTACTCTATTTCTATGATATTTTTCTTGTTCTTGTTCATGATGTTTTTGTTCCGCATTAGGTGACCAATTTCGTGAAATCTTATCTCTCCTTGTCCTTTTATTTCCCATCTTCTTCCATTGAAAAAATTCCCTTGAAAATTCCACACCAACAAAAAATGTGTTCATTATTAAAATGTGAATTTTTCTCCAATATTTATTTTATAAAAAATAAAAATAAAAATATTTATATCCAAACACTCAAATAAAAGAAAATTGGCCAATGGGGCTTTTATAAAATGTTAGCAGTTGAAAAACCCAACATGGTTGTTACAAAAAGAATTGTGCAACAAGTGTTTGATAGAACACCACTTCGACCAAATTATAGTCACTTCAATTGAGTCCACTTTGATCAAAGATGTCTTCGATCAAAGTGACTTTTCATGGGTCTCTCCCAAAAACTTCCCTAATTTCTACAAAATTTTATCCTCGAAAGCTCTATTTGAAGGCTAAAGTGGGATAATATTGACAAACCTAGATGTAGGATGGTACTACTCGAAACCAGCTTTCCAATGAGTATGGTTTTAATATATAGTGAGTTTAATATCAATTTATTTTTCAAGTTTAATGAAACATAGGTTTTTCACCATGTATCAATATCTCTATTCAATGCTTTTGGAAAAATACTAAACTAAAGTGAATTGTTTTAAAAAAAATACATGTGCATTAGGTATTGACATCCTCTTTCCAATAATTTTTTTGAATTCAATACATACAAATGAAGTTATAATATGTATAGTGAACCTATGTCTGAATTATAGTTGTAGACACCTAAAAAATCTTTGGTAAATAAAAGTATTTTCATTTTCCTAAAAGTCCTGGTGACATCATCATTAATTAATTAATTAATTAATTATTTTTTATGTCATTAATCCCTTCTCCTATTTTAATTAAACACATTTAATTAAGATACCCCATCCCCAAAATATTTAAATCCCCATTTATTAATTATTGGTTAATAAATATTGTCACATTCCTTAAATAAATTTAATATTTATTTAAAAGCCTAAATCCAAGAAATCTTCTAGAAATCCCTAAACCCCTAGACTCTTCTAGAAATTCCTAAATTCCTATCCTAATCTTGGTCCATTCAACCTTTGAAAGTCAATCCTTATCCCTTTGACTCAACCCCTAACCAAACCCCAAACCCTAACTCCTCTTCCTAACCCAAGCCCTTAGGAAATCCTATAAATACCCTCTCTTCCAAGAGAAATCCATTAGCTTAGTTTTTATCTTCAATGCATTGTTATCATGAGCATTTTTAGCTAGATCATATTAGCTTAAATCCTAATTGTTAGATTTCTTCATGTTTTCTAACACATCTTAGCTTAGAATAATGGATTGAACCAAGTTCTTTCAAGATTTTCTCATCATTCATGCATCATATCAAATCCTTTTAGAATGCATTAGGAACAAAGTTCCATGTGCTTAGAGAGCACACCCACATCCCTCTCATTGAAGCAAATCAAACAATGCTTTATAGCATCTGTTTTGGCAACAATCTTGAGGTGGCTTGGTTTTGTTTATGTCTATGCTTTTTAACTAATATACATGTTTTAATCCAATGTTTTAATGTTTAAAACTTTCAAGACGGATAACAGATTCAAAACCGTAGCCTACATTCTGGCACGCCCGGTGGGACCCACTTCATGGGTTCATTTGACAATATTCTGATAGGTTTTGGAGTGTTTTCTAACTTTTCAAGTTCGAAGGTGGAGGGGGCATTGTGAATCTTCTTCCTCTTCTTAGTCTTGTTATTCTTCTATTCTGTCTACTCCTTCATCTTCTTCTTGCAGAATCTTGGCGTATTCCTCCAGAAAAATCCATAAGGAGGCTCATTTTCATGGAAAACTATGTAAATTTTGTATTAAAACCCTGTATTTTCCATGTTTACTCTGCCAGAAAATCACATCCCGAAAGAAGACTCACATCTAGGGCTTCCAAGATCGCATTTGGGTTCTGTGTCGCATGCAGTTAAATCTAGGATCGCATCCAGGGTCTACTGGATTTCCCAGATCGCATCTGGGGTCCCATCAGGTAAAAAATCATATTTGTATAAATCTAGGATTGCATCTGGAGTTTCTCGAATCACATCTAGGGTTCCAGAAAACTCATTTTAATTTGGGGTTAAAAATGAACAAGGCAAAAATCTACACACTTTGTTTTAGTGTTTAAAATTAACCTCAAAATCACTTTTTAATGTCTAAAAGCTAAAGAAAATCAATCAAAATTCTAAAACAACTCAAGTCATTCTTAAAATTGATCCTAAAATGCACAAACACACTTTCTAAAGTTCTTCATTTGGCTAAAAAGAGCCATCATGCTTTTCAAACTTCATGCAAACTAAGAACACTACACTTTTTGGTGCATAAAAAGAGCTAGAAATTTGCATATCATTTCTAAGCAGTTCCAAATCAGTCCTAAATGCATCCTAAATGGTCCCAATTCAAAATCACTTCTTTGTTCTAAGCTAGATTGAACTTCCTTTTTGAAAGAAACTCAAAGCAAATCTCAAAGTTTTATGCAAATCCAATCTCGAATGCCTAAGAAAAATAAACAGAAAATCTACATTTTTTTCGATGTTTTAGTAGAAAGTTATGCCTTTTGCAAGGGGGGTAAAAATTTCAAAGTAGTTTTTTTTCATCATGTAGTTTTTTGTGCTAATCAAATTGTGCTCTAAAAAACACCAAATCTTGAGTGAAAGGCTAAAATACTTGCAAAATCTCTTTTTCAAAGCTTTCTTGTCTCCAAGGAAATGAACAAATCAAATTCATTAAACACATGTGTTTGCAAGCTTTCATTTCAAATCACTAAGTCAAATTGGCAAAAAACCCTTGCTCATTGTGCTTCTAGGAGTCTTCAATTCTGCAAATCCTTGATAAATCTAAGTGATGTAAAGTGAAATTGAACTTGGACTAGTTCTTTCATTTTACTTCTAGAGAGGCCTGTCCAAAGAGAAAAGCGCTTCCTCTTTGGAGAATGACCTCAAACCGGTACCTACCCCGATCGGTATAGAAATAAAGCATTGAGAAAACTCTTGCTTCATCCCCCAAGCTCGGGCAATGCGTGTTGACGGTAGCCTGAGGTAGGTGAATATCCCTACATTTTTAGCATGGTCAACTAGGCTCTTAAGTGAGTCACACATGTACAAAATGATTGGGAGGACTCCACAGATCAACTACAAACTTGTTAATCAGAAGCTACCTGATCTAATCTTGAGAGTATCACAATCCTTGTGGAAAGACCGATCCCTGTGGTTTCCCAGATCTCCTTAAGAAACTCACCATATGTATCCCCTTTTAGGGGGTATCAAGTTGTGGGGTGCAAGGATTCTGATACTCACCCTCCATTAGGTAGTTCATGCTTGATGTGTTTTCCGAAGTTTCAGACTCAGTAAAAAACATATGTTGAAACATACACAAAATGAAGAGTTCTATACATCAAGTCCTTTGCCATATCAAATCAAAATCCAGAAGTCATCCAAGCTTGCAGAATCCTATCATCCTAGTCTCCCTGATCATGGTCTTCCAGTCCCCTTGCATCCAATCTTGTCCCCTTATCCTAGGTTAGCAGAATCATCTTGGTCATTCCTCATCCCCTTTCTGTCTTCCTCTAGATTCAATCTTTCCTCATATCTTAAGCCAAGTTCAAATCTAATCCAAAGCCTTAGTCTTCCCTCAGTCTCAATCCTTCATGCTTCATCCAACTCATCCACAAGTCAGCATGTCTCAAATCTATTATGATGAGTTTGGTTGTCACTTCTATTCTCCCACTTCATCCTATCCCAATGATGATGAAAACCTTGTAGATTACAATAAATACTTTGAAAATCTTAGCAAGCTTTCCCCAAGCACCTTCCAACAAATTCCTCCAAACTATCCTATCATGCCTTCATGCTTATCCACTAGCACTCCCTTTTATGTCCTTTGCAAGGGAAATCCATTATCCTATCCATCCATGACTTCTTCCTATCTTAAACCTACATATCCTCCATATGCATCCTTCATGCCTCCACCTCTGTCTGTGATCATATCCCAATCACCATGTTCCCATAGAAACACTTCACGCTACTTCCGTTATCCAAAACCTCCATATCCTCATCCTCCAAAACTTTTTCAAAATCCAAGTCTTCCAATCCATTATCCCAATCTTCCATCCTATCATGATCCACAATCTACCACATCCTATCCTAATCCTTCATCCTGTCTTAAAACACCATCCGCTATATCCTATTCAAACCCACCGTCTTCCATTCAAACCCACGTTGCCACAAATCCCCTTCCACAAGAAGAATGCATCCTTCAAATCATTTCATATCTTGTACCTCGATCCATCACTCCTACCTCACCAAATATCCAATCTAGTCCACAAGCTTCCTCCAAACCTACCTTCGTGAACTATCTAGTCATGGCATCCTTCAATTCCTCATTTGCACCATCATCCCCTCAAGAAAATTCACAATCTTCCACCCCATCTTCATGTGAGGACTATCCTAGCTCACATTCTAATCCTTCACCACTACGATAGCCTCCAAGGAGTTTCACACATAAGTCAGCAACAAATCTCTTTCCTAAAGTTGATGAGCCATGTCATCTCAATCCTTCATGTGAAGCCATCAGTGATGAGACCCATCCTTCTCCTACATCCATCATTCCTCTTCCATCACTCCTATCCATTATCCTTCTTCCATATATCCCACTCATTGATCCTCTTCCATCTCCTGACATCATTGAGTCATTCCCATGCATTGACTCCATTTGATCCCCATCCACATCTCCTCCTAGCATTGTCCAAAGCACATCCAATGAATCTAAATAGTTCACCCTTCTTCCTACCATCATAGTTGCAGAATCTCCCACCCTTTCATCCATACAATCTGAAGAGTTCACCCTTCTTCCTGCCATCACAATTGCAGAATCTCCCATCTTTCCATCCACTCCTTTTGAAAATTCCATCCATACATTCCCCATCACTCTATCCACACCAATCCTATCCAGTGAAGATCGTGTCCAAAAGCATGTTGAAGAGTCCATCGAAAAAAATCAAGATCCTATCATCCCAATCCAAGATCCCACCAGCCCAATTCCTCCAATCCAAGATCCTATCATCCCAATTCCTCCATCTCAAGATTCATTACCATCTCCCAATCCCAATCAAGCTCCCATCATCCCATCCTCTACACTTGAGGTTCCTCCAATCCAAACTATCCCATTTCCATCACTCTATCCTCTTGGTCCACTTACATTTGTCAAAGGTAGCCCACTTGAAGCAGAAGAAATAAGTTCCATATCTTCCACGACATAGCCTAAAACTAGATGTTTATCTTATTCCCCAAGTCATAGATATCCTTGTTTGGATAAAATGCTCAAAAAATGGAATTATCAAGGAAAAGGCCTAGGTGCTCATGAACAAGGAAATCTGGAGCCCATCCAAGACAAGAAACATCCAAAATCATGTGGAATTGGTCACACATCAGAAGAAGGCACTTCCTCCAGAAATGTTGGTACAACTAAAGCTAAATTCAAGCATCCATCTAAAACCACCATCACATCTTTCCATCATACCTCCAAAGCAGACAATGCTATTCCTCCTCCTCCATCATTGCAACCAAAAGCAACCTATCACATTCCTCCTTCATCCTCCAAATCCATTTTGGGTCCCTATGTCCCAAAATCTACCAGCACATATCCTCTACATACCAAATCCATTTTGGGCCCTTACATCCCAAAATATCATCCCGCATATTATCCTACTCAATCCTTCATCCAAAATCCAAACATTCCTAGTCAAGATCGACAAAGGCACATGTCCATATCTCCTATCTACCAATCTCCTTTCATCTCTCCATCCATATTTCCTCCATCCCACACATCTCCTCATATTCCTTCCAATGCTCCTCACAATTTGGATGCCATGTCAAGAGTGCATAAAGGAAAATATCCACAAAGATCTAAGGATTGTCATGTCCAGTCTAAATGACGTGCTCAAGCAAAGAAAAATCCAATCAAGCAATCCAACGCATCCCAATGGCCACAAAGGCCCATCAAAGAAAAAGCAACATCTGAAGCATCCCTATGGCCACAAAGGCCTAGAAAAGAAAAAGAAAAATCTGATGCCTACCAATGGCCACAAAGGCCCACCAAAGCTAAAAAAAAGATGATGTGGATCCCAAAGCAAAAAGATGTAATGCATCTAAAAGAAATATCCACAATGGCATCCAAGGTTGCCAATCCACCAACTACTCATTCCTCTTCTCCATCTCCTAAATCCATTTTGGGTCCCTATGTCCCAAGATCTCCTAGCACAAATCCTCCATCATTTCCACATCTGTCTTCTGCATCCCATCAACTTTAGCCACCTTCTTCACAACATGTGCCAATGTTGGTCCTGACAACATCCCTCTATCATGAGCAATTTCCATCCTTCCATCCAAACACTTTCTACCATCATATCTCCCATCTTCCCCATCCAATCCATGCCTTTGCATAATCCATCCATCCTAATAAAGTTGTACCAACATCCAAAAAAATTAGAAAGTCAACAACAAATCAGAAAGTCAGCAGAAAGTCAATGATAAATCAGAAGGTCAGCAACGAATCAAAATATCAGTAAAAAAGGTCAGTAGCAAATCAAAAAATCCATAAAAATTGGAAAAATCAGAGAAAAATATTGAAAAAAAAAGAAAAGAAAAGAAAAGAGAAAAAAATTTGTCCAATTGTGAAAACTTGGCAATTCAAGCACCTTAGAAAAGTACCATGATGAAAACCTAGCAAACATGCATCATGAGTAGGTCCCCCTAGTTCTTCTCTGTAATTGGGGGCCATTCCCTTCTACCGCATCTTATCTAGCATTTCCTCTATTCCATCTGTCTATCACCTCCTTCATCCTCCTTTGGATCTTGATGATAAAACAAAGACCACCAGGTATACATGCTTTTGGGCACCTTCCTACATCCATTACCAATATTCTTCCATCCTATCATACCCCATCCTAATACCTCTGAATACATGAACTATCCTAAGCATAGGCATCTTATTCCTTGGAGACTTTATCACATCCATCTTCCATCTCCTAAGAATTCATCCTCAAATCTAGTCCTTCAGCAATCCTCAATCCAATCCCTCAACATTCCTCTATCCAATTCCTAAGTAGATCTTCCATCCAAGTCCAAATCTTCTTCCAAACCAAATCTCCCAACAGTTCCTCTCTACAATCCTCAAGAAAATCCACTATCCTAATCTCCCAATAGTTCCTCTATCCAAATCGCAAGCATTCATCCTCAAATTTAGTCCTTCAGCAATTCTCAATCCAATCCTTCAACATTCCTCTATCCAGATCCCTCAAAAATTCCTCTAGCATTCATCTCCCAACATTTCTCTATCCAAATCCATCAGCATTCCTCCATCCAAATCCTAAGCATTCCTCCATCTCAACCCCTCAACATTCCTCTATCCAATCCTAACCTTTTCCTCCATCCAAATCCCCCAGCATTTCCTCCATCTTGCCATCACTTGGTATCTTCCCTTGTCATTGGTATCTAGCTATAGGCTACCCCCATTAAAATCCAATGTCATTCATCCATATACAACTATTTCTAGCAGTCTTCCAACATCTTCCAATCCTATCCATATCTTCTAGCTATCCAACATCCAAGATCAAGCCAATCGATTCAATCACATCCTTAGTCTTGTGGCAAGTCTTGATCTCAATCCAATCATCATCATTGGGATGCATCCTTCCAAAATCTGTGTCATTTCAAGACACATTAGCCTATCTACCATTAGTTTGTCTTTTCTTTCCAGCCCAACTGGGGCATCATCTTGCATATCTTTGTGGCCTCGGCTTCATCCCCAGACCCCTTGTACATCCTATCCTAAGTTGTGTACCATAGCGCCAGTCGTGTCTCCACCTAGGCTCATTTGTACATATGTGTCTTTAGGTCCCATCCTTTTCTTTAGTTAGCCCTTAAGTCATCGTGACCTAATCTAGCTAAAGCGCTTCAGTCATCATCCCTTGGTCCTTTTGAGGTTCAAGAATCTTACCTATCTCTTGTCATAGGAATCCTTATCCAATCATCCACCATTCGTTTCGTATCAATCCTTATCTTAAATTAGAATCAATCCCAACACTACCCTTTGACATAAAATTTGTCTAGGGAATCTTGTACTTGTCTTTGTAGGCCTCATCATCTCGAGCAAGAGATTGGCATGCACTGAAAAGAATCCTGTCTTCTGAAGATCATCAGTCTATCTTAGGTTGACAAATCCAATCCCATCCTATCTGATCCCACATCAGGAAGCAACAACTCATCCCTGACACTTCGCAATATTCCACCAATCACACCAAGTCCGTGATAATTTATCCTTCCTCATGTTTAGACCAACTCTTCCCACCATTGATCCAATCAATCATCCCCAAACATCCTACCTATGGCAAAAAGTTTTGTGAGATACTTGTTATTTCATTTGGTTCTCTGGATTTTTGCATATCCTTTGAGCTATCTTGTAAATATCTCCCCGTCTGATGTACATATCGTCACATCTTGTTGTACATATCCTCGTCAGTCATGCAACAACATTTGATTAGATATCTTATCCCACCTAGCCTTGCACTTCAACAACATCAATTGTCGACTATCTGTGATCACCATGACTATCTTTGAACTTCATCATTTGCCAATCAACAACACAAAATTCTCTCCATCAACATAGGTCTGCAAAGATGTATCCTTCTGTATTGTCTGGCCTAAGCCTAATCATGGGTCCGCACAGATGTATCCTTCTGTTTTATCCAACTTAAGCAATAAAACCGGGTCCATGATGATGTATCCTTTTCCATGTTCAGACCTAATCTCCCCCCATCAATCAACCATCAATCGCTCTCCTTGGAAAAAGGATGTCTTTTGGAGTTATCATTTTGACCTTGGATTTTCTCCTTTGGGTCTTGTTTATCTTTTACGGCTTCTCGTCATTCTCTACTCAAAGTCGCCACGATCCTTTATATCATGGTGTGCTGCGAATGAGGACAATCTGGGGCAAGGTCTTTTGATCTTTTGCTTCTTCTTGTGTTTGTGGTTTCTCCAGCATCATTTCCACCATGCCTCCTTTGGGTTTCACGTGTGATGTTGGGGCAACCCTTTGCATTTTTTTTGTGTTAGTCCTATGAAACGCTGGTGACAAGGCCTTGTGTTCTTTCATAACCTTGGCAGGTCTCTAGCATTGCTATATCAAACTAGGTTGTGCTCTCTAAAAAATCCAGCGTATGGAGCTCCCTAAATCCCCCATCTAGCAT
This sequence comes from Chamaecyparis obtusa, assembly GCA_027943335.1. Lineage (NCBI taxonomy): Eukaryota > Viridiplantae > Streptophyta > Pinopsida > Cupressales > Cupressaceae > Chamaecyparis > Chamaecyparis obtusa. The sequence continues at coordinate 335,129 of BSBK01006628.1, forward strand.
CATATAGATTAATCTTGCATCTTTTATAGAGCTTCATCCTACATCTCACAATCATATTGCATTCATGCATCTTTTTTCTTGGAAGTTTGGTTGTTTATCCCTCCCTTCCTCCTTTCTTCCAATCCCCTTTTTCTTTGAATTCTAGCTTGGTGCATCTTATTTTCTTGTCTTTGACACCACGCCACACCACATCTTAGCTTAGAATAATGGATTGAACCTAGTTCTTTCAATCTTTTCTCATCATTCATGCATCATATCAAATCCTTTTAGAATGCATTAGGAACAAAGCTCCATGTGCTTAGAGAGCACACCCACATCCCTCTCATTGAAGCAAATCAAACAATACTTTATGCTTTTGAACTAATATACATGTTTTAATCCAATGATTGAATGTTTAAGCCTTTCAAGACAGATAACAGATTCAAAACCGTAGCCTACAATAGTTAACTTGACTTTAAAAAATAATAAATAACAAATATTCAACATAATGAAATGAAACCAATTGAAATCACTAGATATATGTGTTCTAAATCAAAATTTAAAAGAATCAAACTTTTATCCCTTTTTTAAAAAGGTTATGTTCCATATAGTGAGTGTCACTCTTTAAAAAAATGGTTTGTTGTTAAAAACTAGTTTTTGAAAGAGATGGAAAATTGGATACAAATCAATTTTAAAAATTTTCAAAAAAATATATTTATAATCTAGGCACAAAATGCTTGAACTCACTAGTTTACATCATCTTCAAATTCCTAATGGTTTTGCAGTAATAGGTGTCTGAATGTGAAGATATTTTTTAGATTGTTCATTTCAGGGTCAAAGTTGGCAAAAAAGTATGACACACCATTGTGGGACCACCCAACTTGTATAATTCCTACTCACGGTCACTGTAAAGTGATAGCACCACTTTAAAAAACAAAAAAAATCATGCACTTTCTGTTAGAGTAATAAGTTGTTTACTTGTTAATTAAATCATATTGATTTAATTACTAAGTCACTTATTATCTCTTTCTACTTAAGCTAAACTTTAGGCATATAATAATTAATAATTTTATTAATTATTATTGTGCAACCTAGGACTTTCCACCATTTTAGGGTTTTGATCTTTGGGTGACCCCACAATAGTGGGTTACACTTTTTTAGATATGTTGATTTTTGCTAAAATAACACATTTTTAATAAAATATGGTGATTTTAAGCCTTGAGAGGTTCCATTTGATGGAATTAATTACAAATGGTTAGCTCAAAGCCTCTTAGATAAAAAAAATATTGATATAACATCTATACTCCTCATTCATGTCTACAATGGAGTCTCCTTCGCACCTATTAAAATGCTCACAAAAAATCACTTCAAGTTTATCTTTCGACAGATCAAATGAATCCATTTGAAAAAATCTATCTATGTAGTAAGGTACTACTGAGAAAAATCTTTCCAATAATTATAATGTTAATATATATTAATTTTATTATGACTTTGTATTTTTAGTTTTACTAAACATAGATATTTCACCGTATGTCTACCTCTATGTTTGATGCTTATGGAAAAATAGAAAATGAGAGAAAAAAAATCTAAAAAATATCTATGCCCTAGATATTGAAGATATCTTTCTATTAAAAAAAATAAAAATAAAATTGGACAAATGCACAAGTTATAAGCTATGTAGTCAAGGTATGTCAAAATTACGGTTTAGTCAACTTCAAACGATAATAAAATATGTAATAATCATGATAATGTTGTCAAACCAATTGCATTCCATCTGTATGGATGTTACAAAACTAAATTTGAAAGAATCAAATTGATATCTATTTTAGAAAAAAAGTTATGCTTTATGAAAACAATGTAACTCTTTGAAAATGACATTTTCAGCAACATACCAATTTTTGAGGGAGAAAGAAAAACCCATTCAAATAAATTCAAAAATAAAAATAAAAATAATATTTAGAATCTAGACATAAAATACTAAAAGACTCTAATTTACTTCATCTTCTGATTTTAAACGGTTTAGAGGCAATATGCATCTGAATCTGAAAAAAAATTTCAAAATGTAGAGTTCAGTGTTCGTTCAGGCAAAAAAGTGTAACCCACTATTGTGGGTTTACCCCTCCTTTTATAACCTTTTATAAGGATTGATCTCTCTTGTAATCTTATTGAGAACATTCATTTTATTGGATTTGCAACTTTTATTTTTGCACATCAAGAATGTCTCCTCTTTCATGGATCTATGCGTTCAGACCTCTCTAGCTTCTTGCTTCTCTCTCTTTCTGTGACAAGTGTTTGCATGCATGTGTTCTTGGGAGTTGAGGATTGTTTACTCATCAAATATAATATGGTATTAGAGCTTCAGATCTATTTTCCCATGTCCTCTTCCTGAGAGATTCGGTCGTGTTCGTCAGATCTGCAGTTTTAGAAAGTTTTCTGGTGGATTTGGGGGGACCTCTCTTTCTGGTCATCCTGGCCTCAAAAAGACCTCACTGTTGCGTTCAGAGTGCCCAAGAACCCCTAGATACCTATAAAGATTTTCCATTTTGGACAAAGTTGGAATCTGTGGCAAACAAATTGCAATCGGGCCCGACTCGGGTCCCGAGGCGGTCACTTGTATTTTGGAGCATTTTTGGCTCAAATAGACCTCATAGTTGAGCTCGCAGCGGCCAAGAACCCCTAGATCCACTTCCAATTCAAACATCATTGCATTCTGATTCAGACTTTGTTTTCTTACCAAGGTCATACGGTCCTGGCACACATCTCGAGGCAAGTACGCCAAAAAAATTTTAAAATATTTTTTTCTGCGGCAACGACCATTTGGCCGTCAAATTTAATCTCGTAGTAGATGCAGCCTCAGCCCTTGGTCATATGGCGACCAGGGGCCCAATTTTTTTAGCCCCAGTGGCCTTTTTGCAACAACAACCATACAACCGTCAATTTTAATGTCATGAAGTGCTGACGTCAGCACCCCTCGACACCATTTTTGGGCCTTTCAGCATACCTATGGTTTTTTGCTCATAACTTGAGCATACGGTGTCGAAATTGGGCAAATGAGATATCATTGGAAAGCTTGTTCCGAGCTCTATCTAGATCTGGAGGTTTTAATTTTTAATTTTTCATTTTTTATGGTGTTTTTTTACTGTCAAATCTAGATGTTTTGTTTTTCACTCTGGGAGCTCTATCTTGCACATCCGGACTTCATTTTGGGAAAATGATACATCATTGGAAGATTGTTCGAGATCTTTCCAGTGTTGTGAGTCATATTTCTAGATTTTGATCCAAGTATATTTTATTTAGTTTCTTGCATTTTTGCAATGTGGTAGATATCTTGGATGTTACAAGTCTTGGGATCTTTTCCTTTTGTGGAATGACTTGTCTTAGGTTGTTCTTTTGTTTCAACAGCCTTTGCTCTTCTTTGAGTAGTGTATACTTCACTTTTGTAGCATTCTTTTATGCACATGCACTGAGATAAAGTGTTATTCTATTGCATGTATGGGATCTTGCACATGTTCGTGCTCTATGTACTTGCACTCCATTATAAAGTGCCATGGGGGGTTTGATGTTTGCCTTTGTTTGCCATTTAATTTTTTCATGTGAACGTTCCTCCAACGACATTAGCCTCGGGTATCTTTATTTGTGTTTGTACTCTATCTTTACCTTCAATGTTCCTGGTATCATGCAGTTCATATTGGATGATATTTTTAGTGTACATGTCATTACTCCCTTGATAAGATTATGGGGGGGTTTATACTGTTGGTTCTACTACTTCCTTGGTTCAATAGTGTGAGCTATGTATTCAGTATTTGATTCTATGTACTAGGTGGATGCAGTGGTTGGGTACCTATGCATTTTGGTGAGATGGATCATTTACCATATGGACACTCTTTATTTCCTATTTTTGGATGCACTCTTCCAGCTTTGATTGATCATCTCTTCAGAATTTTGGTACCTTTATGTCATCTGTGTTTTCAAGTTCAGGTGTTTTCCTTTGTTTGCCTCCTAATTCGGGTAGTGTCATTTGAGGGAACTCATGCGGATTACAGTATTTTGTATCTTCAACTTTAGTTGTTTGCCTTTGTTTGCCTCTTGATTCGAGTAGTGTCATTTGAGGGCACTCATCCAAATTACAATCTTCAACACCTGGTCATATTTTAGTGAAGGATCTTCAAATCAGTAGTTACTTCTTGACTGAGTTTGTAGCTTCTTGCTTCAGTGATGTTCTACATGTTCATCCTTGTTCCTATTTTCTAGAACATTCCCTAGTTTTGGAGGCTTGTTTAGTCTTTCAGACTAGTCTTTGTCTCTTTTAGAGTAGAGTTTTTCCCATGTGATTTTCTCTATTTCTCCACTTTTTAAAGGCTCTCTTTTGTACTTGTGTACCTAATTAGGCCTTTTATTGTCGAGACCCATTTGCTTTCAGTAGTTCTTTCTAGGTTTTTAGCTTCTCCCAAAGTTCATCTTAAGTGGGGCTGTTAGAGTAATATGTTGTTTACTTATTAATTAAATCATATTAATTTAATTACTAAGTCACTTATTATCTCTTTCTACATAAGCTAAAGTTTAGGCATATAATAATTAATTGTTTTATTAATTATTATTGTGCAGCCTAAGACTTTCCACCCTTTTAGGGTTTTGATCTCCTTTTATAAGGATTCATCTCTCTTGTAATCTTATTGAGAACATTCATTTTATTGGATTTGCAACTTTTGTTTTTGCACATCAAGAATGTCTCCTCTTTCATGGATCCATGCATTCAGGCCTCTCTAGCTTCTTTATTCTCTCTCATTATGTGACAGGTGTTTTCATGCAGGTGTTCTTGAGAGCTGTGGGTTGTTTACTCATCAACTCCAATACTTTCAAAAATATTTGGACCTAAAAAGGAGTTTGTATGAACCTATACAATAAGAAAAAGGTTGCAAGGGGGATTGATCCCATTTCCTACTGTACATTAGGAAAGAAAGATAACCCAATAGGCTTACAAGGGTCCAAGAGTTGAATAGGTATCTAGGTTCCTTCACTAATATGGAAAATTGATAAGAATAAATGTAAACTACGTGGAAATGGAGAAAATGAATGACATTTTGCACACACAAACTGATAGAAAATAGATAGCTATGTATAGGTACCAAAAATAGAAATTGGAGAACACCACTAACTTTTGATTTCAATTTGATGTTCTTTTACAGGGAAGAGGTCACTTGGGGCATCTTGTTCCCTATGGTTTTGAATGAGCTTGATTGCAGATTGTGTATCAAGTCCTAAACTTTATAGATTCAAGATGGTGTGAATGCCACCCATTCTCACACACAAAAACAAGAGAAAATTTTTGTGTAGAAAGGGCTTTCCTTAGTCAAACCCTGGTTGAGGAATCGACCTTGAAATAGAAATGAAATTGTATGAAAGGAAACCATATAAAGTAAATATTAGATCTAATTTGTAAATGCATATACCTCCATAAAATGATAATGAGATCATGATGTCTATAAATATGCTTGTATGTTTCTTAATGTAGTTGTATGTTATTTTTGAAACTTGAAATAGAGAGAAGAATTAAGGATGTCATTCACAAATGCATAGATCCATGAATACTTCTCAAATATATTCCATGTTGTTATGTTTGATTGACTCTTTCCTTGAAGAATGGATGGATGAATGAGATGTAGATGGACAAAGGATCTTTTTGTTTGATTGAGGTCTCCTCTACTTGGCCATCATTTGAGAGAAGCTTGCTACAACAAAGAAGATTTCCTTGAAAATGCCTTATAATTCTTGAGGAATGCTTGAAATGTCAATCTTGAATGCTTGGATTCAAATTTGTAAATCACTTGAATTATTGATCATGCCATATCAAAATAAGGAGATGTAGGTTTGTTTTATATCTCTCACAATTTTTCATATCTCAAAACTCGAACGAGGCCGACAGGAAGCTAGAAATCTTGCTAGGCCAATGAGACGGGCCTTTGATTTTAATTTTGGGGGAAAATAGGGAAGAGGATTGCCTATGAATCCTCTGCTTGAGAAGAAGACACTCAAGACATCCTCTTCTTTCCAAAATAGGATGAAATTTGGTTTGGCAGTTGGGAAGATGAAAAAAAAGATGGAAATGTAGGCGGTGCAAGGTTGGATTTGTTGGTGTAATTAATTATTCCTAATTACACTTTACTTAATCTTACTTAGGTTAATGCATTGCATAGTAATTTTTGATTGAGTCACCTAGGAGTGTGCACATCTATTAAGCACATGGTGTAGGAGAAATTCCACTTTAGGTGTGATAGTTGTCTTCACATACCTCGTTGTGTGTGAGATCCACCTTTCATGCTCTTATCACATTATCATCCTAATCCAATGCACATACTTTATTGCATATTGGAGGATGATCCACATTTGGTGGACATGTGATTACACCTAGCATAGGAGATAGCTTATCAGCTCCTTATCATTCTCTCATATCGCCTTTCCTATATAAGGAGGCCTATTATGTAATCAATTCAATCATTGAGCATTGAGCATTGAGTAATTCATTGGATCTATTCAATCCATCCTTGCATTCATATTTTCTCTCTTGTTCTTTTCTTCAACCTCTAGATCCTTCGTTCAATATTTTCTATTTGCAAATTCTTACAAGATCAAGCATAATAAACATGAAATATAGAGAACGCTAAAATGTGGCCTAGTTGAGCATCTAATTATAGGTGCTTACAATTTAGGAAGGTACAGTGAGCCTTTACTTTAGTAGGAGGATGAGATTACCTCATGCTCATGGTAAAGTAGATCAACACATTGAAATTTTTTTATCAAGTTCAAGGAGACAAGGAGCCACCAAGCCCCAAAAAACCTTGGGTCCTTATCAAATCTAAAGCCAAGAAAAAAGAAGAGAGAGAGAGAGAGAGAGAGAGAGAGAGAGAGAGAGAGAGAGAGGATTTTGACATACTATGGGCCATTTAAAGAGAGAATCTTGTTTTAAAAGATGGAACTAATATTCTAGCAAGTTTTATTTATGCTAGTCAACCAATAAAAAAGGATAACAAAGTTAAGAACAATCCACTTGGGAAATCCATCATAGAATGATCATTCATTAAGGAAAGAATTTTCTCTTAAAGGGATCCAGAAAAAGAGGCATTAGTCCTAAGGAAAGAATAGTCTCCAAATGGACCCACTACACAATGCATAGGGCATGATAATGTAATGTAAAGGATAAATATAAGGAAATAATCGTCTCCTTGGCCATCTTCATAAAAGATTTCATTGAATCATTGTGCATGTGTGTGCCAAAATGTGAAACAAGGAGTGAAGTGTATGCCCCCACATTAAAGCAATTGTAAACACCTTAATGGGGGCAATGGTTTTAATAGAGCATACATCCACCCACAAGAGATGTTTCCACTATGAGATGCCCTCAAGTAGAGAAAATTCAAAGGAAATGAAACACATGACAAAGAGAGCACAAAAGGGATCTACTAACTCTAGGTTCAGTATGATCATATGATAACTTATGTGTATCAAGAATTATAGAAAATGAATTGACATCATCTCCTAAAGGTAGTATATCTACTGGCACAATTGAAGAAGATAACATGAGTGATACAAAGAAGAGTAACACCATAGAGACCAAAAATAATAGTTTCTACTACTTTGGGTCATCCTCAATCGAACAACACAAAGGCACATTTATGACCAAGAGCACATGTACAACATAACATGTATACAACATATAGAATAAATGAGATAAAAATAGAGGAATGCCATGATAGTTCAATTCATTTATCACCTTGTGTCAATGGAGCAAAAAGGGTCATTCAAATAAATCTAAACAAAATACATAGCAAGAAGTACATCACGGGGGAAGTCCAACATGAAAAAGAAAACACATAAAAGAATCCACAATACACAAGGAACTATTCAAGCATATCACATGTTTCCCATCTCATTTTTCATCATTTAGGGAAGGTGGAATACATGCAATAGATGCAACATCAATTATGGTAGATGGATATATCTCAAGTTCCAAACAAGGACCATTCTCTAATGATGAGTCACTCTATTTTTCACTAGGAGCTAGGGATAAATATTTTGCAAATCTAGAATCTAAGTTGTGATTAACATCTTGGTAGGTTCATACATATTATTTGAATCATTATCAATAACATTATTTCATTAGAAACATTAAAATCACCATCATCAAGAGTCTCTTCTTCATCCAAATCAATCACAATAGAATCTTTGATATGTATATGCATACTTGTATTCAAAGAGACAATAAATGTAACACCTATTTAATGAATAATGAAGGTATGCTTCTATCTCATGTTGTCCTGTGTGAATGTCTGATATTTTTGTGTTTCTATCTCTAATCTACCATGGACTTATTATAGTTTATCTATATATTATATCACATTAATTAGTTTTAATTAATTTTAAGGATATGGATAGTCCATATTTGGGTTTATATTTTATGTCAACAAGCTTGTTAACAAAAAATAAAAAATGTATGCTTATGGCTAAGCCCTAGCACCCCGATTTCAATACTTCATCTGAAGTCTTCCGTAAGATCCCTATTTGGGTTAGGCCCCCTAATCTCCTCCTTCATCTATGGCATGATTCCATCCTTGAGGAAATGGGTGAGGCTTTGGGGGAGTTCTTGACAATGGATCATGATTCTTCTAATATTTATCATTCTACCTTTGCTCGCATTCTGGTAGATCTTGATACAATGTAGGGTCTTCCAGTTGAAATTAAAATCGAATCATCCTTGGGATCTTGGATCCAACAACTTGACTAGGAGGGTATTCCTTTTAGGTGCAGAAAATATTTTAAGACTAGTCATATTGCTACTCACTGTGGCTTTGATATTAAGAAGAAGAAATCCTCTCATTCTTGGTGGAAGGGTTCTTCCATCCAGCATTATACAGTTTTGAAAAATTCCTCTCAGCATGAGAAGGAGGTTGCTCTTGTTTTGGGATCTTAGGTCCCTACTGTGGAGGTGGAAGGGTTGTGCCTTGTTCTACCTCTTGATGATCCTTTTGAGCTTGCTAAGGCTACTAGTTCTGATCCTTCTATTAATTCTGGACCTGTTCTTCCTTCATTGGTTGATGTCAGGCTCTTTGCTGGTGTTTTGGTTGTTGTGGGTCCAGGTTCTCCTGTCCCACTTGTTGGGACCAAAGATGACCTTGTGTCGGATGTCTCGCTGGGTGGTTCAACACCTTTGTTGGGTCATGGATCTTTTGTCTTGGATTCATTGTGCTGGTAGGATGATGCTACTAGAGTTGAAGAAGGTTGGATCATAGTTAAAAAGGTAAACATCTAAAGAGATCCTCCTCTTCTTTTGACATGACCCTTCGGTCCCATAAGAAGGGGTCTAATGGATAGTTTGTATAGTAGTTAGGTTTTTCTCCTTTGGACTGTTGTTCCTCAATGTCTTATCTTGGTAGTGTTCTTTGTTTGGTGTTTGGGGTTTATGGCCTTTTGTTTTGGGTGGCTTGTTTGGTCTTGAGAGCTCTTAATGTTCTATCTTAAGTTTTCTCTTTGTTAAGGGTTTCGGGTCCCACTTCAAAACCTATTTTTACCTTAATCAAAAATAAAAAATAAAAAAATATTGAAACATATAAAATCAATTGAAGATGATTGTATTCCATGTTTAATTTCTCTTTTTTTTTTGTATTTTGTAGATCTAGAGGTGATGCTTTGGTAGATATAGATAAATGATTTCAAGTATAACTATTTAACACCCTATTTATTATAGCATAATAGATTTATTTTATATTTACTTTCACACACAATTTTTCATATCTCACATGTGCATGCTAAAGTGGCAAAAAATGTAGAGATAAAAGGTGAACTATACTTCATATTTCCTCCCCACAAATTTCTCGTATTTTAGTTCTCTCCTTCACAAATATGACTTGTGACTATTTATAACCATCTGGAGCACTAATATTCCTTGCAGCTCGTTCCTTGCACTCAAAGTTAAACCCATGTCACTTTCAAGAACCTTCTTGTACCCATTCTCAATCATTCATGTAGCTTGGACACAAGTGCAATATCCTTCTATCCTCTTGGACTAACCATATGTCGTGACATTCCCCAAGCTCAATTTCTATTCGTCTTTCTCAAATGCCCTCCTTTTCACTAAACCTTAATCTTGACATGAATCCAATGGCTCAAAATAAACAGAATGTTTATAAAAGAGGATTGTAAATGAAATGAAGATCATTAGGAAGGTACATCAAGCACAACCAAGCACAAATACACCAACTAGGGAAACATGGGCATTTAATAGTTGTTAGACCTCCCTTAAACCATCATTCACACACTATTTAGTCTCAACCACACATGATCTCACTTTCCCAAATGTATTAGCTATCTACTTTTAACTCAAACTAAGTGTTTGACTAATATCGATTTCCCAAACAACAATTACATACTCATTTTCCCACATGTTGTATTGGATAGGTTTAGTTCCAACAATCACAAAGGGTATAGCAACACCACTTGTAGAACATTTGTGTACTAGAATGGACATCATCAGGAAAGTGAGGATATGATCATCCTAGATCATACAAGATAATGCATACTACTATTTATTTCTACATTTGTGTTTGCTCAACTTGATCCATTAGACGTGCATCTCTCTCTCTCTCTCTCTCTCTTCATTCCATTCTTTCATTTAGACTTGAACATTCTCAACACCAACTTTGTAAATTTTTTATTGTTTCAAACTTAAAATGTGATAATAAATGATTGCTACTACTATTGCTTTATTTTTAAAAATCCCAACATCAACATTGTAATTCTTTTTATTGTTTAAAATCCAAAACTTGATATAAATGAAACCTTGAGTAATAACTTCCTTTAGCTTAGAACTAATATCAAACTCTTCTAGGCCATAATCACAGCCTCATCTATTTTGATATTAAGATTTATACACTTATCACGACTTGATCTATAATATATTCTTTTTGAACCATTCAATTTCACCAATAAAATAATAACCACTTCAATTATACACAATCGAGAACTGCTTTCATTAATGATGGTGCATCAGCTCTATCCATGTATCTTTTTTCCTTTGCTGGCCTCAATTGTATGGGAACTATCAACTTTAACATTGTTCCAAGGGCAGATTGTCCTGTTATGAAGTTGGACCTGAGCTAACTGGAAATGGGCCAAGCTAAGCCTGACATCTGGAGTTTGTGAGGAATAAGAACAGAGCAGACAATTCGGGACGTATTGGAATGGCAACAACATTAAAATCTTTGAATGAAACAAAAATGTTCAGTACAAAAGGAATACATCCATGTGACAGATAAGGATTGCACATATTGGGAAGAGAATTTAGGAAATGTACAGAGATTCTAAGTAAAAGACAAATCAGAATATGGGCATTTATGGATTGAGCCCACACTCACTCAGAAAATGTTGAAGCAAACGTTAATTTTGAGCTACTTTTCTTAAACAGATGTTGGCAGTTGATGGTTTGTTTCGTCCCTAAAAGAAGAGTTAAAAAACAGACTTGGTGTTTTCCCTGTTTGTTTTTCATGCAAATTGTTGCCAGACATTGATGATAAGATCAGGTATCCTAAGTGAATGATATCATCTTATTGAGTATGTTGTGACAGTATTATAAAATGCTTTGGTTGGTTAAAAGGGAAAGAATGATTGTAGATATTGATATTTTGGTAGTTCATTACATTTATTAAAAGTAAACAGAAATGGGAGTATTTAGTTTGATAATTGAGGTGGTTTTGAGATTAATGTGAAGTTAAATTTTTTATGTTTTGTTATCGGAATGATGGGTATTAGATTTGTAAATTGTTACAAAATCGAAATATAATTTGGTTAATATCTATGGATGAGTTCAAGAATTAGGAATAAACTTAATATTATGAATTTGTCTTGCATCTATGGACTTATCTTGTGTGATATCTAGTTTATTTTTCTTTGTTTGGCCATATGTATGACACTCTCATTCGCTCTTATTAAATATCTAAGGTTGTGATAATGATAGAAATGCCTCAAGGGTTGTCAATTAGTCATAGTGAGACAAATTATCCCAAATTAATCTCCAAACAATGGACAAAGATTGAAGATGTTGTCTTTAGTCATGCAAGTGATTTTAGAATGATTATTCAAACTAGAGCGCTAATTAATGTGTGAAAATATTGAGTCAATTGTATTTCATTGTCCCTAGGTAAGAAGGGTAAAGGTGAGAAGTTGGTCAAATTTTAATTTAGGGAGGACAAGCCCATGGCCGCAAGGATGACCTTGGAACTACGTCAAACTATTCTTAAGAAAAATAGGAGTTAGATCTTGGTCAATAATGAAAATAAGTGTGGGTATAGATGTGATAAACGATAGAATAGGGTGAATATATAATGACGTGAGAAGTTGTGGATGGGGATGAGTGTAGGTAGAAATGAACAAGTGTAAATGAGTAGAATGGGGAACCGAACACAACTTTGCACAAAATTATGTCCTTTGTCGATATTTCTATGTATCAAACAACTTCCTTGAAAAAGGGCAGAAAACTAAATGGGAAATTGTGGCATTATTTTTTGTCCGTGCTTTGAGTAGCATGCAAATCATATGATGATCATACATCTAAAAGTATATAGCACTCAAAAGCATCCATGTAACATAACTAAAAAAATTGAAATATATCATGATAGAATTGATATAAAACAAGTGCCACGTAGTGGCTAGTCCTTGCCATAATTAATTATAATTTTAGCACTAAATAAATCTAAATCTAATATTATTATATTTATTATAAATACTAATAGTTATTTAATAAAAATGAAATGAAGAAAATTAATTAAATTCAAGATTATAATGTAATTATAAGATTGATAATAATTAAAAATTTTAAAATAATATTCTAGTAGCCTTTAGTTTTATAATTAATTTTAATTAATATCTAAATGTAATTCTAATATTAATAAATGTATTATAATTATTAAATGTATTTTAATTAATTATAGAACTATATGACAATAATTATATTAGTTTATATAATTATAGATGTAGCATTAGGTTATTTTATTTTTAATTATAATTATTTTAATAATATAAATTATAAATTGTAATTAATTTTATTTAATTTTTATGTTAATTTAAATTATTTTGTAAAGTGTAAAATAAGCTTAATTTTATTTGGAATACAATTTTACAAGCTAACAAATACGTGTTAGTTTGTTATTTACATTACTAATATATTTAATATTTATATTATATAAAAATTTAATTTATGATAATAAACATAATAAAAATATCAATAATATTAATAATGCAATATGGCTAAAAAAAGTGGAAATAAAACGGTTCACTAGTTAATACTAAAAAACCAAAAAGTGATACAATAGTACTTAGGCTACCGACAAGTACTAATAATAGATCTTGTGAGAACACAATCGTTATTATTTTTCCTTTTGTGCATATATACACCACTAGATAATTCTTTATAAGACCTTATAGCTATTTGCATATCTAAACTTAGGAATGTAAGTAATAGAATGTGTCTATAATCCTCCTGCCAACAATTGGTTATATTCCTACAATACAATGAATTACTAGAATAAATTACTAGAATAAGAAAAAATAACGCATAAAAGTAAATGTAATCTAAGCATATAATTATGTAATTATGCAATCATATAAGAATGCACCATACTTATTGTAAAAAAATGCATCATGTAAACACATGGGCTAGACATGATATCCATGAGTAATAGTGTAATTCCCATCAGATGAAAAGAATGGTGGTATGGTTCTCAATGGTAAAGAATACTCATGTATAGGGATCACTTAGTGCAAGGCTCCCAAGCAGATTTAGAAAGGAAATTCTTTAGTACACTATATCCAAATGCAAGGATAGTATTTGGGTTAGTTTTGGACGGTTTGTAACACCCAAGAAGCAGCCCAGTAAGGATTTACAGGTGACTGTAACGAGGCTTTATGTTTTGTATTCAGATTTAGAGAGAAGTATTGCAAAGAGTCTCTGCTTGCCCATTTGTGGTGTGTTTTGAAAGTATGTATTGCTGAATAAAGAACATTTGAGTGATCATTGAGTTTCTTTGTTAATTTACTATGTCCTGTTATAAAATTTAGTTATTTACTGTTTAGGTTCCTGTCATTATAGTGACAGGAAGCTTGTACAAATCTTTTATTGCTTGAAATCATAGTATATGTCAGAGTGTGTGAATCATCATGTGATATGAGTAAAGATGCGTGAAGACAGTCATCAAAGGGGAAGACTCAATACCCTCATGTTGAAAGATATGCCAACAATAGCATAGAACATAGAGGGGTATTCTTTAAGGATTAACTACCCTATTACAGATGGCGTACAAGGTATGATAAAGAAATTTAAGATATGATATCTAATAACATTTATAGAAGTGATGGAATATTATCTAAAATCAATATTATATGAGACACTCATATTTATATAGAAATCTATTATAAGAGAAATTTTAGAACTAAAACAATATTATTGTTATATGATTCAAAACACAAAGATTCGATACACCATATCTCTTATAGAAATCTCAATCTATAGTATCATAGGATACACTTATTATACAATCAATCTTCTATTTATCTAACCTCAAACTTTTTTTTGTCTAACCTTGGAGCCTTTACTCAAGAAGATAGATGTATGCATCATTATGGAATACTAACAATCTAACTATTCAATTAGCTTGTGGAATACCAAGAATTACAACTATATTCTAACCATATTGTGACATCAACATGCTACATGTCACTAAACTTGATATCTCCACATGGATAATCATCGCATGTATAAATATGATGTCCCATGAACTAAGAGTTAATAGTTTCTTAATATATATTACTAGTTTGTGCATCTTCCTATATAGGCATCACTACCAATCCAAGATTGTGATTATATTTGTATAATCTCACTATTTATAGTTTCTTGTGGTACCTAAAAATACCCTCTAAAAATAAACATGTCCTTGGATCTTATCACATGAACTATATCAAGCTATTGCATATGCATAGGATCTACATTACTAATCGTGTATCTTGTAACACTTACTTCAATATGTATTAGTAATTTCTTCATATGATTTTGGTTGATACCACAATAACCACTTGTAAACTAGCATGCATATTATACCATTATATTTAGAACTAATTGCATCTTATTGTATTGAATTGAATAGCTTCTTATTGATTTTTACACTGCAAACACATTCTTTGAGACTATTTGTAGGTGAATAATACACGAGTCCCAACATTCTCCCACTTGATATTTACCATAGAAAAGAGTGTGGTATATAACTCAATAAATTAACTTCATGTATGGGAATGGGAAAAGCACATCTAATCGCCGTGCCACATAATGTATCCAATCTAATGAATTCATGTATACTAAAACCTTACAACATTACTATAATGATAAGTGAAGCATAATCTAGAGTTCCTCTACAAAATTAAATTATAATTTCTCAATTATATGTACCTTGTATTGCTTCTTGTTTATGCTTTGTTTTTTAATAAGTGAGTATAGAATCAAAATGGGTCAAATAGGGTAAATAGAGGGGCCACTTTAAAGGGAAAAAAACCATTTTTTTAGGCTCAAATTTTTAACTTTTTTGGCTTTGTAAGTCATAACAAAATATATATTCATTTTGACAAAATAGACAAGTCATTTACTTTTTTTTGTCAAAATAGATATCCATTATGAAAAAAAAATGCATATTCATTTTTGGAATATTATTTTAAAATAAATTCTCCCCCCAAATATCTACTAGTTGCATGGAAATATAAATGCATATCCATTTTTGTTTCAAATTTACCTATTTCCCCAAAAATCTACTAGCTGCATAGAAATATAAATATTGAAGATAAATGTGTAAAATAATATTAGAGTTTCAACATCAATTATCTACAATCAAAGAACTACAAATTGTTTTACATAGTTGGTCTAAAAATACATATTCAAATCTTATACAATAAATTTAATTGGAAACTTAGATCTTTATAAAATAGGACAAATATCCTATCTTTAACATCCAAACTTGAAATGGGTTAGAATAATCAAAGGCAAGTACTTTCCTCGGGTAGACTCTTCAAAAATCTTTAGACAAAGTTTTTTTCCTAGGGGATCCCACATATAGAATTTTATTTTATCCTATAGAGAGGTAATTGTGAATCAGATTATGTGGGACATTGCTAATGTGAGACGAGTTCTTTCTTGGAAGGACCCTTGGGGAGGTTATTCGGCCATTCAAAATCTAATGAAATATACAAGTAGAATTATGAATATTTGTGAAGCCTCTTGGGGTCAGTATTTCAAGGGCTATGTAATTATAGATCAAGAAAACTCTCTCAAATGGTAGTGAAGACCTTGGAAAGAATCACAACTTCTACAGGAGGATGTAGAGCAATTGAAGAAAATTCTGGAAAATAGATTGATTGCTTTTAGAAAAGAAGAAGATAAGATTATTTGGAATGGTTCTAAATTGGGCAACTATAATGCAAAGGATGGGTATAGTTCACTAGTTAAACAAAATGGTTTACAAAACTGATATCCCTATTCACTAATGTTGGAATAAGCTATGCCTACCTAAAGTAGGAATTTTTGCTTAGGCAGCCCTTCAAGGTAAGATTTTGACAACTGAATGGTTTAGAAAAATAGGATTTCAAGGTCCATCAAAGTGTGTATTATGTGAAAATGAGGAGGAATCGATAAACAATATTATTCTTCATTGTCCCTTTGAGTTAAAAGAATGGTATTGGATTTTTTCCATATTAGGGTGGTATTTGGCTATACCAAGAGACATAATGTCATTATTTAAAGGATGGCCAAAACTTTTCTCTAATAGCCTTTTTGCCAGTTTATCGATAGTATCACCATCTTTATTGATTTGAGAACTGTGGAAAGAAAGAGACCTTAGAATTTTCCAAGGCAAGTTGGAATGGGACCAGTGGATCAACAAGCTAGAAGCAAATATAGTAGAGGTGGTGAGCTCCAGAGAAAAAAATGCTAAAGTTAAACACTCAAAACACACAATGTGGGATGATTTGATGGCAAGAAATTGGTTTGGATTAAGAATTCCCAATTATGTTGGCAAATTGATCCAAAATAACAAAGATAGATTTGAATGTAGTTAGACTCCACAAAGATAGGAATAGGTCAAGTTGAATTTTGATGGAGCTTCAAGAGGAAACCCAGGTATATCAAGTGATGGATGTATCATTCACTCAAACAAAGGGGTAATTATTACAGAGTTGGTTAAACCACTAGAAAAAGACAAATAATGTTGCAGAATTTAAGGTATTGGTTAAAGGATTGATTCTATGTAAAGAATTAGGATTCATAAAAGTGGAGATAGAATGAGACTCAACTATAGTAATCATAGTAATCAATGCTCTCGGGTCTAGACAATCAATAATTGGAGGCTTGAGTCACTTCTTTCACAAGCTTTAGAGTTATTAGATTCTTTTAATAACACAACACTTAATCATATTTATAGATAGGGCAATATGATAACGGGCAGATTATCCAATTAGGAAGAAGATGATCAGTCAATTAGGAAAATATATGATAGAGTTATCTCATTTGCATCCCCATGTAGTTACCAAATTCAAGTTTTCTTTTTATCAAGGGGAGTACGAAACAAATTGATATTCTAATCAATCTCAACTCTCCAATCAATCAAAGAGATTCATTCATCAACATTTTGAGGAATATATATTCAAAAGTTGTTGTCGGTCAAGGAATGGTTCAGTAGTAGTTGAAATCTCCTGTAGAAGATGCAATAAATTGGTTAGTAATTAATCTATAAAATTTCAATATAATAGCCATTTGAATAATAACATTATGCAACACAGTCTAGTTTTGATACATGGAAGGAATGAATTCCATTAATAATCTGAGGTTAGGTAAAGATTGGTGAAGCCGCAAGAATGCAAGGAAAAGATGGAGTATTTATTGAGGGTCATTATTCTCAATGTTAACAACCATGTCATTTCTTGAAGAAAGTAAAGAAAATGTGAAATGATGGTGCAAAAAGATTGAGCTTTTATGGAAAGATAAGATGCCTTTCTTGCAACGATCCTTGAGAAGCAGAGTAAGTACAAAGGATGGAGTTAGTGTGGTGTGAGAAAGTATGGGACAAAGTTTAACAAATTAAGTAGGTTGCCAAATTTAGTCAGGGAAAGGAAACATTGTCATATATTTGATGGCAAGAGCATAACGTCAATTTAGTAGAAGATATTATCCTCTGATAACTTAGGCGGGGTGTTAAAATTTAAGTGGGAAGAAATCGCAGAGACGATTTGATGGATGGCAGTAGCGAAATTGTTAGGATTAAAGAAGTTGTCCTTATTACGAATCACCAAAGAGATTTGACACATTGTGAACATTATTGCCATTTTGATATTGGTTTTTAATTTGTCAAAGCATTCTTCTCTTCTCAACTGAGAGCGAATGACTGCAGATGCAATAGTGATTTGTGTCGAGAAGAACATAGCAAGAAGCCTGCAAGCAAAATGGATTCTCCAATCCTGTTAAGAATGGCAAGTCCAAAAAGGCAAGTCGCCTTTTTAGGAGTTGTGACAAACTAGAGAATGCAAGAAATCTTATAGGACTCGCACATTATGGTGGTCAAGGTAGTTTTGGAGATTTTAGGCAACAATTTCATTAGGGCCAACCATAAGTATACAGTCATCACAGATATAGTGGTGGTGCTTCTGGCAATGTTGTTAACATTGCATGTGGGTATGAGCAAAAGGGTAGCAGAAAGGATCTACAGTAAAGTTTTTCATGGTGATTTTCTTATAGATTTGACTGTAGTTCTATGGAACATAGACGATAATCTCACTATTCCAAGGCCCAGAGACTATGTATCAATGATTAATGGAGGGCCTCCAAAATAATACCCGATTATGAAAATTGAGGATCCGAGGATCTTCAGATACAAGAGGTTAGATATTAGAGAAAGGAATGCTTTCTTGATGAAATCATACAAGCTCCGTCACAATGAAGGGCCTACTTGGGTCAGGGACTTTCTCAAATTCCATAATTTGATATTGGAGAATGGAGATCAGAGAATGAAGAAAATGGAAGTAGGCCTGCTGACAATCTTCGATTCTCAAGGCCCCCCACCGTAGGATATTGAGCCATGGGATCCAGATTGGAGTGCAAAATTGGTAGTGATGAGAACCCCACAAGAACATGTGGTAATTCAGGCAAGGAGAAGTATGTCAATGGCCCACCTGTAAAGGATGACAGATTCATAAACGGATGCGACAGGGGAAGTAGGAGAGGACGAGGAAGAGGAAGAAAACAATTAGGGGAGGCTAGTTTCTCCTTCTGAGTTTTGATGTAATTCGTTTTTTTGGTTTTTTTTATTTCGACTTTGAAGTCTAGTATAGTTTTTCAGCAATGTTGATTAATTTTGGACTTTATAGACTTTTTCAGAATTTCATGGAGCAATGGCTCTCCACGGACTTTATATGCTTATTAAAATCTTTATGTTTATAGAATATAATATAATTATGCTTATTTATAATAGAATATAAAATTAATTTCTTCAATAGAATTATCTATTGTGAATGAAGTTAGTAATATAAAGATGAATGTGATTAGGTTTTGTTTATACGTGTTATAATTAGACATCTTTTTGGAAGTGATTGATTTGTGAAGTTTAATCTATATTAGATCTATTGCGTGTCTTAACATTAGGATAGCCTCAATCTTCAAGATATAAAATGATTTCTTTTTATTAATAAAAAGCTAGAGTCAATATATATATATAGCCTGAATATATATAAAAAAATAGATATTTTAAATATATTCTGGCTCTAGCTTTTTATTATTAAAAAAAAACATCATTTTATATCTTGAAGATTGAGGCTATCCTAATATTAAAATACACAAGAGATCTAATAGGATAGCCACAATCTTCAAGATATAAAATGATATTTTTTCTTTATTAATAAAAAAAACATCATTTTATATCTTGAAGATATATTCTAGCTCTAGCTTTTTATTAATTAAAAAAAATAACATCATTTTATATCTTGAAGATATATTCTAGCTCTAGCTTTTTATTAATAAAGAAAAAACATCATTTTATATCTTGAAGATTGAGACTATTCTAACAATAAGATAGGCAAGACATCTAATGTAAATTAAACCTCACAACTCAATCACTTCCAAAAACTTCCAAAAAGATGTCTTATTATAACACATAAAAACAAAACCTAATCCATTCATATATATTACTAAGTTCATTCACAATAGATAATTCCTTAGAAACATTAATTCTATATTCAATTATAAATAAGCATAATTATTTTCCTTGCACAATATCACATTCTAACGGAAGAGATCACACTCTAACGGAAGAGATTATATATTTTCAATATCAAAGTTTGAAACAAACTTCTTCAATGATATAAATAGGATAATTGACCATCTTGGTCTACGCAAGATACCAAATATGCTTTGCTTCGTATACAAATTCATTTAAAAATGAGATTCCCTTCCTTGCGTAGTGGGTTATCTATATATTTTATTTGACTTGTTTAATAATTCCTTACATACAAATTTGTTCAGTAATGTGAAACAACCGAAGGAAATATGGTACAATTGTCTTCTTGTTTGACCTTGTTTGTGTGCAACTAGAACATACCCAAGAGAATGTTTTTAGCGAGGAATAAGCTTAATAGCTTTGGTTTTTTATATAATCATTTATTGTTGTCACCGGTCTTCAGCAATTGAAAATTTATATAATTGGATGATGGGTACCATGGAATCGAAGAGTTTGCTTGAAATGTTTTGTCAGAGAGATCAGTTTTTGGAGTGGTCAAAATTTGAACTGTTAATATTAAAATCTTTTGGTCATCACTTTTTGAGTAAACACGGTTTGAATTTGTCAAAATGGATGGCTTGGTATACGAACCTGATTATGGTTTGGATGACATGGTTGCTATGATGGGAAATATTTTGATGACATGCATTCCAAAACCACACCATATTTAACTCCTCTCACGTATATATTCTTCCCAATGTGTCTCCCCAGGAAGTTACTAAGTGTCTGGCAATGAATTGTAAGAAGAGCTTTAGTTTAATGATAAGGCAGTTCAGGATCTATATAAGAAGGGATTGACGACTTTGAACCTAATTCATGTGCACCTTTTGCTAAGTATACTGCATATGTCTTTGAAGCCGAATAGGACTTCTAGGTTTGTTGCTGCTGTTTCTGGATTCGATTGCATGCGCTTTTTTGCACCAACGTTTTGGATCACTATATATATATATATATATCAAATAGTAAACCTTTTCAAAGCAAATAAAGTACAATCATACAAATAAATAAAATAAAATTGTAGCTTTAAATGTATATTTCATTGAATATATTTGATTCTGATACATTTGAAATTAGAATAGCTATTTTGATTCTCATACATTTGAAATTTGAATATATTGAATTCAAATACAGTGGTATTGAGGCAAACAAAATTTTTAAAAACAAACTATTTTTTTTGTTTTTTAACACCTGGGAAAGTCCCAGTTGCAGGAGACGGCTAGCCGTCCCCGGGATGTCCCCCAACTGTCCCCAAATAGCCAAGAACGTTTCCTGGCATTTCAAAGGGTTGAGCAGATATCAGGGATAGCAGGTGGACTTCCCCTCGATCCTGCCATCCCTGAAAGGGCTGGGTGACAGGGATACCATGTTATGGGGCAGTGGACACGTCCCCATGTTTCATAGTATAATCTCAATCTATCATAAAATATCCTCGTACAAATTATGTAAAGTGGTATCATTTTGTGGAATTGTTATGATTTTTGGGATAATCTAATATTAGAAAGAATTATATAGTTTGTAGTATGAGGCATATTATGTTCTTAGACTATTAAGTTGATGTGAAGAACATAGTTAGTTAATACAAGTTTAAGATACTATGTGTGAACATGACTCTATTAATGAGTGCAATAGCAGCACATTTATACCAAAACAATTTCCTTCAAGCCTCTATTATGGGTGAGACAGTAATTGGAATAGGTGAGAACTCTACGTGTGCATGTGATAGATGTCATAAGAAGTATCGCATGAGCATGACTCAAGGCACACAACCACTAACTAGGTGGGAATTAGAGACAATAATAAACTAGTTCTATTAAAGACACACTTGCACCAATACAAATATCTTCAAGCCTTCATTAGTGTAGAATCATTTTAAACAGAAGCATTATCAAGTCAAACAAACCTTCAATATTCATTCTATTTGCAATGACATGTAACAAGGCCAAGTGAAAAAGAACCTTCAATAGTCATCCAACTTGTCATGTGTGTTGTAGAAGGGCCTGAACTCTCTTCAAATCAACTTTTCAAATGCACTAAATTACCTTGATGCTTCCTCTGAATCTCAAAATGGTAATTCAATGAAAAGGATGGCCTGGGTGCTTCATTTTAAAACTTGTTAACTGAAATAACTAAATGTACTCCCTTTATAATGTGCAACCGATCTATCATTGCGAAGAAGTGTCAAATGGAAAAGGTCAGTATGCAACTTGCAAAGGTCAAATTATAATTACCAAAATTTACGTATTCATGTTTTTCTCTTGCAAGTGTATCATGTTTCATTTATTCAAAATGCCGATGAAACCAAAAACCATCTTACCTCAAAGCATCCTTTGTTTAATCTCAGTACTCGAAGAACAAATTATAATACGGAAGACGAAATTTTGGAATTCTAAGTCTATGAACTAGTTCTCAGTAAAAGAATGTTAAAAGTAGCTTGGTTAAATGCTCTTCATTCATAACAACTTTGTACAGTAATAAGCAGCAAAGGAAGATTTTGAAAAGACAAATACAAATGCTAAATAGTGACTCACTGTAAAAGGTAGAAAGCCCATGACCTGCTTGGAGAACACCACCAATCCAGTAGTAAAATGTATTACCTTGATATACAGTAGTCAAAAACATCAATTAGATATGATCTCTGTTCTGCTCTTGAGTAAGGGTTAAGATATGAATAAAATGCTACAATCATTTTACACATCCTATTTGCAGTTTATCTATATCAGGACTGTCAATACAACATCAAAATGTAATAATTGTAAGACTTGTGACCTGGATTATCAAGATAATAAATTTACTGCAAAATCTTTTCAACGTTGCACGATAGTTTTGCAGGCTCAAGAAATTTGTGTGAGATTTTTATTAATTAATAAAGGTTTGCCCTAAATAAAGCAAGGTAACAGGTAACTACTCACTCCGTGAATAGAAAGATACTTGACAAAGCAGTCTAATCTAAATGCCAACTGTCTTATAGTGATTTTAATTGATGCTTCTCAAAATTCCTTGTAACATACTAACGAAACACTGGCCAACAACAAACATAATAAAGAAAACCCAGATGATTGCGTGTAGGAAAATGAATTAAGTAAAGAAATAACACCCCAAACAGTAACTAACCAGCCAATCACAGAATTGCTGTAAAAGAATAAAATGCATTCAAATCTTTTTTATCAAATAATCTTTTTACAATTGAATATAATAATACCCCATTTGAGGGTAATTTAAATGTTATAAACAAAGACATCTACAGTTTTTGATTCACATAGATAAAGATTACAACTGTGTAAAGAATTAATTTTTAAAAAATGAAGATATACCAAGACAAAAGGAACAGGGATGAATGTTTAATATATTTCTTCTATTGAACCGTTGCTATTGTCAGTGTTTCCTTCCATTTATCGGTGCATCCTTGCTTTTGTCAAGCGTCCAATCTCAATAACCCATTTCTCCAGACTGATTAAAGTCAGACAGTATATCATCTCCAAAAATCATTGGACCAGACATAGCAAGCGAATGACCTTGTCAAGGTAACAAAATACAACAGACTTTTCATTCTCTTATTCTTTACTTCGACCACGAGCATTTTCTCGAGACGGAATTCCAAGCAAAGATTTCACGCCATCATAAGCAGCAAATCCGATTGCTACTGTAGGAACAACCTGTTAAATAACTGAAGATTAAAAGCCAGTCCTACCAAAAACATTCTCTACCCACTTTTATAAAGAAAATTTCACAAACCAATAAATATAATATGTATTTCATGACATAACTGTTGCCAACAAGAAACTTAATTTCCAATTGGCAGATCACTTTACTTTGAAGTTCTTTGTGAAAGTCACAGCAACAAACATGTTAAGCATTTAAAAATTCTAGTTAAATTTCATAGATGGACTAATACTGGATAAATACATTTACTGAATGAGGGTAAACTTCTTATTGAATATTGTGTTAAAATAAATAGAAATAACTGGGTGGGTGATAATAATATTTTGAACTGCATTCAGCAATCGGTGTCCATTAAAAAATTGAAATGAATTATATATTTTTGCCATTTACCTTTACATAGTTGATGCTCAGTCCAGCAAACAATTGCTTCCAACCTTGTCTTTGAACAATGGTAATCAATCCATCCCAGGTTCCCTTGAATTCATATTCCATTGACCGAACAGAAGAGGCACTGTCTTTGGTGACAGCTAATGTTTGTACCTAAAGAGGCAGTCAAACCTTAAATGTGAATCTCTAGCATTGGAATCTTAAACTTCATTTTTTAATAATGAAACACCCTATGTAATATCCATCTATACAACTGAAAACTCCCTACTCTCATCACTACAAAAATATACCTGCATCTGTCGTCTAACAACATCCAGAGGATATGTGATCGTCTGACCCATCAAACCAGCCAAAGCTCCACAAGCAAGCTTTGCCAAGACAGAATTTTCATGCTTCTTAGGAATATGTCTCTTCATCTCCTCAAAGACATAGAACTTTAATCCAGCATATGGAAAAATTCCATAGAGAGAAGGAACTGTTCATAAACATCAAATCCTTCAGCAATCAAATGAAAAAGCACAGCAGTTGTAATATTATGACATGAAAAGAAAGAAAGAACGCCATGTAATTAGCTATTATAATTACTTCATCATGGCAACATAAACATAGTATAAAGGTCACAAAAAATCAATAATAAAAAGTCTCACTTGGTTATTATAAGAGTGCAAATGTAAACAAATTATAAAGAATACTAGGGAGGAAACTGGTCGAAGGGGGCAATTTGAGCAGAAGCGATCTAGTGTTTGGATTTTGCAAGTGGTTTGGTGGAGGCAGAGCCCCCCTCCACAAAGATTTGAATTCTGTCCCTTAAGTATCCTTGTTCTTCCCCTTCGGTTTTTCTTCATTTTTTGCTTAAATCCTCACATTTTTTATAAGAGATTTATGGTGTGTTTTCTTAGTGTGATTGTTTTGTGTTTCATTCAAATGCAGTTAGGTTGCCTGGGTTCATAACTTCGGATAACCTGATTGCTTATGGATGGGGGTATGAACAGCCCCGGCCCTGCAAATGGGCTAGAAGGATCGTCTGGTAATAATGACCAGCCTAGATCCTTCAATGACATTGTTGCAAATGATAAAACTAATAATCCATCCTCTTTCATGCTCGTTGCAAAATTCAATGTCTGGACAGCAAAGAAGGAAGCAGAAATAGAAACCCTTAAAAACTCTCCATTTCACCAAATTCTGAAATGAAAAGTGCATTATCAAATGAAAGTGATAGATTAGGAAACATTGCCATTTTCATGGCAGCTCTTGATACTTCTAAACTCCCTGCAAGAAGATACCTAGATGAGCGGGTTTCAAATGTTTGGACAAATAAATTGGGCATTCAAATTTCCTTTTGTAGAATGACATGCAGGTTACTTTTAAATTTTTTAAAGGATCATAAGATGTGGGAAATATTTGTTCAAAAACAATATTGGAATATTGGGCAATGTCTATTCTGTGCCCTAACATGGCCACTGGAAGCCCTAAATGAAGAGATCTTCGCTCTATCCTGCCTAAGATGGTTAATAATTAAGAATGTTCCTTCACTGTGTGGAAATTTCTGCCTCAAGTGTTGGCCCTGCTTGGTAATGTCCTTAGGGTTAATGAATCCAAATATATTCTCACACATGGTTGCTAGAGTTCACATTTCCTTGTCACCATGGGTGGAAATCACTAAAATCTTGGAAATTAATCTTGAGGACTTGATACATTCATGTAACAATGAAATCACGGGTGGTATTAATTCCCTTTATTAATGTAGGAGAACCATTTGGTTTAATGGAGAAATTCCTGTTATAGGTGCACCTGGATGGTGCTTAGTTAAAATCTACATCAATACAAAAAAAAGGTGATTGGTTTCCAATTCTTAATCAATGTTTTATCTTCATCTTTGTAGAGTAACTTAATAATTACCTTGTTAATGGTTTTACCCAAAGACCCTTTAATGAGAGCCTCCTTATAGACTTGGAAAAGGTTTTCACACACCCAATCAATGTGTTTCTTATAGAACTCCACAGGCAATCAATGTGCTGCAAGGGATTTGTCATTATTCAGGATGTTAATAACTTTTCTAATTTCTTCCTTAGATATTTCTTTACTTAATCTAACTGCATCCTCCTCAGAGATCTTCTTTGGAATAGTAAGTGTGCTGCAAGGGATTTGTCATTATTCAGGATGTTAATAACTTTTCTAATTTCTTCCTTAGATATTTCTTTACTTAATCTAACTGCATCCTCCTCAGAGATCTTCTTTGGAATAGTAAGTTTGAGATAAGCTCTAGCATTGTGGCTATCTACATTATCCCCTTCAGATGTAAAGGCATTCTTATACAAGAGGAAAATTTGTCTTTTGGGATTCTCTTGGTTAGTGACAAACTTATCCTCATGCCAAAATTTCTCAATTTGCTCTTTGAAGATTTTATCCTTTATGTATCAAAAAAAGAATTCGGTCCCTTTATCTCCATTATTAAACCAATTCAGCTTAGCTCTCACTGGTAAACATTCTTCTAACATTCATCAATTGCACTCAAACTGGTTTTATTAAAGGTAGATATATCTTAGAAAACTTATTAACCAGCTGGGAAGCAATGGAGTGGACTAGATACTCCAATCGAAATATTGCTATGTTCCTATTAGATTTTCAGAAAGCATATGACAAGGTAGAATGGTCCTTTTTTAAAATGACACTTGAGGCATTTGGCTTTCTTGTTAATTTTTGTAACATGGTTAATGCATTGTTGAGAGATGCAATTGCACAAGAGGATGTTAATAGTCCTCTCTCTGAGAAGTTCGCACTAGAAAGATCAATCTAACAGGGATGCACCCTTGCCGTTGCCCTCTTTGTAATAACTCCTTATGTTATTCAAAACCTATTGAGAGAATCCCGTCTAACCCCTAGAAATAGGGGCCTCTCACTTCCTGACAAGAATGATTTGTTAAACATTCAATTTGCTCATGATACTGTCTCATTTGTTGATCTTGAAGAAAGTAATGTGAATAATCTGATTCAAAAATTAGATTTTTTCTGCACTGTTTGAGGTGCAAAGATTTCCAATGCGAAATCTATCATGCTTGGTTGGGTTGAGACCCCCTAGTCAATCAGCCTTAGTCTGAAAGATATGTGGTTACAGATTAAAACTAAGATTGATAAAAAGCTTGATGGATGGAAATTGGAATAGAGGATTCTTGTCCTTAGGGGTCAGGATCCAGATCTATCAAAAGATAATATCTTCTTATAGTCTGTACAATTCTTCTGTATGGCTTTTTAATAGTTACTAGGTTAATGAGATCTAAAGGAAAATCAGAAATTCTTATGGTTTGATTGAAAAGGGGAGAGAAAGAGGCACTCTGTCAAATGGGACTGGTGTTGTCTGGATAAAGTTAAAGGTTATTTAGATCTTACAGACCTAAGAAATCATGGAATTGCAATTGTAGTTAAATGGATAATTAAGGCTCTAGAAGGTGATGAACCTTCAAAACTTCTTGTCAGAAACAACATTTAGCTGCTTCTTCCTAAGCAGGCTAAAACCTGGAAGCTTCCATTATTTTGTGATCTTCTAAATAGAAAACACCCAATAACTCCTGCAGGATCCCATGTATTTCGGAATCTTTAGAAAGCATGGGAACTAACTAAAACTAAGGTTATTAACGGTAATTACACTATAAACAATAACAAACAAATTCTTGCTCATAGGTCTATTTGGTGGAACTTGGAACATAAGGGTAAACTCCTTGCATTATTGCAAGGATGCTCAGCCAAAAGTTGGTCTGAAAGATATCAAATGCTTTAATGACATTATAATGGATAACCTAAGGATTGGACCTCCTTGGCCTATGAATATGCTTTAACTTCATCAAATTGGAGGACTTACTCAATTTTGAGGGAAATCTGCAAGTACTTTCATTTTCCTATTAGCTGTACTCAGGATATTGATTATTATAAGTATCTTAAATGGTATGATGGTATACTTCTTTATAAAGTGAAAACAAAGATGGTTTATAAATCTTTATCTAATAATGCTTCCATTATTGAATATGTTAACAAATGTTGGGATGTAAGTTAAGAAGATAAACAATGGCAAAAGAATTTTTAATTTATTGTGATCTAACATGCTTGAGACTAAAATGGCTTATTTCGAGTGGTTATTCATTTTGCAAAGATTACCATATAAATTGAAAATTCTTCTGATATTGAATTATGTTCCAGATGTAGAGAACCTGAATCTGCAAGACACATTTTTTAAAATGTTTTTATGCAAAGGAAATCTAGAAAATCTTTTGTGTTGGGCTTAATAATTGGGGGGATTCAGGGAATATTAATTAGAAGGAAGTGCTTACTGGAACTATGAATAAAAGAGATATGGAATACAATTTGTTTTGACTTTGTTTTTCAACTGAGATATTATGGAATAAATGGAAAGCAAGAAATGTGGAAAAGTTTAAAGGGTTTAAGAGGACACTTACTGAGTCTCCAAAAAGACTCATATTCTTTAATATTGTTGTGTAGGTAACCTTAACTATGGAGGTATCAAAAAGTAAAGTCTTGAAGCTGCTCAATCAGGGCAAAATGGAGGTTAAGGAAGCTGAAATCAAGCATAGTCAAATGTGGCCGTTCAATAAAATTGAGAACATTCCTTTCTTGCAAAGCTACCTGAAATTTCAGATGAAATACAATGATCAAAACCCAGTAGAGACAGTTAAGGACCTTAGTCTACAATGTAAAGCTAGATTCCATATTAACCAATGTGATGATTTTATAGTAGAGGTGGTGCAGTCAAGTGATGAGACATCTAAGATTGATCCACCACTGAACTGGAATGGATTGGATGATTACAGCCTCAGCAAAAACTATTAAGGAGAACCATACAGTAGTTTATAAGTTGATAGTCTTGAATATAAGCTATATTTTGCATATCTGGACAGCTATATTTTGTTTATAAATTTCAGTTTTGAATAGTTATATGCAATATTTTGTATATTTGTATATCAGACATGGATAGTTTTTTAAATAGCAATCTTCTGTATAGCTATAGCACAAATAGCTGACCCTGTGTGGTTTCATATAGCCCTGAGAAACTCAATATATGTATATTAAAATATTTTGTTAAAATAAATTTAATACAAAAAAAAAATTAGAAAGATCACAAAGAAATGATTCAAACAGTTCTCTTTAGTTAGAAGCATTAGCAAACTCTAATTGGAAAACCATAAACTGGAAGTCATATTTCAAGACTGCCTTTCTGATAAATACACACGCCTGCTAATGGCTCAGCACTATTCTCTCCTTAAAACAAGATTCCATTGAGAATGAACTTGAAGTCACATTTTGAGTCTGGCTTTTTGAAAAGTACACACCCCACACTTCTAGCTCAGCGATGCTTTCTT
This sequence comes from Chamaecyparis obtusa, assembly GCA_027943335.1. Taxonomy (NCBI): domain Eukaryota; kingdom Viridiplantae; phylum Streptophyta; class Pinopsida; order Cupressales; family Cupressaceae; genus Chamaecyparis; species Chamaecyparis obtusa. The sequence goes on from BSBK01006628.1 coordinate 364,869, forward strand.
CTTGTAAATAAGATTCCATTGAGGTTGAAACTATCATAACTTACCCATTTTGGCATCACTCTACTCTCCCTCTATTCTTCTTTGCTCAAAAGAATATAATCAGTTTACCTACATGATGTTTGTGTAGGAGTTGGATTTTGAACTCCCCGCACCCCAAAACATGGTTCACAAACTCAGACTTGGAGAGTACTTGACAAACCCAAGATTTTCAACTTGACAAAAACTCAGCAACTTAGAAAGTACGAAAAAATTAAAAACTCTCAAAGAAACATATTTTATTTTTGCAAAATTCAATTACAAAATATATTAAATTAAAAATTGGCATCTCAAAAGAGCAAATGCATGGTTTTATATCAAAAACAATGCGTGAAAAAAGTGTTTTAAGCAACGTTTTACCTGCATTGGCATTTTCACCCACATTTTTCCCATGTCTATAAAAAATTGAGAGTTAAACTAGTAAAAATCTCGCCTAGCCAAAAAAAAGAGTGGTCAACAACTCAAAGAGTACTCGCGAAGTTTGCAAACTATGCCACAGGATCACCTATAAGGCAAAAGTAACTTTCCACAAGAGAGAAAATGGAAAGAATAACTTGCTTGATTATGGATTCTTGAATGATTGATTGAATATAAAATGGACATAAAATGTCTTGCTTATAAAGACAAGGTTAAGGGATAGGATTAAACAAGATTGTGACATGTGTCTTAACCCTATGTAACGAGACAACTTAAGCGACAATTATTAAATGACCCTAGGACTCGAGATATTAAATTCAAATGATAAGATAACACTTTATGACAACTAACACCTTCTAGAAAGATTCCTTGGGACCTACTAATGAACTAGTGAGGTAAAATACCTTATTCACACCAACCCCCCCTTAAATGCTAATTAAGGAGTAGCAAATTATTATGCAAATGATGCAAAGATGAGAATTAGTATGGGTCCTTGCGACTCCCATGTTTGGTACCCACATGCAATGCATTCTCTCACAAACGGAGAAAAAGAGATAACCCAATGGGATAAAACTCGTCTCCAAAGAGAGAAGAGATGCAATCAAGTGATGAAGGATGGGGTACTCAATGATAACGTACCAGTGATTATATCCATCACAAAACTATAATAAATTCTTCCTCCATAGCAAGGAAAGAAGAGAGACTATGGAGTCCCCCCTCCCCCCCCCCAATAATGTGCTAGCCTACTGCAGAGAAACACTGGAAGCACATTAGAGTAAACACTAAAACCTTAATTATAGCAATAAAGACAAGGTTTTGAAGCCTAGAAACATTGAAAACTCATGATTGTTAAAGCAACATTGGTATTCAATGGTGCAACAGAAATGATTGACTGTCTTTCTACCAAAGAACATTGGAAACCCCTCTAATGCAGCAAAAATGGAATCTGATTAAAGGAATAGGAGATTGATAGATCAGCTGGAACTAAAATAAAATGATCTGATAAAAAAAACACCTTCCCTAGTGACAAACACCCAGCAGGCAAGAACTGAAATAAAATATACCTGGGGCCGAAACTGGAAAAGTGCATGGACGTAATTATATGTTTCCTTTTAACCAGCGAATCAATGGAAATGCTTGCAAACATATTTTTCAGGCTAACCAGTCATATACAAGAGAGAAAAAACCTCAGTACGTACCCACTCCATGATATAGACCGCGTAAGCCACTCTGCCTATAGACATTCGAAAACACATCCACCATCCCTTTGTAGGCTGGCTGAAAATTTGCATGTGTTAGTTTCTTATCCAAATGTGTTTTGTATGATCCGGTCAGCTGCACAAGTAAGTTCAGGAACATAAAAATGAGTACAAAGAAAATTAACAAGTTATATATGCATTGATGTCTTCTAATTTCCAGTTCATTGCAATTGTAAAATCTATCTTGTTCTCCACACATGCATATTTGTTTTAAAGCAGATGAGATAACTTTTGTCTCAGGTTTACTTATATGGTACACAAAGAATAATTTTATATACCTTTATTCTTAAAAGTAAATATTCAATATTCCAAGAGGGACATCTCTTTACACTCTCAAACAAGCACATACAATTCTTTTGAAAAATTATTTTCAGATTTAGAGGATGTATCTCTATACTTATTGACATCTATGTACATGCCGTTTACAAGATTTATCTCAACATTTGGTAAGATACATATCAGCAAGCCTGTAATAAAACATTGGCATTTTAGAATTTCACTATACTCTCAGAATTAAAGCTCTGAAATAACTTGCCTGATATGCTAGCCTGGTACGAGCTAAATCCAGCGGATATGTGCACATAACTGCTGTTCCTCCTGACAAGGATCCTGCCAAGAGATCAACAATTGGACCAGTCCCAACACGAGGATAATAGTTAATGATCCAGCGGCGGTATTGTTCATATGTCATAAAATGCAGAGCAGCATATGGGATAATTCTAGCAACACTAGCCCCGTTTCCTCTGAAACAATTATATAAGAAACTCAGAAAATTCCTCAATCAACAAAATACTTAAAACTACTGCATATCAAATTTAACACAAATTTATACTGCATTGAGTCCTCTTGACAAATTTTCACTTCTCATTTGTCATGATCATTTCCAATGAAAAACTGAGGTGCCTAATATTGTCCTCGGCATTGTTATACAAAGCAATAAGCAGTACCTACTGTTACCTTGGAAGAAAATATCCTAGGGTAACATCCTTGAGTATTCAGCCAAGATACAGTCAATGAAATCTGTAGCCTGACTATCTTTCTTAGTCTAGACTAGTTGAAAAGCTTTTAATTTCATATATTAAGAGAATAAGTCAAGCCCCATTTCTCCTTAAACGATTGATAAAGATTCAGAATATTTCTTAGCAAGAAATTTAAAAATAAAAATCAGCCACCACATAAGCAGTTTGAAACCGAAACCAAACCACATCTGGACCTCTGATATTGCTTACATGACCGTTTCCAATTGAATGCAGAACAGTGCCTAACATTGTTCCAAGCTACACCACACATATAAGTAAAGTAGCTGGACTTTGGCCAAAAATGTCCATGGGTAGCATCCTTGAGAATGAGGGCAAGACAACTTGAAGGAAATATTTAGGCTGTGGAGTCTTCATCTTTATGGAATGCTAGACTAATCGTTAAACTACACTAATAATTAAGCAATACAATATGATAAACAAAAAAGAATTATGAAACAACAATACATGCCATGAGTTCTTTGTAGAAAAGGAGTCGTGTTCAAATTCCACCCACTTATACCATTTATCAAAAAAAACTTTAAACTAGTTTATCATTTAAGTATAAACTATAAACTAATATTTAAGATAAATCATATATGATGCTTGGAAATTTTATAACTAAAATTGGGCATTGTTTTGAAAATTTTCTACTAGTTTTGCAATAAAAAATTTAAAAAGATTAAACGAATATCTAATAAGCCAAAAAAATCCCCCATAATTAAAACCTTACCCATTGCGAACACAAAAAGTAAAAGGATAATTCAAAATCTTGCTGAAAATACAACTATGTTGCTTGTAACAAAACTTACCTGTAAAGGCCACCAATGCCCTCGGTCTGAATTATCCTTCCTAAAGATCTCCATATACCCAGAGATTGAAATTCTCCGCGCCTCGTCTGCCACAAAATGAAAGTAAGTCCTTTGCTGCATCAATTATACATAGGGAGTTCAAATTTCAATGCATAATGAAGGCGTTGGTCCAAATTCAAATGACACACACAATCCAAAACATTTTTCACCGTAATTGAAACAGAAGTTAAAAAAACGTTTCAGGATAGCAGGAAATGGCATTGCTTATCAAATTTGAACCAAAAAAATTTCAAAAGATATTAAGTCAATGCATTTAGGGCTGGGACTTTGTTTAAGGATAAGGCCCAAAATGTAATCATGTTAAACTCCTTGAAACTGATGTAAAATGCATTTCTCCCCAACGATTATATATCTTTTTGCTGATAACAACTACCTTGACAAAGAAAGGGGAAAAAGGAAAAGGAAGATAAATATTAAAATATAGACAAGAAATCGAATTGTAATCCGAACAGTGAATTCATGAAACTGGGAACTGATATCGAACCTGAAATAAAATTTTAATGCGCTCAAGGGGCGCCACGGCTGTTTTTGCAATCGCGCCAGAAGCCCCTCCGGCAATGAGCTCCTTCATGTAAAGTGGCATGTCCAGAAAGAGCCCTTTAATGGCTCCCTCATTCTCTGCCATTAATGAAGTTTTTTCAACAGTTTCTGGCATTAGACTGGGATCGTGCGAGGAACCAACATTCATGAAATTCAGTTGAAGCTTTTATGAGGCCTCGTAAATGAATCACAGTCAGGCTGGTGTGCAGGAGGAAGATCTGATCGTATGAGTGGTTGGCCCCCATGTGACCAGCAGGCGGCCAGAAAGATTGTTCTATGAAGACGCAGTCGATGGATTACGCGGCGATCAGAAGAGTTTTAATAAAAAATGGGTATAATCTCTTTCGATTCCCTGGTCTTCCTCCTCTGCAAGTAAGGATGTTCTCTTTTTTATTATTACACGTGGCCACTGGGTAGTTTTGTTTGAAGGAAACAAACATTTGGTTGGCTGGAGGAAGTCTCTTCCTCACCATGTCCCGAAAAAAATCATAGATTGTACAAATTTCTAAATAAATAAATAGAATTTTTTATTAAGATACAATCTTCTTATTTTGACAATTGGGATCACATTCAATGGTCCATCATTTAGAATTGTAGTTCTAATAATAAAATATAAAGGAGAGTTTTGATAAGGGAAAGAGTTGGAAAATAATATAAAATAATTAAAATAAAGGAAGGGAAAGAATGAAGGAAAATGTGGGTGAATAAATAAGTAAGAGATTAAAACTAGCAATTGTGTCTTGGTGTACAATGGGTACATTGAAAAGGTGTGGAAGGTTAGTTCAAGAAAAAATTGTCAATGGAGAAGTGATGACTTCAAATCATATATGCATACACTTAGAGGGATCCAAACATGACTAAAATAAAATCTCTGAATTAGGAGATTAATTAGACTACATTGCCAATTGACTCGTTATGTTTGCAAGAGGGAGAGGGGAGTGGAGTAAGGAGATAGTAATAGTGGGAAAGATTTAAAAAAGAAATGGAGATGGAGATGGATAATGAGACTGGGATACATATATAAACATGCAAGATATATATATATAGATAGATAGATAGAGAGAGAGAGAGAGAGAGAGAGAGAGAGAGAGAGAGAGAGAGGCAACAATATATATATTGTAAGATTTGATGAAAAATAAATCTATTAAGCCCAAGAAACCTGCATGCAAAAACCTGTCACATGAAAAATAAATCTATTAAGCCCAAGAGACCTGCATGCAAAAACCTGTCACGAGGAAGAAATCTATAGGAAACAAAAAAAGGGTTTCGCTTTGACAATATGAAAGTTTATTATCAACCAAAAGAATGAATAAAAAATATACAATGGATCAATCCTTATAGAAGGAGATCATAAAACCTAATAGAAAACCCTAATAAGTAAATAGGCATTTAATAATTAGATAATTATTAAATGACTAATGCAAGTGCATAAAGTGAAATCTTAAGAGGTAGTAAAATTAATTTAATCAATGTAATTAAATTAATTCTTTACTCTAACACCCCCCCTTAAGATGAGCAACAATGCAGCTACAAACAATGCAAGAAAGAAGAAAAGGAACTACAATGCTGAATGCAAATTTGGGTCCCGACAACATGGCCTGATGAGGTACCCAATCACAACCAAATCTCTATGAAACAGAGAAACAAGAAAAACCACATGGAAAAAACCCTCCTCCAAAAAGAGATAGAAAGATGCAGAAAGCGGAGAAAAAGAAAGGAAGGTAGGCCTCACTGAGACCCCCCAAGGACAACTTCCTTCACCCCAAGCATAGAATGTAGCTGAAGATACCACAGGGATCCAAAAGGCTTAGTGAAGATGTGAGCAACCTACTCCAAAGTGGGAACATACTCCAAGCTGAGAGAACGATCCTAAATCAGTTGCCTGATGAAATGCATATGGATCTCAATGTGCTTGGTCAGTTGATGCTCAACTGGGTTGCAGGAAATATGAATGGCACTATGATGGTCACACCAAAGAAGAGTGGGACTGTCAAGAGGAAACCCGAACTCTGTCATCAATTGTCGAAGCCATAAAAGCTCCTGAATAGCTAGTACAGTTGCTTGATACTATGCCTATGTAGATGATAATGCAACAACAGTTTGCTTCTTGCAAGACCATGTGATAGGACCAGAACCAAGACAGAAAACAAAGCCAGAAGTAGACTTCCGACCATCTGTATCACCACCCTAATCGGCATCCGTGAAACCAACAATGTGAGGAGCTCCTGATGTATAGTGAATTCCATATGAAGTAGTGCCCTGAATGTACCTTAAAATACGATTGGCAGCTTGCCAATGACTCTTATGAGTATCATGGGAGAATCGAGAGACAATGCCAACCGCAAAGGAAATGGCAAGGTGTCAGGTACAACAAGCTACCCACAAGCTGCCTGTATAAGGTGGAGTCCACTGAAGGAGTAGAGCAAGTGGTAAACAAAAGAACACTTGACTGAAAAGGTGTGGGAGTAGGCTTGCAATCAAGCATGTTGAATCTCTGAAGCATGTCAAGAGCATACTTCTGTTGGTGTATGGAAATCCCATCCAAAAATTGAATAACCTGTAGGCCCAAAAAGTAGTGCAGTCCAAGATCTGTCATCTCAAACTGCTTCATCAATGCTCTCTGAACACTCTGAATCATAAAAGATGAGCTACCTGTGATGATGAGATCATCAACATACAACACAAGTATCACAAGATCAACCCCATGACGTTAAATGTACATTGTACGATCATAATGACAATGGGTCAAGTGTGAGGCTAGCAAGAAAGAGTCCATCTTCGCATACCAAGCTCGAGGGGCTTGTTTGAGACCATATAATGACCTCTAAAGTCTACACACAAGAGAAGAGTCCTGCACAAAACCCTGAGGCTGCTCCATATAGATCTCCTCATGTAGATCCTCGTGCAAGAATGCACTCTTAACATCCATTTGATACACTGTCCAACCCTGTGAAGCTATAAGAGAAAGTACCAAGTGAATAGAATTCATCTTAGCGACATGAGAAAAGGTCTCAGAGTAATCAATACCCTCCAACTGTGAAAATCCCTTTGCAACAAGATGTGCCTTATATCAATCAATAGAGCCATCTACAACATACTTGATACGGTACACCCATTTGCACCAAACCAATTTTCTTCCTTTCGGAAGAGTACAAAGATCCCAAGTGTGGTTCTTCATCAAAGAAGAGTACTCCTCATCCATAGCCCTATCCCACTCAGGATGTCCTATCGCCTCTGAAAACTTATGAGGATCATTCGAAACATAATGAATCAAAAGACCAGTACTAAATCATTGAGTACAAGTATGACGGGTATCTGAAGGATCTCTTGCCAAAGAACCAACAACATTGACAATATCATAAGTCCACTTGGGCACTTGCAGAATATCTAGTGGAGGAGGGGAAGATGGATCATCATCTAAATCATCCTTAGAGGATATAGAATCTTGAAGAGGAGAAGAGGAAGTACTAGGCAATGAGGGAGAAGCTAGTGATGGAGGATCCATCTGAGGATAGCTCTCATCAAACTGGACATCTTGCTGAAACTAGACTTATCTGAAATCAAGATCAAACAACCTGTATGCTTTCATATCCTCATAATAGCCAACAAATATGAGTGGTCATCTCTTCCTCTCCATATCTTTCCTCTGAGCATTTGGAATAAATGCCCAAGCCTCACTACCAAACACTCAAAATGTAGAAACATTAAGCTTGACATGGGACCAAGCCTCCTCAGGAGTCAAATGCCACAATGCCTTATGAGGCATCTAATTCTGAATGTGTATGCACCCTAAAATGGTTGCCTAGACTTTGGGCCCCATTCTTGCAATTTATCAAATCCCTAAGTCAATATTTTCAAAAATCAACATTTTCAATTATATCAATTTCCTTGATTAAGTCATATTTCATCATATTCAATTATTCCTTGGACTAACCATTTTATCCTAAGTCTTTATTTGATTAAAAGGAATTTCCTCCCCTTTTAATAAATAAAAAACCCTCACTTTTCCTCTTATCCTAAGTTGCACAAATAAAGCATTATTCCTATTTTACAAAAAGAGAAGAGGCACTTTTTGTCTCATATGGACACAAAAGTCAACTCTTATTTTCTCATTGGAGGATATTTGTGCACATGGATTGCTCCTCTTTCAAGCTCCACCCTTGATTAAGACTTTTTCCTCTTAATCTCCATGGTCCATTTCTCCTCATTTCCTATAAAAGAAGAGCTCTCTTCCTCATTCTAGGTCATTCATGTTTTATGCTATTGTTATGCTGCAGGTTTTCTAGGTTTATTTGGAGTTTTCTTTGAAGACACTTTTGCATCCAAGCTTTGAAGCCTTTTGTTGCATTTCATCTAGTTTTATATTTGCTTTCATAGTTGCATGATAATGGCATTCTTAGCTTAGATTTCTCTTTTATGTAATAGATTAATCTCACATAGCCTAATTAAGAAGGTTGTAATCCTTTGTACTTTCCTTTCATAGCATAATTTGTACTTGCACTTTCATAGAGTAATTTGCATACTCATATAGGTTGCATTACATTGCATTCATATTGATTTCATTGGAGATATTGGCACTCTTGCTCTTGTCTTCACTTGAATCTCTCATTGTGTGGTTGACTAGCAAGGTCATTAGCTTAATAGCTCTAGCTGAGAGCAATTTTACAATCTTGCAACTCTATACATAAAGAGCTCTAGGTCACTATCGAAGGTTTCCCTTTCATGGATTTCTTTTGATGTAATGACTTAGAGAAGTGCACTACTTTTGTGTGTACATTTCTAGTGCCCACCGTGGGGCAGAGTAGACTAGCTTTGTCCCTTCTTTCTCTGCATTTTCGTCAATTTTTCGGTAAGTTTTGAGCTTAATTTTTGGTCTCTATTTTTCTGTCTCAAAATATCATGCGATACTTCCAAAAGTATTGCACGATAGTTCTCTGTATGCACGCATGAGACTTCACCTATCGGAAGTATCGCTTGGCTATTGCAGAGAATATCGCCTGGTCTTGGGTGAAGTATTGCCTAGTATAGAGTGAAGTATCGCACAGACTAATATTATCGCCCCAGTATACTGAGAAGTATCGCGCGATAATTCTGGTGTCTGTAACTATCTTCTGTACCTGGCTGTGAGCTATTTTTGAGCTATTTTGTTTATCTTGCAAGTTTCGGGTTCTCTACTATCTTTCTGAAAAATTTTGAAAATTTCAGCATTTTCAAATTTGTGCCACTCTGGAAAATAGGCACCCATTTTTGAGAAATTTTTGCAAACGGTATCGAAAATTGAAGTGTGATATATCATTGCAAAGGTCTTTCCGAGCCTAATCCAACCATGCTAGTTTCATTCTCAAATTTTACCATTTGATTAACTATTTTACTTATAGATTATCTAAATTTTGATGTGCTAACCTTTGTGGGGCTAACAAGTTATGCTTGTAAGTGCTCTCATTGCTTGGATTTTGCCAAAAGAACGCATGTCAAAGAGGGCTACTAATGGTTTTTGTAGGGCTACCCTAAGCATAAAAACCAAATCAAGTGCTTGTTTAATTGCTTTCTTTATTGAGTGCGGCATATACTAGTTGTTTCTTTTAGTAGGCACATAATATCTTGTGGAAGAAATTTTGAGGTGGTAGGAGAAGTATGCTCTTCACCCTTGTGGTGAACCAGAAAATCTTGACCCATCTTAGGATTTTGGAAACAAGAGGGTAATTGAACTCTTTGCTTGGTGTGTTTGGGAGAAAATTTTGAGATAGGGGAGTATGCTCTTCACCCTTGTGGTGAAACAAAAACATTGAATCTTATAAGTTGATCCATTTCTTTGTTTAGATCTTTTAGAATCCTTTAGTGGGCCTGCTCTTGAGCAATCAAGAGGAATGACCCAAGTGGGGACAAGCTAATACCGAGCTATTCCAACCCACTATAATCTCAAGGCTATCAAGGACACAAAACCTTAGTAGACATAGTGCTTATCTCCACTTGATGTGAGTACTTGTGGGATTGTGACCATGAGGAAAGTACTGAGCAAGAATGTTTAAGGTACTCTTGAGGCCGCGAAGTCCTAGTCCTTTATGAGGAGAAAGAGGGGTGCTATGAACGGAAGCCCTTACTAAGAACCATTAGATAGAAGCCACCCTATTTTGTTGCTTAGCTTCTTGGTGCAAGGATTGATCCAAGTGGACTTACCAGAATCACCCCAAGACACTCACCATATGTATTCCTTTGGTTGTGTTTCTGACACTTCCATGACAATGCCAATATCTATTGTGGGCAACCGCTTTGTGTGAGGCAAGGGAGCATCAAGTTGTGGGCCAAGTTGCTAAGTAATGAGCCTTGACTTTCTAGGTAGTAAGTGCTTGAAGTGTTTTCATTGTGCTATACTAGTGTAAACGTTCTCAACATTCAAACAAAACGGTAGCATTCATAAGGTTTTCTATTTTGATATCATAAGTGCTTGTCTTGGCAAGGTTGCTTTTGCCCTTGTTTCAAGTGTTCTATGACATGTTTGATCCTATACTGTTTGCAAACATGTCTTTTATCTATTGTTATTGCTTGTCAAACTGAGAAATTGCACTATCCAACCTTCGAACTTGATTAAAACGCTTCAAAACTAAGATTTTTATGTTCACTGGTCAAAGAATCGCCCAAATCTGCAATAGTATCGCGTGCTTTGCTGAGAAATATCGTGTGATAGTTCACTTCTGTTGAACTATCGCCCCGCCTACCTAGAAAGTATCGCCCGAGCTTATTGGAAACTATCACCTGGCTTAAGACGAAGTATCGCCAGGTCGTAAAGTGTCACCTTGTCTGCCTGGTAACTGTCGCCCAGAGCCTTTTGACTATTCTACTGATTTGTGTCACTTCCAGTCCTCCTTGGTCAATCCAGATCTTAGATCTTAGGTGCTATGACATATTGCTCAACATCAAAATGAACTCCAATGCTATCAAAATTGCATAAGATGACTCTTGGTCTTCCTTCTTCCATGTCTTCTAGTCTCCCATTTTCATCCGATCTCTTCTTCCTTCATGATTCTTCCTCTTCTTCCTAAATTCTTCATGTTTTCTTGATTCTTTTCCTCTTATTATGTAGTCTACTTTCTTCTATTTTGTCTCTTCTATTCATTTCTTTCACGCTTGATTCCTCCTCTTCTAGAACCATGAGTTTCAACTATCTTGCTATAGAACCTCTCTTGAAAATGGATGATCTTGATCTCCTTGCTCAATTTGAAAAATATCATTCTTCCAACAGTTTCATTGATGATAAATTTATGACAAAAATACGAAAGAAAGCAAGTGAATCACCCACCTTTGGTAGAATCATGCTCCTGATCCTCTCACGATCTTCTTCTTCCAAGCATTCTTCATCATCTAAGTCTTCTCATTCTTCCTCATTATCCAAGTCTTATCATGACTCTTCTAGACATTATTTGCATTCTTCATTATCCAAGTCTTCTTCCTCCACTAGGTCTTCACTTTCCTCTTCTTCACGATCTCGTTCCTCTTCTACTTCTCCCAAGAGTCTTACTCCTCACTATGAACAATATAGTAATCCTTGTGATACCTCTCCCATGAAGAGTGACACACCCACCTTTGATGACTATGATGACTACTATGATGGCTACAATGATGAACCATATAGTCATACCTATGAAACCTTTATTCCTAAGAGTCCTCCTCGTCGTGTGCTCAAGCTTACTAAAGGGTCATCCTATTGGATAGATTGTGATGGTGATCCATATGATTCTGATTTTGAAAGGGATTATGATATTTGTTGTGACCAATATGATACATCTGCTACTATTGAGGAAGAGAAATTTTTCCGCGTTGATTATAAACGTAGATACTATGAGCATCTCTCTTCTAAGAATTCTCATGCTGAAAATAAAGATGACACTCTCAAGAAAGATTATGTTAATGATGGACCTTTGTCTTGTGATGGTTCCCTTCAATCCCCTACTTCCTCCAATACCCATACACTTCCTAAAGCTTCCAAGTCTTTCAAATCTTTCGCAAATCCTTCATCCGACAAAGATCCTAATGCTTTTCATGTTGTTCCCTACAGTTATCCTCAAGGGCTATCTCTTAAAGAAACTCAAGCTAACCTTCACTTGGCTGCAAATACTTCCAATAATGCTACAACTAGCAAGCCTAAGCCTTTATGCGCTATAATGCCTACTTCAGCTAGTCCTTCACCATCTATTCCAAATTCTTCCATAAAATTCCAACATGCTTCCTTGTCCTTAAAAGTGGCTCCATGTCAAGAGGACTCTAAAAATGATAAAGAAAAAAATATAAAAAAAGATCAAGATCAAGAACCCTCCATGTCATCCAATCCTTTTCATGATGTCTCTCATCCATTTTGTGGTTCTTTTGATCCTCTACGCTCTTCTGCATTCATTCCACCATCTCCTAAGCAAGATCAAGCTACTACTCACACCATTGAGCTTATTGACAATCAAGATGACCTTACTTCCATTGAGGTTATTAAAAATGGTGTTGTTACTTCCAATGTTAAGCCTATTGAAAATCAAGAAAAAAATGATGTGCTTATGCCATCCAAAGCTCCTTGTCAAGATCAAAGTCTTTCATCTTCTTGTTCTACCACTCCATGTTCACTTCCGCTTTCTACTCTTCCTAAATATTTGCAAGCTCTGAACAATCCTATTGAAGAAGTTGCTCCTATTCAAGATGTTAATGAGCCTATTGCAAATCCTAATGCTCACTCTAAAGATGCTGATGTCCTTGGTTGTCATATAAATGCTGATGAATTAGTTGATTATCCTTTTGCATCTTCCACATCCATCCTTGGACTTCGTCCGCCAATACCAAAGGCTTCATGTCTTCCTTCCATCTTGGGCCCTTATGTCCCTTCACTTTCCCCTCCTAACTCTCCTAATTCTTCATCCATCTTGGGTCCTTACGTCCCTCCATCTCCTATCTTTCCTCAAGATCAACATAGATGCATACCCTTGAATCCTTTTCATCCATCCACCCATCTAAACCAATCATATCATCCTTCTTCTTCCACAAGTCCCAAGTCTTTTGGAAGTAACTTGAATGTTCAATACAAAAAAAAGAAGCAATACAAGAATCCATCAAAAAAAGAAGATCACCATGTCTCCTCTAATCGACATGGAGGTATAAAGTCAAAAGAGATATCTAAGAAGAAAACTACAAGACAAGTATGGGTTCCAAAATCCATCATTGAAGATATTCTCTCTAAATCATCAAAAAGAAATGAAAAGCCTAAGGCTATATGGATTCCAAAGTCTCTCTTGAAAGAGTCTAATATTGAACAAAAAGTGAAGTTGACATTCAAGCTTCCAAAGGCTTCCACTTCACCTTCTTCCAAAAATAATCTTCAATTCCATGCGCCTGAACCACAACCTCTGCTAAACATTCACCATATTCCTTCTCGTATTCTTTCATTCACATTTCCTCCACCCTCTCGCCACCCTTCAAGGTGTGTGTTGACGTTGATCTTGCATTCCTTTCCATCTACCCTTTCACAATCTTTCCATTCATTATCCTTCTATCTTCTATCCTTTTTCCTCATTTTTCTATTCCTCCTATCTTCCAACCTCACTCACTTCACATAAAACCTTATCCTTCATTTTTCTCTTCCATCTTCCTTTCCCTATCAACATCTTTGAGCATATCATTTTGAATCCTTGGCATATCATGGTTTATCCTTTCAAGGAGCATTATCTGAAAAGCTTGCCTTCTTCCAAAAAAGGAAAAAAAATAAAATTTAAAAATTAAAAAAATTAAAAATGTGCCTTGGCAGGAAACCTGGAAACAAGCACCTTGGTAGCAAAAGTAAAGAGAAATAAATTCATCCTATGTTGAAAACCACTCCCTTGTGGTGCCTTGGATAAGTACCGCACTGAAAACCTAGCAATCAGGCATCATGTGTAGTTCTTCTACATATTTCATCCATTTCATCTTCTCTCTTTGATCTTGACAATGTTGACCTATACATGAACATTTGGCTATCTTGTGAGCTATCTTACGATGATCTTGCTTTTATTCCATTCATTTTTAGCCTTCATATTTATTTTCCTCCATTCATTCTAGCCTTTCGCTATCCTTTTCCCCTTTGGTCTTGATCTAATAAAAAAAAAGTAAACACGATGCTATGAAGCCTCTTGACATGTCTACTCCTTTGGACTGCATCCTTTCCTTCTTTTGCATTACGCTTTTGTGACTTATCATATGGTAGCCTTTCATTACTTGTCCAAATGTTCTTTACATGACAATTTTTCCCTAGCTTGGGTACTGTTGAGGAGTTTGACCTTGAGGATTTCTTCCCTCTCTTCACCTTCATTCTCCTTTCCTCTATCTCATTCACCAGCTTGCTCATCTCTCTTGTCCCTCACCTTGCTACATTTTGGAACTACATGATGTGATCTTGCTCATGAGTTTGATGCCCGTTCTATCTGGGGGCATCCTTTGTACATATCTTATTGATCCTGAAAAAATTCCAAAAAAAATCATATATGATGCTGAAAAAATTCTAAAAAGCATATAAAGTCCTAAAAAAAAATTTTAAAAAATAAAAAAATGCAAAAAATTCAAAAAAAATAGAAAAAGTGCCTTGGTGAAAATCTGGAAACAGACGCCTTGGTAGGAAAAATATTAAAAAAAAATGAAAAAATCAAAAAAATCTCCAAGTGGTGAAAACCTAGAAACAGGTGCTACTTGAGGCCTTTGCACCCTGGTCTTTTAGCATGCGTCCTCGACACTTAGCCATTCTCTATCATGCTTTGACCTTATTTGAGTTGGTCTGGAATTGATCTTTATTTTTGTCTAGGGGGCATACCTATTAGCATAGGTCCTTTAGGTGCGTTTGTCTCTTGGGGCATTTCACAAATAGGTGTTTTTCAACACCACCCTAAACTGTATTTTTCAACACTACCCTAGCATCGAGTGTTTCTCAACACTTATCAGATGTCTTACCTACCAGTCTAAGTATGATGCGATATCGCTCATTAGCAAATTTGATACTCAAAGTTTGACTCTATGACCAACACACACGCACTTAAACAATCAACTCAATTGAGATATGTTGACTTTATTTTTCGTTGTGTGCTGTCTATGAGGATTTCTTTGATGAATGGTCTCTCCCTGAGAAGTTTTCAATGATGCATAGCTAGAAGACTGAGGGCATGAGGACATGTTTTATTTCTTTTTCTGCTTGTGGGTATATTTTGTTGGTCCTAATTGTCATTAGCATTTATGCTTGATCCACTTGACAATAGACCTATAGGGTATTATCCTTGACTATTTGTGCGAGTGCATGCTTATAGCCATCTTGACTTTCTTATGTCCTGATGCCAGCATAATCTCATTATACTAAACTTAGGTAATATCACTGCACTAGTCATCTTGACCTACATGTCTTCAATGCCTAGGTAGGATTCCCACATTCTATCTGATATAGATCATATTCATATACCCATAGTCATACGAGTGTGTATTGTATGATCTTGTGACACTACCAATAACGCTTGATGATGATAATTAGATGTCTATAAGTGTTGTGACCTTGCAAGTCAACCACTTTTCATAGTAGCTTGCATTTCTAGGTTCATGTTAGCTAGTTTTGCATCTTGCATATGGAGAGAGCTCTCCCTTTTATCTTTCACGGACTAGTCAGTCAACTGTGCTCACCTTCCACTTCCTCTCGATCATGTCTTTCGCTTCTTGTCTTTCATATCACATCATTTTCTATTCATTTCGACATCCTGGATCCATTTTCGGACTCGAAATCGAAATTCGAGGTCATCTTGATAGTCAAAATCGTGTTTCAAAAATTTCTCTTTCTTCTATGTAGTTGACTAACCTTTTGAGGCATAATTCTTTGATCTTTGATGGAATTTCTTCCTTTTCATGTCTTTCACACTTCTAGTCTTCCATTCACCCCATTTCTTTTCTTCTCATTCATCATTGGGGCATGTTTTCACTGCCTAATGGTTATCCTGATATCCTTTATCTTCGATTATGATTTCATTATGATTTGATCATCTTTTATCAATCTGTTGTTCTCCTCTACCTGATTTTGATTTTGATTCCGAGGGGGCAATAGCTATTGGATTTAATCCTTGATTTTCTTGATTCAGCTATCTTTTTATGAGCTTACGCTCAGCTTGAGATTTTTATCTCTTATTTTGGATGTGATCCCAAAATGAACTCATGTCCAGAATCTTTTGTTTATTTTTGTCCAGGCGTGTTCCCAAAATGAACACACGTCTGAGTTGTTTTGTGATCCCAAAATGAACTCACATTTCAACTTCTTTGACTACATGTGTTCCCGAAATGATCACACATTAGTCAAAGAGGGGCAAATGTATGCACCCTAAAATGGTCGCCTAGACTTTGGGCCCCATTCTTGCAATTTATCAAATCCCTGAATCAATATTTTCAAAAATCAACATTTTCAATTATATCAACTTCCTTGATCAAGTCATATTTCATCATATTCGATTATTCCTTAGGCTAACCATTTTATCCTAAGTCTTTATTTGATTAAAAGGAATTTCCTCCCCTTTTAATAAATAAAAAGCCCTCACTTTTCCTCTTATCCTAAGTTGCACAAATAAAGCATTATTCCTATTTTACAAAAAGAGAAAAGACACTTTTTGTCTCATATGGACACAAAAGTCAACTCTTATTTTCTCATTGGAGGATATTTGTGCACATGGATTGCTCCTCTTTCAAGCTCCACCCTTGATTAAGACTTTTGCCTCTTAATCTCCATGGTCCATTTCTCCTCATTTCCTATAAAAGAAGAGCTTTCTTCCTCATTCTAGGTCATTCATGTTTTATGCTATTGTTATGCTACAGGTTTTCTAGGTTTATTTGAAGTTTTCTTTGAAGACACTTTTGCATCCAAGCTTTGAAGCCTTTTGTTGCATTTCATCTAGTTTTATATTTGCTTTCATAGTTGCATGATAATGACATTCTTAGCTTAGATTTTCCTTTTATGCAATAGATTAATCTCACATAGCCTAATTAGGAAGGTTGTAATCCTTTGTACTTTCCTTTCATAGCATAATTTGTACTTGCACTTTCATAGAGTAATTTGCATACTCATATAGGTTGCATTACATTGCATTCATATTGATTTCATTGGAGATATTGGCACTCTTGCCCTTGTCTTCACTTGAATCTCTCATTGTGTGGTTGACTAGCAAGGTAATTAGCTTAATAGCTCTAGCTGAGAGCAATTTTACAATCTTGCAACTCCATACATAAAGATCTCTAGGTCGCTATCGAAGGTTTCCCTTTCATGGATTTCTTTTGATGTAATGACTTAGAGAAGTGCACTACTTTTGTGTGTACAGAATGTAGTTGGCACAATTCACTGTCTCTGCCCAAAAAGAAGGCTGCATATCTCGAGACTATATCATACAATTGGCCATCTCCCGCAATGTTATGTTCTTTCTCTCAGCAACCCCATTCTGCTGAGGAGTATGGGGAACTGTCAATTGATGCAATATACCCTGTTCAGTGCAAAAATCATGAAAAGATTGATTTACATATTCTCCCCCATTTTTAGTGCGTATTTGCCTAACAAAAAGACCAAACTTCTTCTCCACAAATATCTTAAAGACTCAAAATGAATCAAAGACATCAAACTTGTACTTCAAGAAGTACACCCATGTGCATCTGGAGAAGTCATCAATAAAGGAGAGAACATAAGAGCACTAGAAAAAGGAGTGGGAAATGACATGAGATCATTGTGTATCAACTCCAATGGTGCCTTAGCAAATGAGGATCTACCTGTCAGAAAAGGATCTCTATCATGTTTTCCAAGTGCACAACCTCGACAAACACCATCAGTGCAAGAGATCTGAGGAAGCCCAATCACTAACTCCTGTGTACTCATTTGTTGTAGATATCTGTAGTTGACATGGCCAAAATGCTCATGCCAAATCTTGCTCACTGTGTCTGCATGAGAAACAAGAGAAACATTTGTATAATCGGAGTTCTCAAAGCCATCAAACTTGTATAAGTGAGACTCTGAATCAACACTCCTGGTAGCAAAAACCAAATCAGGATCATGGAGGTCTCTAATAACTACATCATGTGGTGAGAACTCAATTGTCTTACTAGAACCAAAATGGCAAATTTAATAGACAGACAGGAGGTTCGTAGAAATGGAAGGAACCAAAAGAACATCTTGTATAGAGCCACCATCCAATGAAACAATACCAAATTTTGTAACTAAAATTTGTGCTGAGTCACCAACTGCAATCTATGTAGTAGCACTTTGAGAAAGTGAGGTAACCAAACTATGTGTGTGTCATATGGTGGGAAGCACTTGAATCAATGATCCATGTAGCAGTGGAAGATAATGCTCATGCAGAAAGAGCGTGGCCTTTCCCTGTGGGAGTAGGTGAAGGTTGTGGAGAAGAAATACTATGTTGTTGCAAGGCTTCCTCTAGAGCCTCAAGACATTTCCAACACCTGAAAACTAGATGCCCTTCCTTGCCACAAAAACTGCAAGGTTCACATATGAACTTCTTAGTCTTGGAGGAAGACTCACCAGACTTAGAAGATTTACCCTTAGGAGTGGATTTCTTAGACTCTATTTTTTGAGGTGGCTTAGAGGATTGCTCACTGCCAACTGAATCTATTTTGGGCTTTTGCTTCTACTTCTATGTCCCCTTAGAAGTCTGAGCAACCAAAGCTTGGTTCTTAGTCCCAGATAAAGAATCCAATTGTGTGAGCTTGGCCTTCTCTCTAGTCAACCGATCGTAGAACACCTCAAAAGTGGGCATCTAGAATCTTTGACCCAATGCATCCAAGGTAGAGTGGAAGCTAGAGGAGAAAATCTGAAAGTTTCCTGAAAGCTTTGACAGATTCAGGTAGATACACTTTGTGTCAGGCTTAGTCTTTCCACATACCTATAATAAATACCTCTGCTGCATGAACTTCATCAAGAAGTACTCAATGGATGGAAAATGATCTGGTACAAGAGAGGTAAGCTCTGCCTTAATTTGAAGTGCCCTGAACTCATTCCCTATATCAAACAAGCCATTAAGCTTGGTCCACATAGCCGAAAAATCCCAAATTTCTTCTCTCAAACATGAACAAGCTACAACAAATCCTGCTCTGATACCATGTAAGATTTGATGAAAAACAAATCTATTAAGCCCAAAAAATGTGCATGCAAAAAACTGTCACAAGGAAGAAATCTGGAGGAAACAAAAAAAGGGGTTTTCTCTGACAATATGAAAGTTTATTATCAGCCAAAAGAATGAATAAAAAATATACAATAGATCAATCCTTATAGAAGGAGGTTGTAAAACCTAATAGGAAACCCTAATAGGTAAATAAGAATTTAATAATTAAATTGAATTATTAAATGACTAATGCAAGTGCATAAAGTGAAATCTTAAGAGGTAGTAAAGTTAATTTAATCAATGTAATTAAATTAATTCTTTCTTTTTTTTGGTCAGTAAAAGTTTCTTTTGACTGGAGCTATGAACTAGTGAGGCCACAAATCTAGGGGGCCTCATCCCCAATTAACTCCACCAGCTGAAACCCATGAGCATGGAAGCCCAGTAGGGACACTAAGCCCGAAGGGCGCAAGAACACACCCATTGTGGGACTAGCATAGGGACCGCGAGCACTCCAAGCCTAGGCGAGGGTCAGACAACTGGAACAACAATCACCTCCTTCTCCATGAACAATTGTGCTAAAAGATGATTCATTCTGACTCTCGTCTCATTTGAATCATATACTTATACTAAACAATGATTCTTTTTGACTCTCATGGCCAGCATACATCATCGTGTCATTTTGGGGATTCGAACAATGCACCTCTCTATTACAAGGGCTCATAGCAACCGTTGCATTATGAGCTCATGCTCTTAATTAAATTAATTCTTTACTCTAACATATGTGTGTGTGTGTGTGTGGACAGAGAAAGGGAAGATTGTCATCTATTGTTTGCATACATTTGTGTAGTTGGTAGGCCATTTAGCAAATGATATTATTTATGTAAAAATGGTCTCAATGAATAAGTGATAGCTTCAAATCAGATATGTGTCCACTTACAAGGATCCAAACATGAATGAAATAAAACCTCTAAATTAGAAAGACATTTAGGCTCAATTACCAATAAATTCATTTTATGTTGGAGAGAGAGAGAGAGAGAGAGAAATGTGGAGTGTATTTTTGTGTCTATAAGAGATATAGGGGGAGAGAGGAGGGGGAAGATAGAGGGGGTGGAGAGATAGAGGGTGAGATAGAAGAATAAATGTGGAGAGATAAAGATAGAGGAAAATAGATATAAATGAAGGGGTCTAAAAATATGGAGAGAGAGAGAGAGAGGGGGGGGGATAGATAGTGAGAGATATATGTGGTGAGATAGAGTGATAGAGATAAAATGAGATATAGAGAGAGGGGGAGTGGGAGAGATATAGTGAGACAAAAAGGGGCAAGGGAGATAGAAAAATAGAGGTTTTGATAAGGAGTGATCAAGAATGGGAGACATGGAGAGGGAGGGAGGGATAGAGAGAAAGGGAAAGAGATGGTAGAAGATGCACATACACACACACACACAGAGATCTTGTCAAATATAGAAATTGAGCTATACAAAGATATGGAAAGGTGAGATACATAGAGCCATAAGAATATAGAGGGGGAGGGATGAGAAAAAAAGAGATAAAGATATATGGGAAGAGAAAGGGGGGTGGTAGAGATAGAGAGATAGATAGGGGATAGGGAAGGAGCAAGGGAGAGAGAGATATTGGGAGAGATAGAAAGAGAGTTGGGGTGGAGAGATAATATATAGAAGGAAAGGGGGAGATATAGTTAGAGGGTGATATAGATGAATAAAGAGGAAAATGGAAATACATAGATAGATAAATAGATGGATAGTGAGATAGAGGTAGATATAGATATGAATATAAAGAGATAGAGAGAAGTGAGAGGGAGATAAATGGAGAGGAAGATTAAGATAGAGATATAGATTAGGATAGATGGAGTGGATAAAAGATGGAGGCAAAGAGGAAGATGGAGATAGATAAAGAGATAGGGACATAGTAGTATACAGGGAGAAGGAGTGAGAGGGAAAAAGAGGGGGAGAGAAATAGATAGATATAGAAATAAAGTATGAGAGATGGAGTGAATATAAGAGATGTGTAGAGATAATGATATATAGATAGAGAGGGGGAGAGATATATGGATATAGAGATGAAGAGGGAATGATTTAGAGAGAAATGTGACAAAGACAAGTAATAGAGAGACAGTGGCAAAGATAGAGAGGATAAATATGGATAGAGATAGAGAGGGTGGAAGATAGATAGATACATAGAGAGAAGGGAGATGGAGAGGGGATAAATAGAGAGATAGATATATGGAAGGATAAATAGGAAAAGTGTGTGTGTGTGTGTGTGTGTGTGTGTGTGTGTGTGTGTGTGTGTGTGTGTGTAAGTGAGAGATATATAGAGCTAGAATAAAGGAGGGAGAAATGTGGAGTGTATTTGTGTGTCTATAATAAATATAGGGGGAGGGAGGAGGGGGGAGATAGAGGGGGTGGAGAAAGATGGAGAGATAGAGGGTGAGATAGAAGAATAAATGTGGAGAGATACAGATAGAGGAAAAGAGATATAAATGTGGAGAGAGAGAGAGCTAGTGAGGTAGATATTATTGGATATATAGAGAGGGAGGGAGATATAAATGAAGGGGTCTAGAGAGAGAGAGAACTGGCGAGGTAGATATTATTATATATATAGAGAGAGGAAGGGAGATAGAAAGAGATAAAGAGAGGAACACAAAGAGAGATAGAGAGACAAGGAGATAGAGGTAAAGATATATAGATAGAAAGAAATAGAGAGAGAATAAAGAAGGAGATAAAGATAAATAGAGAGATAAAATAGGAGGTGAATTCATAGAGAGATATTAGATTATATATAAAGAGAGAGAGGGGGGGGGGGAGATATATAGGGAGATAGAGATAGAGGCTCATAAAGAGTAAGAAAAAATAAGGCAAAAAAGACAAGATATATATATATATATATATATATATATATATATATATATATATATATATATATATATATATATATATATATATATATATATATATATATATATATATATATATATATATATAGAGAGAGAGAGAGAGAGAGAGAGAGAGAGCATGTGTGTGTGTGTTTGTGTGCACATGAGAGAGAGAGGGGTGATGATAAGGGAAGAGGAAGAGGTAGAGAGAGAGAGAGAGAGAGAGAGCATGTGTGTGTGTGTTTGTGTGCGCATGAGAGAGAGAGGGGTGACAATAAGGGAAGAGGAAGAGGTAGAGAGAGAGAGAGAGAGAGGAATAAAAAGGAGACATAAAAAGATACACATAGCTTGGGAAAGATAGAGAGGTGAGAGAGAACTATATGTAGATGGAAGGAGAGAAAAAAAGAAAGAGGGAGTTGAATGGATAGAGAAAGAGGGAGACAATGATAGGAGGATATGGGTAGATTGAATGAACCTAGAG
Organism: Chamaecyparis obtusa; assembly: GCA_027943335.1. Classification (NCBI taxonomy): domain Eukaryota; kingdom Viridiplantae; phylum Streptophyta; class Pinopsida; order Cupressales; family Cupressaceae; genus Chamaecyparis; species Chamaecyparis obtusa. The sequence goes on from BSBK01006628.1 coordinate 387,502, forward strand.
TGCATTCCAAAGAGCTTGGAATGCATGTGCATCATCTCATTAAATAATCATTTGAGAATTTTTAGGTGACTCTATTAAATTATAAAAAGAAAGTAGATGAGACATCATTAATCAATGTGGCCCTTCCACTTAAATACTTGGCATGTGTGAAACCTATTTCTTAACTTTAACACAAACCCTTAAAATAATATAATATTATGTGGGAAATAAATATGCCTCACCTAGATATCCCACATAAATTGATTATGTCATGATTTGATAAAAAAATTGACCTAGGATAAAAGTTGTAACTAGAAAAATAAATGTAAATTGGACTTTAAACCATTTAAATAACTAAAAATGATACTTGTCACAGAATTTGTAAATGGGGGAATACATTTTTGGAATTGAGTAGAAGTGACTTGTCAATGTGCAAAATATATGGATTTGTTAAGACAAAAAAGTTTGGTAAGAATAGGTCCATAATCGCCTTGAAAATTGATGTGTATCATTTTATTGTCACTGGAGAATCATCAACCTTTTATTCCGTGACATATAAACATTTTGCCTAAATTCTTCAAAAAAATTAATCTCCCAATTTTAGAATGACACGTAATTTTCCAAATTTTGACTAATATAAATATATTAGAAAGCAAGAGTTGACACATTTTGTTTGGTTTAGACTCCAAGGGCTCTTGATTCAAATCATAGACAAGTTGCTTAGGCATTGCTTCTATGCGCCCTGTGAAAGCCTAATGGTAAGTGACAATTTAGTTTATATGTTTATAAGATTATTTATTTGTTACACTATTAATGTTTTACATTCTGAGTTCATTGTTATAGATTCTTCTTGTAGCTTATTTGTTAGGACTTAGTTTTTGTCATTTTAATATATTAGTATTTATAGGGTATCCATTGGTTATAAGATTATTTATATTTCATGTTTTCCATTTTTATTTATTTGTTAGTGGTTTCGCAAGGATTAGGGATCTATATAATCTTAGATTCCTTTTTAAACAAAAAGACATTCCTTGTAGCTTCTATTTTTTTATAGATGTCAAGCAACAAGACTCTTGAAACTATTGAAGAGAGGCCATCAAAACCTAGAAATAAAATATAATGTCATAATTTTGTGGTCCATCAGATAGAGCTACAACATTAGTAGTTACACCTCATATAATTAATGAAGAAGCACACACCTTTGCAGAAGATCAAAATGTGGTTACTTGACTTAGATACCAATGTTGCAAAGAATGTTCCAATGGATACCTAGGGTAGTCAAATTAAGTCAACTGACTTGGATAAGAATGTCACAAATGATGTCACAAACAATGTCACAAATGTTGTTTATTGACAATGCCAATGATGATGTTGCTAACAATGTTGTAACAGGTGATAATGGTGGAATTACATGGAAGGGAAAAAGAAAAAGAAAAAAATTGGGGTGTGTGTGGGAAATGAGGACATTTTAGATGGATTATGTTTCAAGTACCCATTCATTATTGTAGTACAAAATCTAAACACAAAAAAAGATCTAATAGAATATAAGTGCACAATTTGTAGTTGGAATCTTAAAAAGGACAAGAAAATATAGTTGAAATTGGACACCATAGAAAATAATATTGGTTAAGTGTATGAGAAATAAATTATAGATAGAAAGGAACAATTGGTGATTAGATGGAAAACAAAGGAAGAATTTCATCATGTTAAGTTGACCAATAATATAAAGAAAATATGCAAAGAGAGAAGAAGATTGGCATATGCAAAGGCTCAATTAAAACTCAAATTAAAGACATCATGACAAAAACACTTGTGTCCAAAACTATTCAGTTGGGTTGTCTTTTTTATACTTTGAGTAGAGGTCATATTATCATAGAGTGCCCTAACTTTGGTACTTTATTAAAGTTTTTGAATGTTCTTATTTATCCTTAGACTTATTGGTCAGTGAACAATAGATGGGATTTGGCATGTTATCTTGCAAAAATGGAAAAATTTGATGTATAGGAAAAAAATAAAAGAGTTAACTATATTGCATTATTTTTAGATGAAGTTACAATGATAGACAATACTTCTTGGATATGTATGCATGTGTATATTGTAGAAAAAAATGTCTGCCAACATCATCTACTCTATATTGTTAAGATGAAGGAGAGTTACATAGTGCAAAATGTATATGTAGTAGTTAAGATATCTTTAAATGAAATTGGTGGTATGGGTGACTTTACAATTGCCAAAAAGTTGGTGTGTATAGGAGTAAATGGAGCTCTAGTGATGCAAGGTCATAGGAATGTTCTCTAAATAAATCTACAAATGAGTATTACACCATACATGGTTGTCATTCACTACATGGTCCAAGGGCTGGGTTTAGCTTTTACAATTGTGAGTAAGTATGATAAAGTAGCTAGAGGCTATATGCATTTCTACCAAAGTCCCAAACATTTTGTATAATTTCAAAAAAAATCTAGGAGAATAATTGATGGAAACAAGCTTCTTAAGGATGTTGATACCAGATGGCTCTCCTTGTGTGGACCAGTACAACAATTTTCCTCATAATATAAATCCCTTATTTGACTAATGTACAAACAATGCCACTTAGTATACAAAGCTCTTGAGATTTTGCATAGGAAAGATGTAGAGACACTATTAACCTTGGTTGGTATTCTCCCCCCATTGGATGAAATGAGCTCACTTGTTGAACAAGCCCAAGAAATAACTATGTATATTCAGTAATATATTAGTCCACATGGAATATCAATCATGGCCTTTGATAATCTATATCTATCTTTTCATCCATTTATAAATGAAAGATTTTGTAGTTGGCATCAAATGATAGATTTGGGAAATCCCAATAATTTTTTTATAATTTAATAATAGTGGGAAGTTATGTGTCTTTGTATGTAGATATGAGATACCAATGTTCCATTATAACAAGTCTTTTAGTGCACACTCTACTAGATTGAGAGATGTAACTGTCACACTAGATTATTTGAATGATATTATGAGTTTTGTCAAAACTAATTTAAATAATATTGTGAGAGACATTTCAATATAGATCTTAATTCAATTCCCTCAAGATGAACTATTAGAATCCATATCTATTATGAATCCTAATTATTGGGTAAGGCTTGATGAAAAATGATTTCATAAGCTATTGGACTTTGTGGCTTATTTTGGTAAGAGTGTCAATTTCAATATTGATCGAAAGGAAGGTGAAGGAATTACGAGTAGATGTAATCTTGCAAAGCAATCAGCCTATTTTGCAACAATAATGGATGAACAATTTAAGTCATTGGGATAGTCCCTACCTACTGGGATCAATAAAAAGAGTTTGGGAAAAAACAAGTCAAAGCCAATGTTGTGTGATCAACTCTCAAAATTCTTTAAACTTGCTAACTTATGTAAAACCATGATATTAAGTTTTGTTGAGGATTAGAGAGTTTTAAGTGCATTGGGGTTCTTAAAACCAAAGATAATAAACAAACTAGACAAGAACCTGGAAATTTATTTCGAGGTGTATACAAGTTGGTATAATATCAAAACTTTTCCTTATGAAAGAACATGCTCAAAATCAAGACTTCCATATGTGAAAGGAGAGGGTTATGCAACATTTCAAATAACACTGGTAAACTGAATAACACAACAAGTACCAATGTTGGGATGGATTCAAGCATACTACAGAGAAAATAAAATGAAGGCCATAATGTAGAAGAAAGTAAAGTATGTTTTGAGGAATTGAATTGGCAATCAAAATTGGGTCAGTCATAACAAGTCAATCAGTGACATTTAGCATTTTCTTAGAGATTACTACTATTAGGTATTTATACTTTTTGTTGTATTTCATGAATCCTATTGCAAAATCCAAATTGACATTGATGATATTTTATATTTCTACTAATGAATGTTGACGTGCACTTACATTTTTTTAATTTTTCATTTATAAAGTATTTATTAACATAGTGAGTATCTTACTATATTCCATGATACATTGCATAATCTAAATTGAAAACATTGTCTTCAAATTTGATTTCTTAAATTTTCAATTTATGTTTATGAATATTAATAAGAAAAAATATTATCAATTTCATATAATAGATAGTTATTATTGGATAGTGATATTTTGGATTAAGGAAAAAATAGGTTTCAAGGGGAAACCTGAAATCCCTTACAAAATATTTTCAACATAAACCACCAAAAAAAGAACACTGCTAGAAAAGAAAAAGCCAGCAGGAGACACCCAACCACCTGAATAGAAAAACTAGCCCCTAGAAAAGCAGACACAAACAAATAGACCTAAAAGAGGAGCTAAACCAGATCTTTGAGAGTAGCAACCACTTCCTCCTTAATGATAGTAACCTCTGTATCACTAGGGTCTAGGGAGTCTTGGGAGTCAATGCCTTCTTTCTTAGGCTAGCCTAAGTATGCTTCCTAGGGCCATCAATAGAGAACACACTATTACCAATGTTTAGCATAGATTGATCAGCTTCATTATTTTCAGCCATTTCCTCCATTTTTCTGCTCAAAACCCTAAGTCTCTAGATGACCACCTCCATTTTATCATTTTCCCCTTAAGGATGTTCCCAAGGCTTTCTTTAATTTTTCTTCCTCCCATGTGACTCCTTATCCTTCTACTCTTGCAGTCTATCCAACTTCTTGTAGATGTTGTCAATTTCCATCCTCACCCAGTTGTCCATAGAGTAGGAAATATCAACTTTGAGTTTATCCTTTTGGATAAAAGAAATATGAGATTCTGCCATACCCCCCAAGACACTACTTCTCAACTAAGTTGGCCCCTTATTCCCTTCAAAATTAGGAGTGTGATGCACATGGACACTTTTAGGTTCTAAAGGAGGAGCATCCGACTCCAAGCTGGGATAATCCACAAGAATGCCAACATTATCACCTTACTAGATGAAACCCTTATCATCCTCCTTCAGTAGGCTCTTGTTGTCATCCTTGTTGATTTTTTGGTTTTCCCTTTTGTTTTGATCTTCTATATTTAGAGAAATCACAATGTCTTGGGGAGAAGTATCCTCTTGATCTTTAGTAGGGTCCCCAGAAGTCATGTTATTATGGTTGGTGCGAGCATCGAACTAAACTTCCTCCTCCATTTCCATGCCATCAACTTCCTCAAATCTAGCCATGGCAGCACCCGTCCCTTTCTTCTTTGACTCAATGTCACTACCATCCTCTGTCTCCATGCTCTTATCTTTGTCAATTTGTTTCATAAGTTTAGTCGGGGTTTTCTTATTGGATAGTAATGTTTATACATTAGTTTTATTAGTTTATGTCAGTTGCCAAATCATTTTCATATATTTAATTTGCGAACTTTCTTTAAACTATTAATCCAAACTTCAAATGGTGGGTCCTACTACCAATATGTGATCATGCAAAATATTGCCCAAGTGGCTTATGTTATTAGATCATATTGGTGGTTTGTGTTATTATATCACATTGCTTAATTCTATCACAAGTTTTGCAAGATGAACCTACCACCAAAATGTAATGAAGCAAGAGCTTGTCATGTATCTTTGTGGGACCAATGGACCATCTTATTAACAATTAAATTATTAATTAGCCTTAAAACAATGAGTCCTACTACCAATATGTGATCATGTGAAATAATGTCGGGTAGCTCATGTTATTAGTACATTGTTCAAGTGCATCACATGTTATACAAGACAAATGTCAACCAAAATATGATGAAGCAAGAGCTTTCCATGTATATTTGTCCCCATAATGGATCATCTTATCAATAATCAAATAGTTCTATTAAATATTAATAATCTTTTTTTCTAGTACTATCAATCCTCATGATTGATAAATATCAACGACCCAAGCTCAAAACTATAGGAAAGGGTTAGTTGCATGTTGTTGGTTCACATGTATGGCCTTAAGGGTAGTTTTCGTTGATACACGCTAATTAGCCATATAATCACTTCATTATTGTATTCATCTTAGATAATTGAATAGCTAAGAAGAGTTGTATTGATGAATTTGTGTAATTTAAGCAACTAAGAAAATTGCAAGGGTTTGAACTTCAACTTTTCTTAGGGTGATATCAAGTACAAGTAAGTTTAATTTTTGGGCCTCTTTCTATTCAATTTGATCATTTCTATTTGTGAAAGGGTCTTCTTAGTACTTTAGGACCTAGTTGTTGAAAAGAATTACTCTAATTGTGATAAAAGAAATTTTGAATATTCAATTTCCCTTTGGAAGCATAGTTTCTACATTTATTTAAAATCCTAAGTTTAAATATGATGCGTGGAAATTCAATAATAGATAATGCTAAGAGGTCCCTACATGAAGATACTATTATTCAATTATATAGATCTTTGAAAAAGGAGAATTCAAGCCCAAAGTATGAGTATTCTATCCAATACACTTGGGGATATGGAAACATATTGTGGGGATACTTACATCCCAATTAGTGGATAGAATTTGTTTGTGCATTCTTACAATAGAGCCCCAATACCAATGAAAAAGGTATGAAGATTGCATTCAAGAAGGCTTGTCATCCCAAAAAAAATTTTTATCAATGCAAACCTAATTAGGGTTGTGGTAAAAAGCTATATTCCAGACAATAGGTCTTTCGACATAGAGAAGGGTGTTTTTTTGACCAAGTTTGGAAGGGAATCTATTTGTGAAATTTTTATGTTAAACCCTAATTCCCACATGCCCAATAATTTTCTATCTCTAAGGAGGAAATAAAATAGGTACAAATGTAGCTTCAAGGTTAAATGGCTTCAATTTCATAAATGGGAGAAGGGTGGGAAGCCTATTGCATTTTGGAAGATAGATGTTGAGCCCTTTAAGAATATTTTTTTTAAGAATTATTTCATAAACACTTACTTAGCATTTTTACAAGTGTTGGGAATCAATGTGTTGTCCAAGATGCTTGTGCATCTAATGATGTTGGTCACTGAAATTTAGAATACATATACCAACACCTTATTTGAATTTTCCACATACATAACTAATGGTATTCACAAAGCCCCTATGGATATAATGAAAGGTACTCCTATTGTTCAATTTAGGTGGTATCCTTTATTGTGCCACGTTCTTTTGTATGGTGGAAGTAAGTTTTATTCTTTCCTTTGGGGCCTAGAAATGAATTTGAGAAAGGTAGAAGAAAAAAATTAAAGTTTTCTTGTTCAAGAATGGATGTATTAATGAGACATGAACTGTGAGAATTCCAATTATGTCATTTTTGAGGAATTTTTTTAATCAAAATTGCGATGCAAAATTTTTGGTTCCTAATCAATTAGAGATTAACTAACAATGTAACGATATTTTTAAGTCCCCTTGAGCAAGAGCTTGAGCTAGGTGTGAAGTATAATTGGGGATACTATTTTTTCTACTCTAGCTACACTATCATTAAAGTTTATAGTGCACTAGTTAAACCCCATATTTTGTTTAGAGATGTGCTAGATAGAATTATTTTCTTAGAAATCATTTGGCTATTGAATGAGTCTAAGTGTGTGTAAAATCTATAATAAAAAACCTGCATGAAACATTAGATCAATCAAATATCAATTCAAAAGTTATAGATCTATCCTAATTAACTACTCAAATTGAGAAGATTGAGAGCATTTCATGGATCTCTAACTAAAAGGATTTTAAGAGTGCTCTCAACAGCAAAGTAACCTCAAATGACAACTCCTAGAATGAGAATTAACATGATATGATATGAAATTTGGATCTAAGATGATTGATTAAAAAAATATAAGCTAATTGATGCAAAGTAAGCTAATATACATGCTCAAATCCTCCTAAAACTTCATGAGAATTCACCATTATGATGTTACTAAATGCATTAAACAAATTTTCCTCCAAAGATAGTGTATGAAAATTTACTGTAACTATGATGCTTGAATGATAATTGGAATCCTTTACTATAATTATGCATCCTATGTATAGGATTTTCCAAGGGGCATGGGGTGAGTTAACTAACCACGATTGGGCATAAGGTTGAGTTGTGTTTATTTAGGTGTCTCATTTGGAGGGACAAGATTGATTTTCCAAAATGAATGGTCAAGATAGCAAAGCTTTTGAGTGATCCTTGTGGACGTTTTTCTCTCCTCCTATTGCTTGAATTAATTTTTATCATGTAGTGGTAGGTAAGGAATGTTAGGATTAATTAATTTAAAAGAATTGATAAATTAGCCATGTTGGAATATTGAATGTGTTGGATTAGATGATTTAAATGAACCATATAATTAAATTACATAGTTATTTAATTTTTGGTTTTAATTAATCCAAATGGATTGAATATTGTCCTTTTACTGGATTTGACCAATTTTAGGTGTATACAAAAGCCTCTCTTTGAATCAATGTGTGAAGTGCATCAGTTCAAAGAATACCTTATGTTCGATGTCCTATTGCAATGATTTGATGTCCAATTCGATGTCAAGATGCAGATTTGATCAATTTGATGATATGATGATGTCTCCCTGATGTTAAAATCTTGATATGAATCCTTGATTTTGATTACGATTGATTTCAATGCCCCAATGATGATTTTGAATTTATAATGTTCCATGTTTCTAATTTTTTAAAATTTTCCTTAATTCAATGATTTCATGTCCCAATGATCATATGCCCCCTCAAGATATGAACCAAAATGATTTTGTGTGATTTTGATGATTTTCAAAATTTTAAGGATTTTTTATATTTTGAGTGACAATTCCATTTTTTATTTATTTCCTGATATGAAAGTCGAATTTAAAATGCTCCGGTAAATGTTTATGATAAAAATGACATAGGTTGATGACATAAGTAAAAGTGCCCTCCAAAAGGTCAAAATTAGGTATATAAGGGATCACTTTTACATTTTTACCATTTCATTTTCACATTACCATTTGTTATTTTCCTCTCTTAGCATTTTTTTTACCTCCCAACTAAAACCATAGTAGTCCCGATTCAAGAGCACTAGTTTGAGAAGGGGAGGAGATTTTAGCATCCACCAGCCTATGGAGCATCAAAATGTCTCAATATCCAACTTTTGTTGTCAAATTTGTGTGATTCTGTAATAAATATTCAAAAAATGACATGAACTTAAAGGCAAGAATCCAAGTGAGTGAAATAAAAGGAAGTATTTTACGATAAACACAAATAAAGAGAGATTGCTTCAAGATCTATCACCAAAAACCATCAAGATGATCCAAGACAAACACAATGAGACAAGGATTTTGAAAGGGGAAAAACAAAGAAAAACTGATGAAGGGTGCTCCCCTTCAAAACACATAATAGAAATAGAGAAACAAAAACAACAGTATGCAAGAACAACAAATTGGCTTCTTATTATCTCCACAAATGTGGAATTACAAAACTTTCAAAATTACAATATGCAAAGCCACATGGGCATTCCCTTACAATATTATGTAGGACAAAGCCTCGAATTATTCCTCAGATCTACTACCCAGAACTGTCCCGAACTACCTAGGCAACACTACGGGCCTTCTTTATATAGGCAATTTCCACCGCCAGATAAGGTTCCAAAAAAATTTAACTCGAAGGGCCGACCAAACTTAGAATCATTTTATTTTTCATTTTATTACATCATAGTCGGCTCAAAATAACTTTTGAAACCCAAACAAAAATTTTGAAGGAAAATTATTTTCTGCCATTTCAGGTAACCCGACTTCCGAAGACCATAAGTCATCACCAGTTGACCCAATTCACTATTATAACCCCATTTCAGAAAGGGCGTGACGAGCTCTACAACAACTAAATCAAGCAATCTTCATTTATCCAAAAATTTGACCTCATCCGAGACCTCTAAAGCCTTCAAAACTGAGTTCAAAGTTTCTGTACCCTATTTCCAAAACCAAAAATTTTCAATATCTTCAAAACTAGACCCGATCTAGCCATGAAACTTTACTGACAGGCTGATATGACTGAGATGAACCTCCACATGTGAAATTAGAACATTTTGAGATCGTATGACCAACTTACTAAAAATAGAAAGTTTCCATAAATAGCAGCTCTACACAAGATAACCCTTATTGAAAAGAAAACATAAATATTTTTGGGTGATGTAAGATTGCTCTTACACCCAGGATGCTCCTGCATCAGACACCCGGGGTAATTTGAGAAGTGACCCTATCACGACTTAAGTGTGCAGAGGAAAATCGAGACGGTTAACCTCCTCCTTTGTTAGCCATGATGAATATTCAATAGGTCATCCTTTCCATTTGACCAAATACTCTTCATATATCCTATTCCTTGTGCTTCTGCCAACACGACTATCTAGTATGTCTTCAATCTCCTTAATATCTGAACTGGTTGCTGGAATACTCCACTGTACTGCTGTAACCTCATCTTAAACACCTCCTTCATGATACTCTGTCAAATCTGAAACATTAAATACTGGTGAAATATTCATCTCAGTAGGCAACTCGACCTTATATGCATTTCCTGAATCATGCTTCTTTAGTATCTTACATGGCCCAAACTTCTTCATTTTCAACTTGTTATATGTGCCAATCGAAAATCGCTCCTTCCGCAAATGAACCATGACTTCATCTCCAACCTGAAATTCTTTATGCCTCCTTTTCTCATCTGCCTCAGCCTTATACTGCACATTCATCTTGGTAATATGCTTCCTCACCTCCTCATGGATGTTCTTCAAATATTCTACAAAATCCTTGGCTTCAGCACTACTTATTTCTCCTTTATCTATTTTTCTCAACTCAGATGCATTTCTTGGACTGCTACCATATACAATTTATGGATGATGTGATGAACTAAACTTCAAATCTATCTTCAATTCTTCACTTTCAGCTAGTGTCATTCTGTGTGCTACCTTATTTGGCAAACTCACTCCTGGAATCAAGTCCATCTGAGGACTGATCTTTCTTACTAGTGGTAATCCATCAGGCACGTTATCAGATACAATATCTTGAAACTCATTCAATAACTCTGCAACTTCTACAGGTACATCTTCTACTTCCTCTTTTCCAGCTTTTGGAATTAAGGTAAAACACATATGCTCATGCCTCATACCATCTGATAAATTTCTTCTATAACCAAAAGTTATTCTTGCATTACCACATACCTTTTCTTCTGTTTCCTTCAATGGCTTTAGCTTATGTCGCACTCCATCCTTTGTTAGGGAATAGCTATTCGCATGACCATCATGTACAACACATCTGTCAAACTGCCATGGTCTACCCAAAAACATATGACATGCATCCATAGATATGATATCACATAGTACCTCATCTTGGTACCCACCAATCTTGAACTTTACCAGGCACTGTTCACTGACCATGACCTTGTGGTCATCTTGCACCCAGGCAACCCAATATGGATGTGGATGTTTCTGCCTCTTGAGCTTCAACTTTGTCACCATCTCTTCTGACACCAAATTATCAGTACTACCACTATCAATAATCACATCCAAACACTTACCCTCACACTTGCACCTCGTGCGAAATAGGCTCCTCTTTTGTTCAGGTTCATTCTCACCTCTCAGCAGGACTCTTCTATTGATCAATGTTTCTCCTTTTTTAGCCTCTTAAGAATTTGATGATCTGACATCCTCATCTACATATGCAACTCTTTCCTGGACTTCGTTCCTCCTGTCTACCCTTCCTTGGCGTTGAGGACATTCAAATGCCTATGACCTTCTTCACCACAGTGAAAACATGTTCCAAGGAAGCCTCCTCTTCCTAAACCTTGTCCTCTTCCTCTCTAATCTCTATTACTCTGATCTTGGAAATGATTGGAATTGTTTCCTCTCTAATTTTGACTGCTACTGGCCTCATCCTTCTTTTTCAGATCTTCATTTCCACCTCCATATGACCATCCACTAGATCTTCCATCATGAACTCTTCCACTTTGTCTGCTCTCAAACTTCTTGTTCATCTTTTCCTCTACTTTTAGGGCAAACTGGTATGCCTCTTCAATACTGTTCATTCAAACTAGATTTAGCTCCTCTTGAATGCTCGACCTCAACCCATTAAGGTAACAGACAACTTTCTCCTTATCAGCTTCTGCATGGCCTATTCTAACGAGGATTTGATAGAACTCCTCTGTATACTCCTGAACAAATCTTCCTGCTTGCTTCAAACTTTGCATTTTTCTCAGTAGGTCAAGCTCATAATAAGCAGGGATGAACTGTCGCTTCAATTTATCCACCATCTGATCCCATCTTGTGATTTTATCCTTTCCTCTTCAATTTCGCTCTAACTGAATCTCTTGCCACCAAATCTTCGCATGACCTTTCAGTCTAGCCTTCACGAATTTGACCCTATCAGGATCCTCAATATCTTCATACTCAAAATATTATTCACATCCATTGATCCAATCGATCAATTCCTCTTGATTAAGATTCCCTGAAAATGTAGGAACCTCGATCTTAGGTCTTTTCCCAATCTTGGAAATGGCTCAAAAAAGTTTTTCTTCCTTTGGGTTCACAACTTCGACTTCTCCTTCTTGATCTTCTTCTTCAGCTTCATCCTCGCTTTTGTCTCTGACATTAAGATTCATTCCTCTACAAATCTCTTCTTGCAATGCTCGCACTTGTCTCTGGAGTGCTCTAACCTTAGGTGTTACAACACCAGCTCTTCCACCACGTTCCCTTCAAGGAGGCATTTTCGCGATGTGTGCTAAAACCCTAACCACGGTCCTGGTGCAAATTGCCTCATAGTCGGCAATCTATTTACACACTCAGGAACTCCTACTCCAATACCACTTGATGAAGGGTGCTCCCCTTAAAAACACATAACAGAAACAGAGAAACAACAACAACAGTATGCAAGAACAGAAAATTGGCTTCTTATTATCTCCACAAATGTTTAATTACAAACTTTCAGAATTACAATATGCAAAGCCACATGGGCATTCCCTTACAATATTTTGTAGGACAAAGCCTCAAATTTTTCCCCATATCTACTACCCAGAACTGTCCCAAACTGCCTAGGCAACACTACGAGCCTTCTTTATATAGAAAATTTCCACCGCCCGAGAAGGTTCCAGAAAAATTTAGCCCTAAGGGCTAACCAAACTTAGAATCATTTTATTTTTCATTTTATTACATCATAGTTAGCTCAAAATAACTTTTGAAACCTGAACAAAAATTTTGAAGGAAAATTATTTTCCACCATTTCAAGTAGCCCGGCTCCTGGAGACCATAAGTCATCACCAGTTGACCCAATTCACTATTATAACCCCATTTCGGAAAGGGCGCGACGAGCACTACAATACCTTAATCAAAAAAGCTTCATTCGGCCGAAAATTTGACCTCATCTGGGACCTCTAAAGCCTCCAAAACTGAGTTCAAAGTTTCTGTACCCTGTTTCCAAAACCAAAAATTTTCAATATCTTCAAAACTAGACCCGATCTAGCCATGAAACTTTACTGACAGACTGATATGACTGAGATGAACCTCCACATGTGAAATCAGAATATTCTGAGATCGTATGACCAACTTACTAAAAATAGCAAGTTTCCATAAATAGAAGCTCTACACAAGATAGCCCTTATTGAAAAGAAAACATAAATATTTTTGGGTGATGCAAGATTGCTCTTACACCCAGGATGCTCCTGCATCAGACACTTGGGCTAATTTGAGAAGTGACCCTGTCACGGCTCAGGTGTGCAGAGGAAAACTGAGACGGTTAACCTCCTCCTTTGTTAGCCATCATGAATCTTCAATAGGTCATCCTTTCCATTTGACCAAATACTCTTCATATGTCTTGTTCCTTGTGCTTCTTCCAACATGACTATCCAGTATGTCTTCAATCTCCTTGATATCTGAACTGGTTGCTAGAATACTCCACTATAATGTTGTAACCTCATCTTTAACACCTCCTTCATGATACTCTGTCAAATCTGAAACATTAAATACTGGTGAAATATTCAACTCAGTAGGCAACTCGACCTTATATGCATTTCCTGAATAATGCTTCTTCAGTATCTTACATGGCCCAAACTTCTTCATTTTCAACTTGTTATATGTACCAATCAGAAATCGCTCCTTCTACAAATGAACCATGACTTCATCTCCAACCTAAAATTCCTTATGCCTCCTTTTCTCATTTGCCTTATCCTTATACTGCACATTCATCTTGGTAATATGCTTCCTCACTACCTCATGGATGTTCTTCAAATGTTCTACAAAATCTTCGGCTTCAGCACTACTTATTTCTCCTTTATCTATTTTTCTCAACTCAGATGCATTTCTTGGACTGCTACCATATACAATTTGTGGATGATGTGATGAACTAAACTTCAAATCTATCTTCAATTCTTCACTTTCTGCTAGTGTCATTCTGTGTGCTGCCTTATTTGGCAAACTGGTGTGTACACCTAAAAATGGTCATCTAGACTATTAGCCCCTTTTGCTAAATCATAAATTGCTTGTTCTTGATCAAATCCTAGCTCTATCATTTATTCGATTATTTTCTATGGGCTAACCATCTTATCCTAAGTCTTTATTTATTTAAAAGGAATATTTCCTCCCCTTTTATTAAATAAAAAACCCCCACTTTTCCTCTTATCCTAAGTTGCACAAATAAAGCATTATTCTTATTTTATAAAAAGGGAAAAAGCACTTTTTGTCTCATATGGACACAAAAGTCAACTCTTATTTTCCTATTGGAGGATACTTGTGCACATGGATTGCTCCTTTTTCAAGCTCCACCATTGATTAAATCTTTTGCCTCTTAATCTCCATGGTCCATTCCTTCTCATTTCCTTTAAAAGGAGAGCTCTTTTCTTCATTCTAGATCCCCAACTTTTTATGCTAACTTTATGCTGAAGGATTTCTAGGTCACTTTGGAGCTTTTGAAGATTTGGAGCATTTTTAACATCTACATCTCATTCTTGCATTCTACATCTCATTCTTTCATTCTTAGCTTAGCTTCATATTTATGCTTTCTTAGATTAGCTTCATTTCTATGCTCTAGATTAGCTCACATAGATTAATTAGCTTGGGTTGTAACACTTGCATATTTCCTTTCATAGCTTAGCTTGCATTTCCATTTCTAGCATAGCATTGCATTGCATTTTTATTTGATTCTTGGAGATATTGGCATTCTTGCCCTTGTCTTCATTGAATCTCTCATTGCATGGTTTACTAGCAAGGTTATAGGCTAAATAGCTCTAGCTGAGAGCATTCTTAAAAACCTTTGCACTCCATGCCTAGGGAGCTATGGATCGATTTGTGAGGGCTCATTCTTGAGTTTCCTTGCATGTAATAATCCATAGAAGTGTGACACATTTATAGCACATATTTTTTACACCCACCGTGGGGCAGAGTAGACTAGACTTTGTCCTTCTTTTTTTGCATTTTCGTCATTTTTCGTCAATTTTTCGGCAAGTTTTTAGTGTAATTTTCATTCTCTGGTTTTCTATCTCAAAATATCGCGCGATACTTCTCAGGTATATCGCGTGATATACCTTACTATACACGTGCGATACTTCACACCAGAGAAGAATCGCACGGCAGTATTGAGGTATATCGTTTGGTCTCGGGCGAAGTATCGCCTGGTGTTGGGTGAAATATCGCACGGACTGATAAGTATCACCCCAGTATAATGTGAAGTATCGCGTGATATTGGTGTCTATACCTGGCAGTGACCTATTTTTGAGTTATTTTATCCATCTTGCAAGTTTCAGGTTCTTAGCTATCTTTTTGAAATTTTTTGAAATTTCTAGTGTTTTCAAATCCGTGCACTCTGGAAAACGGGTGCCCATTTTTTTTGAAATTTTGCAAATGGTATCAAAAGTTTAAGTGTGATATATCATTGGAAAGGTCTTTTTGAGCCTAATCCAACCATGATGGTTTCATTTTCAGATTTTATCATTTGATCAGTTGTTTTTGTAGATTATCTAATTTTTTCATGTACTAATCATTGTTAGATTTTGGATTTTGATTCTCCTAACTCTTGTTGGTCTAACAAGTTGTGGTTGTAGGTGCTTCTTGCTTGAAATTTGCTAAAATCGCATGTCAAAGAGGGCTACTAATGGTTTTTGCAGGGCTGCCCTAAGCATAAAAACCAAATCAAGTGCTTGTTTAATTGCTTTCTTTATTAAGTGCGGCATATACTAGTTGTTTCCTTTCATAGGCACTTAATACCTTGTTGTAGAAATTTTGAGGTGGTAGGAGAGTATGCTCTTCACCCTTGTGGTGAAACAGAAATCTTGACCCATCTTGAGATTTTGAAAGCAATGGGGTAATTGAATCTTTGCTTGGTGTGTTTGGGAGAGATTCTTGAGATAGGGGAGTATGCTCTTCACCCTTGTGGTGAACCAAAAACCTTGAACTTCAAGAATTAATCCACTCTTTGTTTAGCTTAGGATCCTTTAGCGGGCCCGCTCTTGAGCAATCAAGAGGAACGACCCAAGTGGGGACAACCTTGTCATCATTTTCCTTGGTGGTGAGTGATTCCAACTCACTATAATCTCAAGGCTATCGAGGACACAAAACCTTGGTAGACATAGTACTTATCTTCGCTTGATGTGAGTAACTTGTGGGATTGTGACCATGAGGAAAGCATTAAGCAAGAATGCTTAAGGTACTCTTGAGACCGTGAGGTCCTAGTCCTTTATGAGGAGCAAGAGGGGTGCTATGAACAGAAACCCTTACTATGAACCATTAGATAGAGGCCACCCTATTTTAGCCGCTTAGCTTCTTGGTGCAAGGATTGATCCAAGTGGACTTACCCGGATCACCCCAAGACACTCACCATATGTGTTCCTTTGGTTGTTTTTTTGACACTTCCATGACAACGCCAATATCTCTTGTGGGAAACCACTTGGTGTGAGGCAAGGGAGCATCAAGTTGTGGGCCACGTTGCTAAGTAATGAGCCTTGTCCTTCTAGGTAGTAATTGTTTGAATTGTCTTTGATTGTGCTATACCAGTGTAAAAGTCTTCAACATTCAAACACACAGTAGCGTTCATAAGGTTTTTTATTTTGATATCACAAGTGATTGTCTTGGCAAGGTTGCTTTTGCCCTTGTTTCAAGTGTTCTATGACATGTTTGATCACCTACTGTTTGCAAACCTGTCTTTTATCTACTGTTACTGCTTGTCAAACTGAGAAATTGCACTATCCAACCTTTGAACTTGATCAAAATGCTTTAAAACTGAAAATTTTATGTTCACTGGTCAAAAATTCATATGAATCTGCAACAGTATCGCACGCCTTACTGAAAAATATCACGCGATAGTTCGCGCCCTGCTATTTTATCGCACACTTTGCTAAGGTATATCGCGCGATAGTTCATGCCTTCTGGACTATCGCCCTGCTAGCCTGGAGTCTATCGCCCAACCATACTGCAGTCTATCACCTGGCTTAAGGCAAAGTATCACCTGAACTGAGAAGTATCGCCCTGTCTACCTGGAAAGTATCACCCAGAATCTTTTTGCTGTCCTGTCATTGCTGTAATTCGGAGTTGCTAAACTTGCACTTTAACCTGGCGTAGAGTGTCTTTTTCTATTCTTACCTGAAATTGGTCTATTATCTACATGCTTAGATTTGTTCTAGACTAAAACAAATGAGCTAAACTATTGGATTTGAGTTTAACGAATGCTACTCTTGATCACTTGTCGCATCATGGTTACCTCTCTAGCTACTTGCTTATTGAGCTTCTTGCTCGTTGCTTGGCTTTAGTCAATTGATTGTTGTAAGTGCTTGAGCACTTTTGATGAGCCATCTCTCTATTGTTCTACTTTGACAAGTGATCTTTATTAGCTTTTCTTATCTCAAATCTAAGAAACTTTGTCTCATTCTATTAGTCAACCAACATCTCTTTTCATGCCGGTTACAACTCGGTCTCAATTTGAGCAGGAGAGTCATCCTCCGTTCAATTATACACAGTTACCTTCTCCAACTAGATGTTCAAAAGCACCCATTAGCAACAACAGTTCTAGTTCTAACCAATCTGAGAATTCTAAGGCTACACCGTGGTATAAAGGAGGTTTCCTCTTTTCCGCATTCAAGACCCCCAAAAACACAGACAGTGTCTCACTCACTTTGACTGAACAAGAAAAGTTTCAACTCTTGCAAGAACACTTTGAGCGTAAGGATAATCAAGCACGCTTAGACAAAGAACACAATCAACAAAGGATGGATGCTACTAGGTGCATGGCTTATAGAGGGACATTTCATGAGCAACCTGAGACTAGTAATCATGAGCATAGACCTCTTTTTAACAATGGCAACAATGACAACAACACGCCACCAAGATCTCCTCCAAGGCCAACTTTTGCTATGCCTTCTTTACCACCTAGACCTCCTCCCTCTCAACATGAGGCAGAGGCTAATGATGAGATTTCTAGTTAGGATCTTATGAGATGTGAACAAGATGTGGATTTCCAACGAATGATGCATAAGCTTTTAGAGCGTAATGGCGATCAATATTTTCAATATATGACTTCTAGAGGATACAAGCTTCCTCTCGGCTATGATGTCAGACAAATTGTCCAACAAAGAGTACCAACTAAATTGGAAGTCCTTCAAGAAGAATTACGTCGGACAAATCAATGCCTTACCCAAATGGCATTAGAAAGAGAGCCTCCAAAGGTCTCTTTTGTAGAATCAATTTGTGCTCTTCCTTTTGATAAAGATCTATACATGGTCCCGTTTCCTAAGGATATTGAGGTTCCTAAATATGACAAGTATGATGGAAATGGTGACCCTCATGACCATGTGCGTCATTTTTATGCTCTTAGTATGGACTTTCTTCATGAAGACACATATCTTCTACGCTTATTACCTCGAAGCTTAAGAGGCCAAGCTTTGGAATGGTTTGCAAAATTGACACCACCGCTTAAGACTTTTGATGAGTTAGCTCAGTGATTTACCCAGCAGTACTCTTACAACATCCAACAACCTGTCACTATGATAGATCTCAGTAATCTAAGACAACATCAAGGTGAGCCATTTGCAACTTACTTACAACATTGGAGGTCATTGTATTCTCGATATCCTCATCAGCTACCCGAAAGGGAAAAGATTGATATTTTTGTCAACACTCTTGTGCCTGAGTTGTATTATGATCTAAGGAAGCAACTGTTCTCCTCCTTCCATGACATGGTTGAAAGTGCATATCAGATTGAAGATGTAGCTATAAGAAAAGGGGATATTGTTATTAATAAAGATGCTAAAGGCAATGGTAAAGACAAGAACAAACCTTGGAATAAGAACAAGTATGTTGTTAATGATGGGGTTGTTGATGCTCCTAAAGTTAAAGAGCCCGCTTTCAATCTCTCCAACGCTATCTATGCAGCAAAACAACAAGAAGCTAGCAACACTCACAATGCTCCTAAACCTCAATATGCAGATAAGCCTAAGAAGTCATTTCGAAAGTGAGTCTATACCAAGTTGGCAGAACCTTACGATGTGATCCTTAAGACTTTGGTTGACAATGGATATCTTACGCTTCCTGATAAACCTGGTAACTAGGATCCGATAAATAAGCCTGATTGGTGGAGAGAGGATCATTACTGCCATTATCACAGAAACAAGGGACATCCAATAGACAATTGTTTTAGGCTTAAGGATGATATTCAGGATCTTATTGAGAACGACACAATCTCCACTGATGGCTTAACTAAAAATTTTGATCACACAGCTTTCAAAGATCCTCTACCTAAGCATGATAAGGGGGAAACCTCTCAAACACATAAGAAGAATCATGATGCAAAGATCAATTACATGTATCCTTCTAATATGCTTGTGATTAACATGGTAGAGCCCGTTGAGAGTGTTCTAATGACGAGGTCCCAAGATGATAATAACACCAATCATGGTAAGCCAAAGTTAGTCTTGCAAACACATGGTAGTTCATCTTCCCGAAGTGAGACACTGAATGTTGTTACTAGGGGGCAAGCCAAGATTGTCCTTAAAATTGCGCAAGATCCCAAGAAAACTTTGCCTTCCAAACAAGTGGCTCCTTCAACCACCCCTAGCTATGATCTTGTCCAACATTTGCAAAAGACACCAGCACAGATATCTATCCTTGAGTTGCTTCGGTTATCCTCTTTGCATAGAGAGATTCTTGATGAGGCTCTACATACAACACGTGTTCCCAATGACATTGATCTAGATCAATTTCAGGCTATGGTCAACCACATTTCATCTCCGCTATCTCTCTCCTTTTCTGCAGAAGATGACATATCTATTGCTCACCCACATAATCTAGCTTTACACATTGAAGTTCTAGTCTACAATACCCGAGTCCGCCGAGTCCTGATAGACAATGGTGCAGGGTTAAATATTGTTTCTTTCAATGTCATACAACAATTGGGTTTGTCAGAATTGGCTGTGGATTCTAAGAAGAAGATTACTATAAAAGCTTAAGATGAAGTGGAAAGATCTTCCAAAGGTTTTGTCACGCTACCTGTCCGAGTGGGCCCTATCACAAAAGATATTAACTTCCAAGTATTGGACATTCCACTCACATATAATATTCTTTTGGGTCATCCTTGGATCCATGACATGCAGGCTATTCCTTCCACTTATCATCAGTGCATCAAATTTCTGTACAATGGCACTGAAGTTGTGATTCCTGGAGACCATACTATTGCTATTAATGCTCTTGCTGCTGCTGAAAAATTTGTTCCTCACAATGAACCTACTGTTGATCCTAGTATGTCTCTAGCTGCTGCTGAGAAATCACTTAAGATGACAAGCCTTGGTATGGGTGAATATACACTGGGTTCCTTTGCTTCTATACCTGTTTCTCCTAGGTCATATGGGAGACCTTCTGATCAGATGAAGCCTTCCACTTCTGCTATGGTGATCTTTGATACTTTTGTTCCTTCATCCGTTCCTTTAGAAGTAGAAAGAGAAGAACAAGCTATTCAAGAGTGGATCTATAGAGAGAATTCTAGAAATACTCCAATGCTCAGTAATTCAGACACAGATACAGATGAGTCACCGCTACACACTATGGCTCAAATGGGAGATGATCTTCCCTCTACTTCACTTCTTTGGGGAGAAAAATGTATATCTACTAATGATATGGATGTTGATATGGTTCATTCTTGTAGTAACCATCCTGACGTGGTTGATGGGTCTTGTGTGGGGTCTGATGAGTTTGTTCCACATATTGCTTTAGTGGATCACGTTGGTCCTTCTATGACGAATCTAGATCTAGCTACTTTTGGAGCTTACCCTATAGGCTCAACCTCTCTTGTTACCAGAGATGACACCCCTCGCATAAATGCTATTGAACTGGTCAATTCATTTCATCTTGCATCAACACCTGTTACTTCTTCCACCAACGAACTAGCAACAAAAAAGATTAAATCAGCAATCAAACATCACAGTCATCAAGTCAAAAGAAAAGAGCAATGGTCGGATGGTGAAAACCACATTGTGGCAATATCCGCACATAAGAAAAGTAAAAATAATGATTCTCAAATAAAAGATGACAAGCTGATTCTCTACAAAAAAATGATGCACTACCTCAAGCATGATCTCATATCTATTATACTTCAGCCCATTCCTAGAGCTAAGAACAAAGTTGGTAATGCCTTGGTTACTTCAACATCCATCTTACAAATGAAAAAGCATAAATTTCTCTTCAAGTTCCTGGTGGATGAATTATGCTATCCTGCTCACAAATCTTACAATCCTACCATCTTTTCATATCTTCCACCTCATATTCCTCTTGCAAATCCACCATGCCATTCCTTCCGCCATCCCTTACACTTTTCCTTTGTCTCTGGTGACTTGTATAGGAAGGGTCTAGACGGAACTCTCCTTAAGTGTCTAGAAATAGAGGAGTCAGAAAAAGTGCTAGCTGAAATCCACGATGGCATATGTGGATCACATTCTAACGATCCTCCGCTAGCTCAGACATTGCTTAGGGCTGGTTATTATTGGTTGAATTGGTTGAGACCTCCTATCATCACAGTTGCAGCATTTGGGCCTGGGGCCTATCAGTTCTCTACATCAGAGGAAGCAGATTCTTGATGCCCGTTTCTATCTGGGGCATTCTTTGTACATATTTTATGATCCTGAAAAAATTCCAAAAAAATAAAAAAATTCAAAACATCAAAAAAAAAAAATTTGAAAAAGTGCCTTGGTGAAAACTTGGAAACAAGCGCCTTGGTAGCAAAAATACAAAAAAATCAAAAAAATCAAAAAATTCAAAAAAATTGAAAAAATTGAAAAAGTGCCTTGGTGAAAACCTGGAAACAAGTGCCTTGGTAGCAAAAATACAAAAAAAATTTATAAAAAGTCCTGAAAAAAAAAAAATTGCAATAAATCTATCAAGTGGTGAAGACCTGGAAACAGGCACTGCTTGAGACCCTTTGCACCTATGTCTATCAGTCTTGCGTGACGCTCCTTCGCTCCACTTCTTTCTTTGCCTCTCCTAGCCTGGAATTCATTCTTGTCTTAGTCTAGGGGGCATACATTGTTTTCAGCTTATCTTGGGTCTCTTTGTGCATCTGGGTTTCTTAGGCACCTCGCAAATGGTGTTTTTCAACACCACCCCAATTGTGTTTTTCAACACTACCTTAGCGTCGAGTGTTTCTTAACACTTATCAGATATCCTACTTGTAGTCTAGATGATGTAATGTTTCTCACTGGTAGATGCGATACTCAAAGCTTGATTCTATGACCTACACACATGCACTTGACTCGCTGAGATTTGTTTGACTTTATTTCTTTGCATGCTGTCTATGATGATTTCTTTGCTAAGTGATCTCTCCCTGAGAATTTTTCGATGATGCATAGCTAGAAGACTGAGGGTATGAGAACATGTTTTATTTCTTTATCTTCTTGTGGGTATATTTTGTTGGTCCTCACTGTCATGAGCATTTATGCTGGTCTTACTTGTCACTATGGACCTACAAGGTATTATCCTTGACTGTTTTGCAAGTGCATGCTTATAGTCATCTTGACTTTCTTGTGTCTCGATGCGAGCATAATCTTGCTATATCAAACTTAGGTAATCTCACTGCACTAGTCATCTTGATCTACATGTCTTTGATGCCTAGGTAGGATTTCCACATTTCTATCTGATATAGATCATATTCATATCTACATAGTTATTCTAGTGTGTATTGTATGATCTTGCGACGCTACCAATAATGCTCAATGATGAATATTAGATGTCTATTAGCATTGTGACCTTGCAAGTAAACCACTTTTCATGTCGCTTGCATTCTTAGGTTTATGTTAGTTAGTTTTGCATCTTGCATATGGAGAGAGCTCTCCTTTCATCTTTCATGGACTTGTTAATCAACTGCGCTCACCTTTCACTTCTTCCTAATCATGTCTTTCACTTCTTGTCTTTCATATCCCATCATTTTCTATTCATTTCGAGATCGAAACTGAAATCCAAGATCACCTTGATCATCCAAATCACCTTTTCCCCCTCTTCCGCACAGTTGGCTAACCTTTTTGAGGCCTGATCCTTCGATCTTCACTGGGGCATTCTTCACCTCTTCATCCCCATCTCTTTCAAACTTCTAGTCTTTCATTCACTTTCAAATCCTAAGTTCAAATTCTTCCCCTCCATGGTGTTTTCGGGTTGAGGGACCGCTTGGTTCGTGCCCTGGGTCCCATGTGTGGGGCATATCTTCACTACTTGATGGTTGTTATGTTCTCTTTCTTCGATTATGATTTCTAGTGATTTGATCATGTCTCTCTTGCTTCTGCTTTCCCTCTACCTGGATTTCGCTTTCGATCCCGAGGGGGCAGACACATCATATCTTACTGGCTATCTCTTTCCTAAGTGTTTAGTACTGTCACTACCAGGCTAATCATGCAGGATTTGCTATCTCTCTGCACTTCATTCTTTGGAGTCAGATCGCTATTGCTTGCCTTCTTGGCTATCTCTTGCTTTCTTGGCTAATCTGAGTTGCTTTGTGATCCCAAATCGATCTCACATTTCAACTTCATTCTTTGACTGCATGTGTTCCCAAATTGATCACACATTAGTCAAAGAGGGGCAAATGTATACACCTAAAAATGGTCATCTAGACTATTAGCCCCTTTTGCTAAATCATAAATTGCTTGTTCTTGATCAAATCCTAGCTCTATCATTTATTCGATTATTTTCTATGGGCTAACCATCTTATCCTAAGTCTTTATTTATTTAAAAGGAATATTTCCTCCCCTTTTATTAAATAAAAAGCCCCCACTTTTCCTCTTATCCTAAGTTGCACAAATAAAGCATTATTCTTATTTTATAAAAAGGGAAAAAGCACTTTTTGTCTCATATAGACACAAAAGTCAACTCTTATTTTCCTATTGGAGGATACTTATGCACATGGATTGCTCCTTTTTCAAGCTCCACCTTTGATTAAATCTTTTGCCTCTTAATCTCCATGGTCCATTCCTTCTCATTTCCTTTAAAAGGAGAGCTCTCTTCTTCATTCTAGATCCCCAACTTTTTATGCTAACTTTATGCTGCAGGATTTCTAGGTCACTTTGGAGCTTTTGAAGATTTGGAGCATTTTTAACATCTACATCTCATTCTTGCATTCTACATCTCATTCTTT
This sequence comes from Chamaecyparis obtusa, assembly GCA_027943335.1. Classification (NCBI taxonomy): domain Eukaryota; kingdom Viridiplantae; phylum Streptophyta; class Pinopsida; order Cupressales; family Cupressaceae; genus Chamaecyparis; species Chamaecyparis obtusa. The sequence continues at coordinate 411,954 of BSBK01006628.1, forward strand.
CATTCTTAGCTTCGCTTCATATTTATGCTTTCTTAGATTAGCTTCATTTCTATGCTCTAGATTAGCTCACATAGATTAATTAGCTTGGGTTGTAACACTTGCATATTTCCTTTCATAGCTTAGCTTGCATTTCCATTTCTAGCATAGCATTGCATTGCATTTTCATTTGATTCTTAGGGATATTGGAATTCTTGCCCTTGTCTTCATTGAATCTCCCATTGCATGGTTTACTAGCAAGGTTATAGGCTAAATAGCTCTAGCTGAGAGCATTCTTAAAAACCTTTGCACTCCATGCCTAGGGAGCTATGGATCGATTTGTGAGGGCTCATTCTTGAGTTTCCTTACATGTAATGATCCATAGAAGTGTGACACATTTATAGCACACAACTGGCTCCTGGAATCAAGTCCTTATGAGGACTGATCTTTCTTACTAGTGGTAATCAATCAGGCACATTATCAGATACAATATCCTGAAACTCATTCAATAACTCTCCAACTTCTACAAGTACATCTTCTACTTCCTCTTTACCAGCCTTTGGAATTAAGGTAAAACACATATGCTCATGCCTCATACCATCTGAGAAATTTCCTCTATCAACAAAAGTTATTCTTGCATTACCACATACCTTTTCTTCTATTTCTTTCAATGGCTTTAGCTTATGTCCCACTCCATCTTTTGTCAGGGAATAGGTATTGGCATGACCATTGTGTACAACACATCTATCAAACTACCATAGTCTACCCAACAACATATGACATGCATCCATAGATATGATATCACATAGTACCTCATCTTGGTACCCGTCGATCTTGAACTTTACCAGGAACTATTCACTGACTATGACCTTGTGGTCATCCTGCACACATGCAACCCGATATGGATGTGGATGTTTCTGCCTCTTGAGCTTCAACTTTTTCACCATCTCTTCTGACACCAAATTATTAGTACTACCACTATCAATAATCACATCGCAACACTTACCCTCACACTTGCACCTGGTGCGAAATAGGCTCCTCCTTTGTTCAGGTTCATTCTCACCACTCAGCAGGATTCTTCTATTGATCAGTGTTTCTCCTCTTTTAGCCTCTTCAGAATTTGATGATCTGATATCCTCATCTACATATGCAACTCTCACCTGGCCTTCGTTCCTCTTGTCTGCCCTTCCTTGGCATTGAGGACATTCAAATTCCCTATGACCTTCTTCCCCACAATGAAAACATGTTCCACGGAAGCCTCCTCTTCCTGAACCTTGTCCTCTTCCTCTTCCTCTCTGATCTCTATTAATCTGATCTTAGAAATGATTGGAATTATTTCCTCTTTGATTTTGACTACTACTAGCCTCATCCTTCTTTTTCGGATCTTCATTTCTAGCACCATATGACCATCCACCAGATCTTCCATCACGAACTCTTCCACTTTGTCTGCTCTCAAACTTCTTGTTCAGTTTTTTCTCTACTTTTAGGGAAAATTGGTATGCCTCTTAATTACTATTCATTTGAACTAGATTCAGCTCCTCTTGAATACTCAACCTCAACCCATTAAGGTAACAGGCAACTTTCTCCTTATCAGCTTCTGCATGGCCTATTCTGATGAGGATTCGATAGAACTCCTCTGTATACTCCTGAACAGATCTTCCTGCTTGCTTCAAACATTGCATTTTTCTCAGTAGGTCAAGCTCATAATCAACAGGGATGAACTGTCGCTTCAATTTATTCACCATCTGATCCCATCTTGTGATTTTATCCTTTCCTCTTCGATTTTGCTCCAACTGAATCTCTTGCCACTAGATCTTCGCATGACCTTTCAGTTTGGCCTTCGCTAATTTGACCCTATTAGGATCCTCAATATCTTCATACTCAAAATATTCTACTCATTCATTGATCCAGTCAATGAATTCCCCTGTATTAAGATTCCCTGAAAATGTAGGAACCTCGATCTTAGGTCTTTTCCCAATCTTGGAAATGGCCCAAAAAATTCTTTCTTCCTCCGGGTTCACAACTTTGACTTCTCCTTCTTGATCTTCTTCTTCGGCTTCATCCTCGCTTTCATCTCTGACATTAAGATTCATTCCTTTGTGAATCTCTTCTTTCAATGCTCGCACTTGTCTCTGGAGCACTCTAACCTTAGGTGTTACAACACCATCTCTTCCACCACGTTCCCTTCATGGAGGCATTTTCACGATGCATGCTGAAACCCTAACCAAGGTCCTAGTGCAAACTGCCTCACAATCGGTGATTTGTTTACACAGAAGCCCAAACCCACGGTCCTGGTGCATACTACCTCACAGTCGGTGATCTGTTTACACACTCAGGAACTCCTGCTCTGATACCACTTGATGAAGGGTGCTCCCCTTAAAAACACATAATAGAAATAGAGAAACAACAACAACAGTAAGCAAGAATAGAAAATTGGCTTCTTATTATTTCCACAAATGTGAAATTACAAACTTTCAGACTTATAATATGCAAAGCCACATGGGCATTCCCTTACAATATTCTATAGGACAAAGCCTCGAATTATTCCCTAGATCTACTACCTAGAACTATCTCGAACTGCCTATGCAACACTACAGGCCTTCTTTATATAGGCAACTTTCACCGCCCGAGAAGGTTCCAGAAAAATTTAGCCCTAAGGACCGACCAAACTTAGAATCATTTTATTTTTCATTTTATCACATCATAGTCGGCTCAAAATAACTTTTGAAACCCGAACATAAATTTTGATGGAAAATTATTTTCCACCATTTTGGGTAGCCCAACTTTCAGAGACCATAAGTCATCACCAGTTGACCTGATTGACTATTATAACCCCATTTCAGAAAGGGCGTGATGAGCTCTACAATGCTTAAATCAAGAAAGCTTCATTCTACTGAAAATTTGACCTCATTCTGGACCTCTAAAGCCTTCAAAACTGAGTTCAAAGTTTTTGTACCTTGTTTCCAAAACTAAAATTTTTTAATATCTTCAAAACTAGACCCGATCTAGCCATGAAACTTTATTGACAGGCTGATATGACTGAGATGAACCTCTACATGTGAAATCAAAACATTCTGAGATCATATGACCAACTTACTAAAAATAGCAAGTTTTTATAAATAGCAGCTTTACACAAGATAGCCCTTATTGAAAAGAAAACATAAATGTTTTTGGGTGATGCAAGATTGCTCTTACACCCAGGATGCTCCTGCATCAGACACTCGGGGTAATTTGAGAAGTGACCCTATCACAACTCAGGTGTGCAGAGGAGAACCAAGATGATTAACCTCCTCCTTTGTTAGCCATCATGAATCTTCAATAGGTCATCCTTTCCATTTGTCCAAATACTCTTCATATGTCATGTTCCTTGTGCTTCTGCCAACATGACTATCCAGTATGTCTTCAATCTCCTTGATATTTGAACTGGTTGTTGGAATACTCCACTGTGCTGCTGTAACCTCATCTTCAACACCTCCTTCATGATACTTTGTCAAATCTGAAACATTAAATACTGGTGAAATATTCAGCTCAGTAGGCAACTCAACCTCATATGCATTTCTTGAATAATGCTTCTTCAATATCTTACATGGCCCAAACTTCTTCATTTTTAACTTGTTATATGTACCAATCGTAAATCGCTCCTTTCACAAATGAACCATGACTTCATCTCCAACTTGAAATTCCTTATGCCTCCTTTTCTCATCTGCCTCAGCCTTATACTGCACATTCATCTTGGTAATATGCTTCCTCACCTCCTCATGGATGTTCTTCAAATGTTCTACAAAATCCTTGGCTTCAGCACTACTTATTTATCCTTTATCTATTTTTCTCAACTCAGATGCATTTCTTGGACTGCTACCATATACAATTTGTGGATGATGTGATGAACTAAACTTCAAATCTATTTTCAATTCTTCACTTTCTGCTAGTGTCATTCTGTGTGCTGCCTTATTTGGAAAACTGGCTCTTGGAATCAAGTCCATCTGAGGACTGATCTTTTTTACTAGTGGTAATCCATCAGGCACATTATCAGATACAATATCCTGAAACTCATTCAATAACTCTATAACTTCTACAAGTACATCTTCTACTTCCTCTTTCCCAGCCTTTGGAATTAAGGTAAAACACATATGCTCATGCCTCATACCATCTAAGAAATTTCCTCTATCAACAAAGGTTATTCTTGCATTACCACATATCTTTTCTTCGGTTTGCTTCAATGACTTTAGCTTATGTCCCACTCCATCCTTTGTCAGGGAATAGGTATTCACATGACCATCATATACAACACATCTATCAAATTTCCATGGTCTACCCAACAACATATGACATGCATCCATAGATATGATATCACATAGTACCTCATCTTGGTACCCGTTGATCTTGAACTTTACCAGGCACTGTTCACTGACCATGACCTTGTGGTCATCCTGCACCCAGGCAACCCGATATGGATGTGGATGTTTCTACCTCTTGAGCTTCAACTTTATCACCATCTCTTCTGACACCAAATTATCAATACTACAACTATCAATAATCACATCACAACACTTACCCTCACACTTGCACCTGGTGTGAAATAGGCTCCTCCTTTGTTCAGGTTCATTCTCACCACTCAGCAGGACTCTTCTGTTGATTAGTGTTTCTCCTCTTTTAGCCTCTTTAAAATTTGATGATCTGGCATCCTCATCTACATATGCAACTCTCACCTAGCCTTTGTTCCTCCTGTCTGCCCTTCCTTGGTATTGAGGACATTCAAATGCCCTATGACCTTCTTCCCCTTAGTGAAAACATGTTCCACGGAAGCCTCCTCTTCCTGATCCTTATCCTCTTCCTCTTCCTCTCTGATCTCTATTATTCTGATCTTGAAAATCATTGGAATTGTTTCCTCTCTGATTTTGACTGCTACTAGCCTCATCCTTCTTTTTCAGATCTTCATTTCAACCTCCATATGACCATCCACTAGATCTTCCATCACGACCTCTTCCACTTTGTCTGCTCTCAAAATTCTTGTTCAGCTTTTCCTCTACTTTTAGGGCAAACTGGTATGCCTCTTCAATACCGTTCATTCGAACTAGATTTAGCTCCTTTTGAATGCTCAGACTCAACCCATTAAGGTATTGGGAAACTTTCTCCTTATTAGCTTCTACATGGCCTGTTTTGATGAGGATTCGATAGAACTCCTCTGTATACTCCTAAACAGATCTTCCTGCTTGCTTCAAACTTTGCATTTTTCTTAGTAGGTCAAGCTCATAATCAATAGGGATGAATTGTCACTTTAATTTATCCACCATCCAATCCCATCTTGTGATTTTATCCTTTCCTCTTCGATTTCGCTCCAACTGAATCTCTTGCCACCAGATCTTCGCATGACCTTTCAGTCTGGCCTTCGCAAATTTGACCCTATCAGGATGCTCAATATCTTCATAATCAAAATATTCTTCACATTCATTGATCTAGTCGATCAATTTCTCTGTGTTAACAGTCCCTGAAAATGTAGGATGCTCAATCTTAGGTCTTTTCCCAATCTTGGAAATGGCCCGAAAAAGTCTTTCTTCCTTCGGGTTCACAACTTCGACTTCTCCTTCTTGATCTTCTTCTTCGGCTTCATCCTCGCTTTCGTCTCTGACATTAAGATTCATTCCTCTGCGAATCTCTTCTTGCAATGCTCGCACTTGTCTCTGGAGTGCTATAACCTTAGGTGTTGTAGCACCATCTCTTTCACCACGTTCCCTTCTTGGAGGCATTTTTGTGATGCGCACTGAAACCCTAACCACGGTCCTGGTGCAAACTGCCTCACAGTGGGTGATCTATTTACACAGAAACCCTAACCCACAGTCCTGGTGCAAACTGCCTCACAATCATTGATCTATTTACACACTTAGGAACTCCTACTCTGATACCACTTAATGAAGGGTGCTTCCCTTAAAAACACATAACAGAAACAGAGAAACAACAACAACAGTATGGAAGAACAGAAAATTGGCTTCTTATTATTTCCACAAATGTGAAATTATAAACTTTCAGAATTACAATATGCAAAGCCACATGGGTGTTCCCTTACAATATTCTTTAGGACAAAGCCTCGAATTATTCCCCAGATCTACTACCCAGAACTGTCCTAAACTACCTAGGCAACACTATGAGCCTTTTTTATATAGGCAATTTCTACCGCTCAAGAAGGTTCCAGAAAAATTTAGCCCTAAGGGCCGACCAAACTTAGAATCATTTTATTTTTCATTTTATTACATCATAGTCAGCTCAAATTAACTTTTGAAACCCGAACAAAAATTTTGAAGGAAAATTATTTTCCACCATTTCAGGTAGCCCGACTTCTGAAGACCATAAGTCATCACCAGTTGACCCAATTGACTATTATAACCCGATATGGATGTGGATGTTTCTGCCTCTTGAGCTTCAACTTTGTCACCATCTCTTCTGAAACCAAATTATCAGTACTGCCACTATCAATAATCACATCACAACACTTACCCTCACACTTGCACCTGGTGTGAAATAGGCTCCTCCTTTGTTCAAGTTCATTCTCACCTCTTAGTAGGACTCTTTTGTTGATCAGTGTTTCTCCTCTTTCAGCCTCATCATAATTTGATGATCTGACATCCTCATCTACATATGCAACTCTCGCCTGGCCTTTATTCCTCTTGTCTACCCTTCCTTGGCCTTGAGGATATTGAAATGCCCTATGACCTTCTTCCCCACAATGAAAACATGTTCCATGGAAGCCTCCTCTTCCTGATCCTTGTCCTCTTCCTCTTCCTCTCTGATCTCTATTATTCTGATCTTGAAAACCATTGGAATTGTTTCCTCTCCGATTTTGACTGCTACTGGCCTCATCCTTCTTTTTCAGATCTTCATTTCAGCCTCCATATGACCATCCACCAGATCTTCCATCATGACCTCTTCCACTTTTTCTGCTCTCAAACTTCTTGTTCAACTTTTCCTCTACTTTTAGGGCAAACTGGTATGCCTCTTAAATACTATTCATTCGAATCAAATTCTGCTCCTCTTGAATGCTCGGCCTCAACCCATTAAGGTAATGGGAAACTTTCTCCTTATCAGCTTCTACATGGCCTGTTCTGATGAGGATTCGATAGAACTGCTTTGTATACTCCTGAACAGATCTTCCTGCTTGCTTCAAACTTTGCATTTTTCTCAGTAGGTCAAGCTCATAATCAATAGGGATGAATTGTCGCTTCAATTTATCCACCATCTGATCCCATCTTATGATTTTATCCTTTCCTCTTCAATTTCACTCCAACTGAATCTCTTGCCACCAGATCTTTGCATGACCTTTCATTCTGGCCTTCGTGAATTTGACCCTATCAGGATCCTCAATATCTTCATACTCAAAATATTCTTCACATTCATTGATCTAGTCGATCAATTTCTCTGTGTTAACATTCCCTGAAAATGTAGGAACCTCGATCTTAGGTCTTTTTCCAATCTTGGAAATGGCCCAAAAAAGTCTTTCTTCCTTCGAGTTCACAACTTTGACTTCTCCTTCTTGATCTTCTTCTTCAGCTTCATCCTTGCTTTCGTCTCTGACATTAAGATTCATTCCTTTGTGAATTTCTTCTTGCAATGCTCGCACTTGTCTTTGGAGTGCTCTAACCTTAGGTGTTACAACACCATCTCTTCAACCATGTTCCCTTCATGGAGGCATTTTCACGATGCGCGTTGAAACCCTAACCATGGTCCTGGTGCAAACTGCCTCACAGTCGGTGATCTGTTTACACAGAAACCCTAGCCCACGGTCCTGGTGCAAACTGCCTCATAGTCGGTGATCTGTTTACACACTCAAGAACTCCTGCTCTGATACCACTTGATGAAGGGTGCTCCCCTTAAAAACACATAATAGAAACAGAGAAACAACAACAACAGTATGTAAGAACAAAAAATTGGCTTCTTATTATCTCCACAAATGTGGAATTACAAACTTTCAGAATTACAATATGCAAAGCCACATGGGTGTTCCCTTACAATATTCTGTAGGACAAAGCCTCGAATTATTCCCCAGATCTACTACCCAGAACTGTCCCGAACTACTTAGGCAACACTATGGGCCTTCTTTATATAGACAATTTCCACCGCTCGAGAAGGTTCCAGAAAAATTTAGCCCTAAGGGCCGACCAAACTTAGAATCATTTTATTTTTCATTTTATTATATCATAGTCGGCTCAAAATAACTTTTGAAACCCAAACAAAAATTTTGAAGGAAAATTATTTTCTACCATTTCAGGTAGCCCGACTTTCAAAGACCATAAGTCATCACCAGTTGACCCGATTCACTATTATAACCCCATTTTGGAAAGGGCGCGATGAGCTCTACAATGCTTAAGTAAAGCAAGCTCCATTCAGCCAAAAATTTGACCTCATCCAGGACCTCTAAAGCCTTCAAAATTGAGTTCAAAGTTTCTGTACCCTATTTCCAAAATCAAAAATTTTCAATATCTTCAAAACTAGACCCGATCTAGCCATGAAACTTTACTGACAGGCTGATATGACTGAGATGAACCTCCACATGTGAAATCAGAACATTCCGAGATAGTATGACCAACTTACTAAAAATAGCAAGTTTCCATAAATAGCAACTCTACATAAGATAGCCCTTATTGAAAAGAAAACATAAATATTTTTGGGTGATGCAAGATTGCTCTTACACCCTGGATGCTCCTGCATAAAAACCCCTTGTGACATTATGAATGAGGCCATAGCCTAAAATAGGGAGAGAGAGAGAGAGAGAGAGAGAGAGAGAGAGAGAGAGGGAGAGGGAGAGTTGCTCACTTACAATAACTTCCCCTTCTAAGAAATGAGAGAGGAGCATCTCTTAAATAGAGATGAGGAGAGGAGTTACTAAGTAACTCACCAATATATGAATTCCATCATTCATAATAGGTGTGTGAAAAGTGTCGAGGTCCTTTTCTTAAAGAGGAATCAACTAATTTCCTTATTAAGGAATTACAAAATATGAGCTGTCCTCCCACTTGGACTAGAGGACAAAATACAATTAGGATACCTTAGCTTATCCAAATTTAAATAATACACCAAAGAAATATTATTAATTATAACACCTCCCTTTAATCTTTACTTGGGGTGATTACAAAAAGGGGTATTAAACCCAAAATTTATAAAAATCTGCAACTTGATCTTCAATAGAAGGAAGAAATGTATTGTCTTCAAGTGTACAAACTGTAGTCTTCTATATGTTGTACATGCATCTTTTGTAGAGCTAAGAGAAGTGGATGGGTCCTTTAAATGTGTTCAAGTGGAAGTATATCCACATCTTCAAGTAGACTTGTGATTCATAGGATTTGTGTAAATGAATTGATATCTTGAATTTTCCTTGATGGATCACCTGAAATATAGAACATAGAACAAGAAAAAAAGGTAAATATCCACAAGTAGAATTCTGTCACATATTCTAGTTAGTATAGCTTTTGAAATTTTTAACAACAAAAAAAAATCTCATAGTGAAATACTAAGATAGAGAGAGAAAGATAAATATGAATTCATCAAAATTCAATGGGTCTAACATGATAACAAGATAAACCATAAGCTCAAAGAGAGTTAAAATAAACATTATCAATGCTATCATAAAAGAAACATACTAATACATAAATGAACATAGATAAGGCCAACTAATGAGACATGCATCAACATTGCATCAATCACATGGATATAAACAATCCATAAATGAGTCATCTCACTTAAAGTGAATGGATCTCGACTCCATCACCTACATGACCCACAATCTAAGCAGTGAAGAATGCAGTACATTAGATCACAATGGTAGAATTTGCATAGAAATATGAGAGAGACAAAGATAAATTAGTAGAACATAAGACTCAAACATCAAATCAAACTATGACTTGATTTGCCAAACATGTCTACAGTCATGAACTAGAATCAAGGAACCATTGAGGAGATTAAAAAAAAAAATTTAAACCAACATAAATGTAACAAATACTAACATATGCTAAAGAATAATTTGAACTAAGGATTATCAGTGTGAAAAACATATTGCCTTCCAAATATAAGATATATCCAAAAAAAATCAGAAAAGATTTCAAGAGCACCATCCTCACCATGAGGAAAAAAACAACCAATGGAACAAGTTGATAAACATCAAGTGAAGTAAGTGCATCCTACTGCAACTTACAAATAGAGCAAGTTGATAAACATCAACTGAAGTAAGTGCATCCCAATGCAACTAAAAAATGGAACAACTTGATAAACATCAACTAAAGTAAATGCATCCCAGTGCAACTTACAAATGGAACAAGTTGATAAACATCAATTGAAGTAAGTGCATCCAAGTGCAACTTACAAATGCATGAGCTTCACCCTAAGGTCATTTATGTAGAATGAAAATGGAAAAACATAGGGTGAAAAAAAACATAACAAGAAAGCCTTAATCTAAGGCATTAACTAAAGTTGTTACCAAGTACAGGCTTTACCAAGAAAAGGTAAAATGACCAAAACATCAAGCTCAAGAAATAAACTAGGGAGTACATGTGGCATAGGAAAATGAAGCCCAGGAAGTAAGAGAAAATAAACTGGTGGTAGTGGATTAGTTATCAAATATTTTATTAATTTTCAAATTATTGATCTCAAAAACTATAGGCTCTAGAGGGTCATCTTTCTTGATGTTTTATGTTAAAACATTAACTGATCTTTGGAGTAGTTAACTTTAAAGAAACCATCAGTTATCAAAGTCAGTTACGTATTGGATGGTTATTTATTGCTATATTTTTTTGTTGTTAAGGTTATATAGTTGTATTAGAAGAGAAAAACATAAAAAGACTTTTTGCATGATTTAATATAAAAGCTTCTAAAAGTAAGCATAAAAATTATGAACTCTGTGTTGAGATTTATTGGTGTTCATTCTTCCTATGTTGAATGATTTATTGTTGGATGTTATTGATGGAAGTGATTTGTGAATATAAAGTTATGAATTATTATTTGATATTCAACTTTGTATGAAGATTAGACAACAAATGGATGTTAGTTTATAGTTCTTTATATTTCTACACAAACTTTGTGTTCTGGTTGTTTTTTACGATATCTAAGATTTTTTCCTTTTAAAACTTTCTAGTTAAGATTTACCCACCTTATTTATTTTTTGGTTAAAATAATAGGGGATTTTAGTTTGTAGTTTCAATCATAAGAAGGTAGTTGTGCCTTCAAAATTAATCAGAGAGTTCTTGTAGAAGTATCATCACACTTGACTCAATTGTTTGTTAAGATTGATATTTGTTGGGCATAGTATATTGGAGAGTTAAGAGGTAAAAATATGAACTAACATTGTCATAGGATGCTCTTCAATCATGTCCATTTGATTCACTAAATCTAGTGTCGGTAACTCAAGTGAGATAGGAAGCCTCACTTCCTTACCATATAAGACTAGAATATAAGGTGATTGTCCAGTAGATCTTTTAGGAGCGATTCTATCATCCCACGAGGCCAATTTTAGCTTAGTATGACATGCTCACTGGTTACCCCCAATGGTCTTCTTAATAATCTTGATTAAGTTATTGTTTGTGGATTCCACTTGGGCATTGCATTACAGATATTAGTTAGAGAAGTATTCAAATAATTTTTATTTTTTTTAACAGTCGAATCAAAAATTCTAAAACTAGTAAAGGCAAGAGAATAAGCTAAAATAATAGATTTAGGAACTCCAAACTTGGTAAACAACTCTTCATAAAATTTCAAGGCAACAATCTCATTGGTCTCTTTGAGTGCCACAACTTCAGTCCATTTGGTAAAGTAATTCATAGTTGTTAATACCCACTTGTGTCCAACAATAGATGAAGGGTTTATAACTCCAACAAAATCAAATCCCCAACTCATGAATAGCTTCTCAACTTGAATAGGATACAATGGTAAAGCTACCAATTTTTATTTACAAAGAAACATGACACATTCTTTACACTTCCTCACTCATAAGCGTGCATCCTTGAATAAAATAGGAAAGTGATAGCCACGTTTCATTTCCTTAAGAGTTGTTGGTCTTGGTTAAAAATGACCTCTAGCTGACCCCTCATGAAAATTATACTATTTAGGGGGAAAATGGTATCAATGAATTTATTAATGTAAACTATGTGATATCTATTTATTAATTAACTATTTCCACACTAACATTAGAAATAAAGAGAAAGAGGGGCTTCCAAGCGTAACTCTCAATATAACCAAAGTTTGATTAGTAAAACCCAAGAAGATGAGGGCATGCTAATGCTAAACCCAAATTATACTAAGTACACAAGAAAGTCCTCTTTCATGCAATGTAATTTTTGATTAAGGTTGTATAAATGCACTTGTAAAATTGAACTAATTGATTTAGCAAGATAAGCAACAGAGATCTAGGTACTAAACGTAAGTAATTAGTCCAATTAAGATATGAAAACAAATCTAAACTAAGATGTGAAATAGATAATGAGGTACTCACCTTGAAGTATGAAGAGGAATATGCTTTTCTACTATAAAAATTATTGTTTTGGACCTCTAGCTGAATTTCTAACTACGTATTTGCGATCACGGCTGAAAACACAAAAAATGCTAAAAATCTTAGGCTGTCAGGAACAGGTTGACCATGTCACTCTTTTCTAGAATAGGTTGACCAAGTCATCATGTTCTCAGGGGAATTTAATGAAGTTGACCTAGATTAATCTATTAGATCTCTATCTACAACTTCCAAATCTGTACCTGCAATTCTCGTATCCTGCTCTTGCACACAAAAAACTAGGTTTTTTGGGTTGGGGTGGATGAGGGCTTTCCTTGGTCAAGCCCTAGATTGAGGAATCAACCTTGAATTTAAATGTAAATGTGTGAAAGGAAATTATAACATGTAGTAGGATTGAACATACAAAGTGAAAGATATAATTACCTTTGTAGATGCAATTGAATTTGATATGTGATCAAGTATGTAAATATAATAGCCCTGACTCAAAGAAACCAAAATGAAATCAAAGAATTCAAAACCTCATGTATAGGAATGAGTGTGACATACCATGATGAATGATGGAAGGACTTGAATGGTCATGGATCTCCTCCTTAGATTCCAAACTCCACTACCACCTTAAAGGAAGAAACTTGATGCAAGAAGGAAATGCTTGAACTTGATGAAAGCTTGAAGATGCTTGTTTGAAATCTCATGAACGCATGTATACTTTCTCTTGATTTCTAGTAGAATGATAATATATCTTGATGGGATGAAAATTAAATTCCCAAGCCTCCTTATATACTAGTTTTTGGGATTGAAAACAAAGCAAACCGACTTGAGAATAAAATAAATCAATCGACAAACCTGAGAAACTTTGTGCCCCGCACCTGAAATCTATCAGGGAAGAGGTCCATCTAGTCAACATCCTCCTTAGGAATAGGTTCACAAAGTTGACCTATTCCAAAATAGGTTGACCAAGTCAACCTGTTCCCTAAAGGGGTCCCAAAATGGGGCACTAGAAGTCTTAAAGGGAGTGCAGAAAGAATCCAGAGATAATAAACTTGTCGGAAGATATGGCCAAAAAGGTGATAAAATAGCACCTAAAGGACCATGTCAAAAGATGAGAGATGAAATATAAATGAGGGAGGGGTTATTGGAGTTGATGAGAAAGCAACCCACATCTCCCAAAAATACCTGCATGCAAACACCTGCCACATAAAGAGATAAGAAAAAGTTATGGAGGCCTAAACGCAACGATCCATGAAAGAGGAGACATTCTTGATGTGCAAAAACAAAAGTTTCAATACAATAAAAATCAATGTGTTGTGTTTACAAGAGATATTTAAATCCTTATAAAAGGAGATCAAAACCCTAAAAGGAAACCTAGGTTGCATAATAATAATTAATAAAAGAAATAATCATTATATGCCTAAAGTCTAGCTTAAGTAAAGAAAGAGATAATAAGTGACTTAATAATTAAATCAATATGATTTAATTAACAAGAAAAACAACCTATTACTCTAACAAGGGTTAGGAGAGAGAGAGAGAGAGAGAGACCAAAACCATGCTAAAGAGGGATAAAAGGTCTCAAAATGAAGTGATTCCATTTTAAGATGGTGCATTTATCTCCCACTTTAGTGAGAGTATGAGGAAAGTCATACTCTTGATAAAGAAAAGAGAAAAGAGCAATAATGTCACAACGAGATAGAACATCACCAAGTTTAAGGATGTAATCCCCCAAAGCTAGGATCCTAACTCCATTCCAATGCATAAGAGCATGGAAACAAAGAAAATAGAAAAAAGAGAGTCAAACCAAAAACAAAATCAAAAGATCTCAAAATGGGTTAGTACACAAACTCAAATCAACTAGTGAAAGAGACCTCAGTTGGAGAAATGTATCACCCACCAATATCATATTTGGAAGGATATTATAAAGCATAAGGGATCACATAGGAAAGGCAAGAGCACCACAAAGGACTACATCGTTCATGATTCCATCATGCTATGTGAAAGTATAAAGAAAGTTTGATTATCTTGTCTAGTAAGGTTTGTGTGCCTTACTTTGAATCATAATAAGGGAGGATTGAATAGTCTAACGGGTTTGTGTGCTTGATAGTCAATCCTGAAAAACAAAGAAAAAGGTAGGATCAAATGGTCTAGCGGGTTTGTTTTCCTGGTAGTCAATCATGTACATCCATCAACGACTTTTGCATGCATGTATGCATGTGTCCCCTTCTTGGATCAATTCCTTGGTATCACCATGAAGTGAACATGTGTTTGTGTGTTATATGTGTGTTTTCCTGGGATGGATAATTATCACTGATATCCACTAGGGAGTGGAAAATGTAAAAAAGGCAAAAAGCAACATGTTTTTTGTTGGGATGGAGAGGTGTCACTAATACCCGCTAGGGAGTGGCATGTAACAATATAAAAGTAAAAGTGCATAAAAATAAACTATAGTACATAGAGGGAATATGTATGCCCCCTCCTTATGATGACTATGTATCCATATACATCATAAGGAAGAGAATCAAGGATAACTACTTCTAGAAATAAGGAGATATCCTATAACAACAATGTAAGCCATAAACTTAGCGAAGAGTGTTGACTATTGTAAGAAAATAAAATAGATAAATTATGAAAGGATATGTCGCTTATAAGAAGAGACCCTTGAAAGGAATATATCTTGTTATCAAGACATCTACCTTTAAGAGGAGTGTCATGAAAGAAGATAACAACTTCAAAAAGAGAGGGGAAGAAGAACAAGAATGTACATATCCAGCCCCATGTATATAGGTGGGATAGGGATCCTTGGAGGATGTCAAACTTTAAATAACATAATAAGGCAAAATATTTATAATGAACATAGTTTCGCCAATAAAGAAGACGTGATGATCAAGGACATGCACCTCTTGTATATAAGAGAGAGTCATGATCAAGACAACAATTCCTTACAGGAAAAGAAATGTCACATAATAAACTAATTTATTAATTATTTATTTATTTATTATTTAATTAATGTTTATTTCTTCTATTAATAAATAAATTATTTAATTTATTTAGTATATTCACTTATGTTATTCTTTTTTTTTTTGATCGGTAAAAGGCCGAAGCCCTATATGATTTTATTAATATAAATATTAACTTTACAATGTGACCCCGCTTGCTATAGGCGCTGGTAGGAAAGAGCAGGGTTGAGAAAACCTCCAGCCTTGCCCAGGACCATAAGTCCTATCCTTATACAAAATACATGGGCATACCCATGACTCAACATTTGTCGAGATTTTTTAGAAATACATAGAACCCGTGGGCATTCCCATGGCTCGATATCTATCAAGGATTTGTTACATAATACAATCTATCAGTGGGCAATCCCACTGCTCAAGAATCTTGAGATTTAATGGTATAATTATTACAATGTTATTTATAAGATCACAGATTAAAGGTTCCATTCAATTACATTAATCATTTGGATAATACCGTTCTAGGTTCTTCAATATTGAATCAGAAAGGTTGCCTTCTTTGCTTTCTTCAAACTTTAATGTGTGTTTTCTGCTTCTTGTTCTTCATATGGGGGGGGATGTACCTAAAATATCAACCAAAGGAAACTTCTACCTCTAGATGTTATCCTTCCTCTATCATTAAAACATGATTCTAGCACCTAAAATTTAGAAAGGTATTCTGTAAGTTAAAGTTCTAGACAAAGCGTAAAAAAGAATATTTATCCAAACATCTTACCTTAACCAAAAGAAAGGGAAGGCATTACTAGACACGGATGAGAAATCTAATGATACAGCATTACTCTATCCTTAGTCCATGTTACCTTGTTTGGTACCAATTCACCTTTTAATCTCTACCTGAACTAAATTTAACAATAGGAACCATAATTGTATTCCAAATTCTGCCTAAATAACACAGGAATAGGACTTCCTTAAAGAGATGTATTAAAGTTGATATATCCTGAACAATTCCCTTTAATAGAATTTCTAAAAGCATACTTGGAGCTGAAAAGAGTTTAAGCCTGAAGAAGGATTACAATCCATATATATATATACATATATGTATATATATGTACTTATATATACACATATGTGTGTGTGTGTGTGTGTGTATATACATACATATATATAAATACTGTAAAAGAGAGAATATGAATGAATCCAACCAGGAACAAAAATTGCTACTTATCAAACTCTGTTCTTTGATCCTTTAGATAGTTTGCTTGTATATAAATAAGTATATAAATTTTTATTTTTTTTGGATCTGTAGTCAAAGTAACATTTCGATCTTGTTTATTTTCTAAAGTAACCTACTGAAAAAGGAAAAAATCATTCAAACTGATCGATGCAACTTAGTTTCTGACTAATGGGAGCCATTGTCAACTTGCTTCTATGAAAATTTGTACTTATTTTAGCCATCCAATTCTATGACCTTTGTAAAAAACTGTTGTGTTACCAATTTGTGTTCTTTGATCTTTGATAAGTTTACTTGATTTGAATATGAAAATCCATACAATTCAATTGTACATTTATCTATATAGATCACACATAGTACTCCATGGATACAACACCTTTTTTTTGTGTATCTTCTGAAGAATTGGAAAAGGATTCTTAAAAACTTGTTAAAGGATATGTTGTCGAACATAATTCATCGAAGTGATATTTGCTATGCTAAATGCTAATTGAGCATACCATTCTGCACATTGCATAATGTATATACATATATATAAATTGTTATATGTATATATATGTATATACATATAAAAAATCCTACTAAGGATGAATACACTACACGACCCCAGGAACAAGAAAAGCTGAGACACAAAGGACCAAACAGCAGAGAAACCAGGAAAAGAACAAAGCTAGAAAAACTAAAGGGAAGGATCTATAACTAACGGATGGGAGAGAAAAGCCCCAAGACCAAAACACATCAAAGAAGGAGGCAAGGCTCCTTGAAGAGAAGTCTAGAAGCTACCTAGCACTAGCCAAAAGCTTCCAAATTCCTCAATGATGAAGACAACACAGCAGGTGAGACACAAGGAAACATAAGGGAAGAGGAAGCACATGAGACTTAGGGGAAGATATGAGAGAACAAGTCTAGGGGGGAAGATATGAGAGAACTTATGTTATTCTTCTTAGTCTAAGTCTTATAATTAGTCTTATTAAAGTGATTTAGTGAATTATTCAATTACACAATCACTATATGACTAAGTCTTTTAGTCCATCTCATAGACCTAGTCACTTGACAAATCATCTTGGCTAAAGTAATTAATTTATATTAATTATTAATTACTCACAATTATCCTCACCCACATGTCTTGTTCTCAAGGGCTATGTGGCCTCATAAGACTTGGTCTCATGACCACATGTCCTCTTTCAACTTAGTCAAGATAACATTCCCTATTCCTTAGGAGCTTCTCTAGCCACCTCAAGGATTCAAAGGTGACTCATGGGACACTTTTGCCAAGATTCCTCATGAGGAAAATGTCTTCCCACCTTCTTCTCAAGGGTCTTTCTAAGACACTTGACATGTATCTTTCACTTCCACCTTACACTCTCTTTTGTCAATGTAGGAGGAACATCTCTCCTATTGCTCCTCTCAAATTTCATCTCAATCCTTATTTCTCTCAACCCCTTCAGCTGAGTAAATTTCAACCCTAGGATCTTCCACCTTTTAATCTCCACCCTTAGACCTTGCCACCTAGGCTTGAGTCCTCCAAAAATCTATAAAAGGAGCCTTCTTCTTCCTTTGAGAGCCTAATAGCAATAGTGAATTCAAGCATCCAAGAAATCAAACATCCAAGCCATTTTAGCACCATTTTGAATATTTGCATACCATCCATATCTATAAAATTTGCATCAACTATCA
This sequence comes from Chamaecyparis obtusa, assembly GCA_027943335.1. NCBI lineage: Eukaryota > Viridiplantae > Streptophyta > Pinopsida > Cupressales > Cupressaceae > Chamaecyparis > Chamaecyparis obtusa. The sequence goes on from BSBK01006628.1 coordinate 430,261, forward strand.
TAACATAAAAGCATTCTATATTTAGGCTATTTTTGCATAAACTCCACTATCTACACACTTTGGAAACATCTTGGGAAAAGGAGCATATTTGCAATTCTAAGAGCCCACCAAATCTAGGAATTCAAGGCTAGGAGAATAATGGAGACAAGCTACATGGGTAAGTGAAGGTGAAAGTATTATTTTTGGTTCATTTCTCTCTTTGTAATCTTCATTGGAATTCATTTTAGATAGATTTGATAGCTAATAGTGGTTAGTATATCGATTATAATATTAGATAATAAATTTGCATACATTTTTGGCGCCCACTATGGGGAAACCCATGAAATTTTAACTATCAAATTTTTAGTTTTCCATGTGCAGCATCTACATGTTTCTTTCTACGCATCCATACCCAATTTCTGTGCATACCTATCATCTTTTTGCACATCCATTTCAACCATACCAGACATCAACATTTTTTTATCTTCCACTTTATTTCTGCACATTTACTTCATATTTTGGCATGCACATTATTTATTATTGTGCATTTTGTATTTCTGTGCATCCGTCACTAATTATTGTGCAATAATTCTTTGTTGTTGCTCATCTGTTATACCGGCGCACTCATTCTCTATTTCAATGCATATATTTTTTTTAGTTGTGCATTCATTTAGATAGTTGTTTAAATATCTTTTGATTGCATTTTTATTTTCAGCTAATAACTTAACAATTTGTTGTTCATGTCTTTTAGTCGATTAAGTTGTTTTGCAGGACGTGTTATTGAAGACCCCTCCAAAATTACTCACGAATTTCCTTGCAGGTTCCTTGGAAGGAAAACGGGATTTGTTAAGGAAACCAAAATCTTGTTTGAGTTTGAAAATACGACATTCTTTTTATTTTCATGTTTCTTCTTTATCTTAGATCAAGTATTTTTTGTGTTTTTCTTTAAAATATTATGTAATCCTACAAATTTATAACAATGTATCCTCTCCCCTTGCATTTGTGGATCTTGGGTGTAAGAGAAATTGTTATATCTTTTAGAGGGAAGTCTTTGGTGGGAAAAGAGGTACTCACCCTAAGAAATGATCCAACCGATAACAGGCTAAAGCCAAGCCCTTCCAAACCAGTATATAAAAAATGTCATTGTGATTAGTCTCACAATGGACATGTGTGAATTCATTATGGAAACCAACATATCCTCTAGTACCTGAGTGGTGCATTAAAGTACCTACATTACTAAGGTGTAAAATTATTTTTTTGAAAGGATAGAGAGAGCCCCCTTAATTGGGAATATGGATTGATCATAACCACCTGAATGGATTTCCTTACTATACACTTTTGTTTTAGTGGCCAAAAACCTTATATTTGTTGGCTCAAGGGATCAACCAAGCCTGTGAAGACACCTCACACTAATCATAGTTCATAGTAGAGATAATAGATCTTTGGGAAGTAATAACCCTATGAATTCACTGTAAGGAGTCTGTGAGTGCACTATAAGGAGTCTGTGCCTCCAAGTTCCTAGGCTATCCACTTTGGATAAGCGTGGCTAGATTTTATTCGAGTGAGGAAGCAATAGATATTTTCCTTGCCTACCATAGGCTTTGTAAGCATGTTTGTGCATTCATATTAGAATAATTTAGCAATCAATCATTTCTATTTTGCATGTATGTGTGTTTGTGTATGCATTTTATTTCCATAAAAATCAGAAAAGATAGCAGTTAAAACACCAAAAAAAATTTAGAATTTGCAACCAAAAACTGAAAACATCAACGTTGTGCATATATCCAACAAAGTTGTGCATACATTTAACTGTCATGTGCATATATATTTGTCATTATGCATATACCTCAATTGGCTGCCCATTGGTATTGTGTTTCTGCACAAACATTTAACTGTCCTACGCATCTATTTCTGGGCATTTACCACATAGGCTAGTTGTACAGATTTTGACCTTTTGAAATATACATCTTAAGATACCCAATTATGTCTTCTTTTTATTCTAGAAACCCTTGATTTCTTCAAGACATTATTACTTAGTTTGACCATCATTTTAAAAATTTCATCATCATTTCATCTATCCACATTCTCCAAAATCACTCTCTTATTGTTGATAATTGTCATTTGAACATCAAACAAATCTTTGTGAGTTTTACCTATCAGGATCTATCATCCTTATCTACAAACTTACTTAGATTTTACCCTTGAAAGTCTTTTTCATATCATAGTGAGCTCTATATCTCCTAAAGACTTAGATTATCAATTGTCGCTTTCATCTCAACACTCTAGAATATCCACATATCTACCAGAATTTCATCACATTTTCATCTTTCACCTTTTTATGGTTCAAACTCGATCACAAAAACTAAGAGAACCTGTAAATCCAGAATCTAGAGACAAAATGGTAGGAACTAACAATGATGAAAACCCTTAGCCAATATTTTCTTCCAAGGACACAATTTTTACAAATGAGGAAGGACCCACAAATGATGAATTGAAAGAATCCATGCAAGATCCTAGGTTCCACAAGTTCATGGAAAGAATCTTAGACTTGGACAAAGAGAAATTCTTCCTCATCCTTTCTCAACAAGGAGTAAAATTACCAACTGATTTTGATGTCTCTATTCTTGAAGAACCACCTATGACAAATGATCAAGAAAAACCTAGTGGTTCTCAAGAGACACGTGATCATGGAGCTATGGAAGACAAACAACCTAGTGCTTCCCACAATACATAAGGATCTCATACATCTTTGGACCCTATCTTACAACAAATCCAGATGCTTCAATAACAAATTCATGATATCCAAACTGGATCCTCTACAAATAAGTATTCCTTAGATGATATATGTCCTTATCCTTTTGAAAAGCATCTAGCAATGATTCCATTCCCTCCTCACTTTTAGGTGCCTAAATTTGACAAATACAAAGGGAATTCAGATCCTCAAGACCACATACGTGAGTTTTGCACTACTTGTATTGAAATCACTCATAATGAAACTTATCTTATGCGATTATTCATGCGTAGTTTAGGAGGACAAGCTATGGAATGGTTCTCTAAATTACCACCAAGAATCAAGTCATTCAATGAGCTTATTAACAAATTTGTGACTCTCTATTCATGCAACATTAAACATGAGGTCACTATGCTCGATCTTTGCAATGCACAACAAAAGAATGGAGAAACTTTCCTTACCTTTTTGCAAAGATGGTGTCAACTATTTGTCAAATATCAAGGAATAATTCCTGAACAAGAAAAGATGGATATCTTTGTGCACAACCTTACATCATAAATGAGTTATAGGTTACAATTACAATGTCCTCCAAGTTTTAACAAACTCATTGAGAATTGAGTCAAAATTTAGGAAGCTATGGTTAGGAAAGGTGAGATTAAACTCTACAGTAAAGACAATGTTGGATCTTCAAGCTCTAATTTCAATAACAACAAAAATGACAAATCAAAATTTTGGAACAAAAACAATAATATTTTCAATGATGGAATTGTTGATAACCAACATGTTAAACCAATACAACCTATCCTAAATCTTACAAGAAAGGCCAATGCTACTCAACCTACTCAGAGTAGTCAAAACACAATGCAAAATACCAACAATAATTCATCAAATTCAAAGTTACCTTTTATGCCTCACAGAAGGACTTTTACTCCTTTAGGTGAGTCTCTTGAATCTACATTAAGGAAATTGATCACAAAGAAACACATTGTACTTCCTAAAATTAGAGACTATGAACCAAGAGTGAAACCTTCTTGGTGGAATGATAATGATTATTACAAGTTTCATAGAGGGAAAGGTCATAAAACTAATGATTGTCAATGACTTAAACATGTAGTACAAGACTTGATAGAAATCGGTGAAATAAGTGTTGATGGGCATACCTCAAATGAGTCACATACGACTTTTAAAGATCCACTTCCCAAACATGAGAAAGGAAGTTCTTCCAATACTAAGAGTGATAACCAAGCCAACTACAATGTGACATCTTATAAGTATGTTAACCATATATCATAATGTGATCCTTCTCAGTATTATGCCAATGTGATTACTATTAAAGAAAAGTCTATCAGTCAACTAGTTAATGTCACAACTCGAGCCCAATCCAAGGTTACTCTACAAGATGTCTCATCCAAACCTTCCACTTCACAAAACAAGTATGTCTATGTACCAAATTCTATGCCAAATCTTTCCAATCAATATAATCTTTTGGATCAATTGAAGAAAACACCTACCCAGATATCCATTTTAGAGATTTTACTCTTGTCACCATCTCATAAAGATATTCTTGAGAAAACTCTACTAGAGACTCATGTCCCTACTAATCTAGATCAAACCCAATTCCAAGCTATGTTGGTACATTTGAATACTCCACATTTCCTATTTTTTACCGAACATGATGATTTAGCCATTAATCAACCATATAATTCTCTAATCCATATTGAATTCATTGTCCAGAATCATAAGATTAAAAGAGTTCTCATAGATGGAGGAGCTAGATTGAATATATGCACTTTAAAACTAGTCCTTACATTGGGATTTTCTAAAAATGTTGTAGATCCAAAGAAGAAAATTACAATCAAATCTTATGATGAAGAGGAGAGGTCATCTAAGGGATCAATGGTTCTACTTATCAGAGTAGGTCATGTAGTCAAATATGTTCTTTGTTAAGTACTTGACATGGAACACGCATATAACATTCTTTTTGGATGACCCTAGATTCATTCTATGCAAGCTGTACCTTCAACTTATCATCAGTGCCTAAAATTTCCCTACAATGGTCAAGAAATAACCATCAAAGGTGATCCTAATCTTTTTCAATATTGTAATGCTGTGAAGGTGGCTCTTGAATCTTTGGTACCATACAATAGTGTTGGATCTTTTGCAACAATACCCATTGATCCAAGTAATGTAGCATCAATATCCAAATCCAATGGTATCTAGATAGACATAAAAGAAAAAAGTATGGGGGAATATACTTTAGGCCAAACATTTTGTATCATAGAATTAACTTTATCTCTTAAGTCATATGGAAAATTTTTGATCATCAAACAACAATCATAAGCTCCTTCTACAACTATTTTTGGCACTTTTATAAGTGGGAGCACTATATCCAAAGAAGCACCTAAGCAAAATGCTAATCACTTACTTAATAAAGAAAAGAATGAGGAGGATGTCAAACATGAATATGTATTACCTAATGTATATGGTAAATTATATAGTTTATTACAAAAGATGAGATATGAAGGCAGTGGACTTGTGGGATTGCAAAGAGATAGTGTCATAAAACCAATTTCAAAAAATCCAAACTATCAAAGGGATACAACAGGATTGGGTTATAAAGTGGAAGGAACAAAAGAACACAAAGGTAAAGAAAAGATCACATCTCCAATTATCAATAATTTTTTTGATACTTCTGGATTAGGATTCCATAAAGATGGAAAGTGTGTGGATAAGGAAAAATAGAGAATAGCAACAAAACTCATTGATAAACTTAGGGATAATCAAGGACAAAGTGATGATACTGACTCTAATCATTATGAATGGGATTCATTATCTTCTTGTACTGGAGAGATAGGAATTTATGTCATTCATACTTATAGTAACACTTATCGTGAGGGGGAGAGCTCAAGGATTGAATCATTAGATTTAATCCCATACAATACTACCCATAACAATTGTGACGAAAGTGAGAATAATCTTGTGAAAATTAAGTTGAGAGTATGGAAATAGACCTTGCCAATACTATCATAAACCTTGATAATTTCTCTATAAATACCATTACCACCTTTGAAGTTGACCCAAATGATCCATTACCTCTTGTCCATCCTCAACTTATAGATTGAGATTCTCCTAACAATCTAGAACTTGACATTTTCCATAATGATGATGCAATTATTGATTATCTTGGCATTAGGGATCATCTACCACCAGGGGATCATAAGTTGGGATTTAATTTTTAACTCAATGAGATGGATTATTTTGGAGAGGGTGTCAATCCTTTTAGTCATAAATATGTAAAAATTATAAATAGATCTAATGGTGAAAACCAATCAGTGGCAGTATTAGATCAAGAAAAAGTAAAAAGAAAAGACTCATCCAAGGGTGAAAACCTCTTTGAGGTGCCTGAGGATGGAAGGATTAACACTCTTCCAAATTATCTTTATCGGGTGCAATCAACAATACTCATTGAACCAACAGTGCCTCTCAACATTAGAATGAAGGAGTCCAAACGTCTTCTTCAAGTAGTGGCTTCTTTGACAGAGTCAAAAAGGGAAAAAATTTTACAATTTTTCAAGGAAAGACAAGTCAAATTTTCTTGGTCTTATGTCAACATGCTGGGTTTAGATCCTAATCTTATCATGCATCACTTGTCTATCACACTAGGGATCAAACTAGTCAAGCAAAAACTCAAGAAAATACATCCTCATATCGCACTCTTAGTTAAAGAAGAATTGAAGCTCCTCAATGTTAGATTCATTTGATCCATTGATTATGCTAAGTGGATTTCAAATATTGTACCAATATCAAAGCCTAAAAAATCTATCAGGATATGTATAGATTTACGGGATCTAAATAAGGCTTGTCCTAAGGATGGCTTCCCATTACCTAATATTGATATCATAGTTGATTTGATAGTTGGTCATGAAATGTTATCGGGCTAATGGATGGGTTTTTTGGCTATAAACAAATCAAAATTGCCCCAGAATACCAAGAGAAAATTGCTTTTACATGTCCTTGGGGAACATACTATTGGAATGTCATGCCTTTTGGGCTCAAGAATTCTAGAGCAACTTATCAATGGGAAATGACCACTATCTTCCATGACATGCTGCATAATATAATGGAAAAGTATGTAGATGATATCCTTGCAAATTTTAAAACCAGGATAAGATATTCACCCGGATGGAAAAATATAAGATTAGACTTAATCCTAAGAAATGTGCATTTGGGGTTACATCAGGAAAATTGTTAGGATATATTGTCTTGGCTAAAGACATAGAAGTTGATCCTAAGAAATTCAAAGCAATTATGAAGATTTCCTCTCCTACAAATATTAGTTAGTTAAGATCTTTGTAAGGATGGCTCCAATCAATTAGAAGATTTGTTTCTCAACAGATAGATAAAAGTCATCCTTTTCAACACCTATTGCATAAATATATCTTATTTAAGTGGGATGATAAGTGTGAAGAAGCTTTTGATAAGATCAAGCAGTATTTGGAAAATCCACCTACTCTCATGTCACCAATTCATGGAAAACCACTTTTTCTCTATATTTTAGCCACATAAGTCTCTTTAGGTTCTCTTCTAGCACAACAAGATCAAGATGGAAAATAAAAAGCTATATATTACATCAGTCGCACTCTAGTAGGATATGAGCTCAACTATTCTCCAATTGAGTGTGCATGTTTGGTCATGGTCTTTGCTTCACAGAAATGGAGGCATTACATGTTATCTCATTCTATTAAGCTCATTGCAAAAAGAGATCCTTTGAAATATCTTTTGAGCAAGACAGCATTAATAGGAAGATTGGCTAAGTGGGTTATGTTGCTTAGTGAATTTGACATCGAGTATGTGGATAGGAAAGCTATTAAAGGGAAAGTAATTTCAGATCAACTAGTTGAGGCACCACTGATGGATGATCATCCTATACAGAAAAAATTTCCAGATGCAGACATTTTGACATTATCTACACAGGCATGGAAATTAATTATATTTTGATGGATCATACACTCAACATGGTTCAGGGGCTGGAGTGTTATATGTTACACCACAAGGATACACAATACCAAAGTCTTACAAGTTACTTTTTCCTTGTACAAATAATGTGGCTGAATATGAGACATTATTGATAAGAATTAAGATGGATTTACAATGGAAGGTTACAAAATTGAATGTCTATGGAGAATCTTAGTTAATTATCAATCAAGTAAATGATGATTATCAGACCAAGGATGACAAGTTATTGTCATATAAATGTATGATGGATGATTTTAAATAATATTTTTCTCTAATCACCTTTGAGAAAATTCCAAGACAAGATAACAAGGTTGCAAATTCCATGGCTAAAATTGCCTCTCTTTTTGATATGGAAGATACAAAATCCCGCTTTGAGTTCTTAGTGGAATCTTTGACTTACCCTATGTATGATGATCCTAATACAAGTATAATGTGTTATATCATTGGACAAGAATCCCCAACTTATGGGAATATATATACCTATCTTAAACATAATACCATTCCTCTCGAATTAACCAGAAACCAAAAATGTACCTTTCTCTACCAAGCCTCCCATTATATCCTAATTTCTGACACCCTATATCAGCGAGGTCTTGACGGTACTCTCTTATGATGTCTTAAACATGATGAAGCTCAAAGTGTCTTGTGATATGTACATGAGGGTATTTTTGGGACACATTCAAGTGGTCCTTCCTTGGCTAAGAAACTCATGCATATGGGTTACTATTGGCCCACACTTTGGAAACATCTTAGGAAAAAGGAGCAGATTTGCAATTCTGAGAGCCCACCAAATCTAGGAATTCAAGGCTAGGAAAATAATGGAGACAATCTACATGGGTAAGTGAAGGTAAAATTATTATTTTTGGTTCATTTCTCTCTCTTTAATTTTCATTGGAATGTATTTTAGATAGATTTGACAGCTAATAGTGGTTAGTATTTCAATTATAGGATTGGACAATAAATTTGCATACACCACTATACTAAGGAAAGTAGATCCTTAGACAAAGAGAGAGAAAGAATGTACAAACAAACTTTCCCCCCAAGCGTGAGACAAAAAAGAGAGATCTATGGTGGATTATATAACAAAATCTTGTGAGATATAAAGATGAACTATAAGCAACATCCATAATCTAGCTGTGCACAAAACAAAACACCCAACATCAAACAAGAAGTATCATAGAATAATACAACACCATAGAACAAAGTAAGGGAAGAAGAATCATAGGATATGAAATTATAAATATAATAATGTAGAAAAGATATCACCTATGAAGGAAACTATAGATAATTATTAAATGGAAAACATTAAAATCTAAGGCATGGAAGGACATTGTTAGGAAACAACAATCACATCATGCATGAAACATAGCATTACATACCCGCAGATAAGAATGTATCATAAACAATGCAAATCTATGGAAAATATGAAAGGATACCATGTTATGCCTACAAAAAAGAGATAGCATAGCCTTAAAAGAGAAAAAAAGATAATCATCCTAGGATAAATGCCTTATAACATGTATAAGACAAAGCTAAAGTTGCACATATAAATGTAACACAAAAAATCAATGTAAACATATTCCAAAGAATACACACCCAAAAGGGAAAAGAAGGGATATATATAAAGAACACTAAAACATGCTTCCTAGATACCAAATATGCACTTTGTAGAAATGATATTAAAGTATAGAAGACATGTGTGAAGGAGATAAAATAGATCCCAAGAAAAGATGAACTTTTCCCCCCATTGAAGAGGAACAAAGTGAAAGACCTATTGTGCCACTCTTGAACATATTATAAAGAATAATAGAGAGTGGCCCCAATAGGGAATAGAAATGATAAGTAATCTTATGAAGGAGGAATAAAATATCTTGTGTATAAGAAATCTTACCATTTTTAACGTTATTATGAACTTACAAAATGAACTCCATACAATCACAAAGTAAGTGCTCATTATTGTAGCAAAAAGGACATGAGAATTGAACAATAGCATTATTTTGATAAGGTTGATATCTTAATTTAGGTGTAGTTAAAAGGTAGCGGTAAACTATTAATTCCAAGTCTTCTCAAGTGTCGCTAGGAGATAAGGTTATTGTTGGTAAAAGAAGGTGAAGAGGGGGTCGTGGGGGAGGGAAAGAAGGAGTATTTGAAGGGGAAATATAACCAAGGCCTCATTGAGGGTGTCAAGGAGGAATGCGAATAGGAAGCTTAATACCATGCTCATGGATATTGTGACCTAAACCCTTACAACCTTGTCTAGTTATAATATCATATCCTGTAGTATAGATAGAACATAGAGAAGATGGAGAGAATGGTTGATCTTGAGGATGATGAGTAAATGTAGTGTAAGGAGGAACTATGGAATTGGAATTTTTATGTATAGGAGATGGTGGTTTAGGTATAGGGGGAAAATGGTGTCAATGAATTTAGTAATGTAAACTATGTGAGATGTGTTCATTAATTAACCATTTCCAAACTAACATTAGAAATACAAGAGAAAGAGGAGATTCCATGCTAAACCCAAATTATACTAAGGAAGTACACAAGAAATTCCTCTTTCATGCAATATAATATTTGATTAAGGTTGTATAAATGCACTTGTAAAATTGAACTAATTGATTTAGAAAGATAAGCAATAGAGATCTAGGTGCTAAATGTAAGCAATCAGTCCAATCAAGATGTGAAAATAGATCTAAACTAAGATGTGAAATAGATAATGAGGTACTCACCTTGAATTATGAAGAGGAATATGCTTTTTTTCTTTGAAAACTATTGTTCTAGACCTGTAGTTGAATTTTTGACTGTGGATTTGTGATCATGGCTGAAAACCCAGAAAATGCTAAAAATATTAGGCTGTCAAGAATAGGTCGACCATGTCACCATATTCCAGAATAGGTTGACCAAGTCACCATGTTCTTGGGGAACTTTAATGAATTTGATCTAGATTTTTATGGTAGATCTCTATCTGCAACTTCTAGATCTGTACCTACAATTCTCGTATCCTTCTCCTACACATAGAAAACTAGGTTTTTGGGGTTGGGGTGGATGAGGTATTTCCTAAGTCAAGCCCTAGATTGAGGAACAAACCTTAAATTGAAATTTAAATGTGTGAAATTAAATGCTAACATGTATTAGGATTGAACATTCATGGTGAAAGATACAATTACCTTCGTAGATGCAATTGAATTTGATATGCAATCAAGTATGTAAATATAATAGCCCTAACTCAAAGAAACCAAAATGAAATCAAAGAATTCAAAACCTAAGGTATAGGAATGTGTTTGACATGCCATTATGAAGGATGGAAGGACTTGAATGATGATGGGTCTCCTCCTTAGAGTCCAAACTCCACTATCACATTAAAGGAAGAAGCTTGATGCAAGAAGGAAATGCTCATTTGAAATCTCATGAACATGTGTATTCTTGCTCTTTATTTCTAGTAGAATCATAACGTAGCTTGATGGGATGAAAATTAAATTCCCAAGCCTCCTTATATACTAGTTTTCAGGATTTAAAACAAAGCAGGTTGACCTGGGAAAAAAATTCAATCAGCAAACCTGAGACACTTTGGGCCCCACCCCTGAAATCCCTCAGGGAAGAGGTCAAGCTAGTCAACCTCTTCCTTGGGAACAAGGTCGACCAATTTGACCTATTCCCTAAAGGGGTCCTGAAATGGGGCATTAGAAGCCTCAGAGGGAGTGCATAAAGAATCCTGAGATAATAAACCTGTCGGAAGATATGGCCAAAAAGGTGATATAATAGAACCTAAAGGACCATGCCAGAGGATGAGAGATGACCTATAAATGAGGGAGTTGTTGAGAGAGAGAGAGAGAGACCAAATACATGCTAAGGAGGTCTAAAAGGTCTCAAAATGAAGTGCATCTATTTTAAGATGGTACACATACAATACTTTTTCAACTTAATTAGGTTCAATACATCTCAATAACATGCCATTGAAATCCTTCTTAAAAATAAAACCATTTAAAAGTACATAATAAATGGAATGTAATCTATAATACCTTCTTTTGGATTTATCCAAACCTTGTGGACACTCACCAATTTATAAAAAATGAACCATCCCTTGCACCCAACCAATTACAAGGGTTGGGGTAGCTTCTTGCTCTTAATCTTGTAATGCTAAAACTTCTTATTCATTTTCCTCACTATTGCTTATACCATCAACAAGTTATTCACACAACCCTTTACACCTAAGAATATTGGTAACCTTGATTTCTACATCATATTTCATTACCTTAATCACCTAACCAACTCTCTTGACACTCAAATCTTTTCTTAACAAAAACTCTTTCACACTTGGGTGAGAAACCATCAAGATAATCTTTATATTTGATAACATAGGCCTAAATTTCTTCAAACTTATTATAGCAGCAAGGACATGTATTTTTATGAATCTATACATCATCTTTTAATCCTTAAGTGCTTGACTAAAGAATGCCCCAAGTTGTTCTAGACCTTTATAATTATGTTATATGAACATATCCGAGATAGAATCAATATTTCCATAAGAATATAAAATGAAATCCTTTGAAAAATCAATATTTATAAGTGTAGGTGTAGCTACCAATGTCTCTTTACTCAAATCAAAACTCCTTTTTTCATCTTTAGTCAAGTTGAAAGGCACATTCTTTCTCAACATGGATATTAGTAGACTTAATAAATTAACTATATCAAGAATAAATCTCCTAATTAAGTTGATCCCACCAATAAATCTTTGTAACCCTTTCTTGTGTGTTGGCAAAGGGAGAGTATGAAAAGAACTTACTCTTTCTGGGTCAATGGACCATGTTTTGACACTACATAGCCAATCAATTTGCCCACATGAACAAAAAACACACATTTTTTTTGGATTAAGAGATATCCCAAAACCTCTAAACCTTTAAAAAATATGGCTTAAATTATTTAAATGATCCTTAGCCTCTTTAGAAAAAATAGTAATGTCATTAAGATATACTAAGACAATCTTGTACATTTAACTCTAAAAAATCCATATCCCTAGCCTTTTGAAAGGTTTCCCTTGTATTGGACAAACCAAATGGTATTTTCCTATAAGCCATAGTGCCCCATTTGGTCGTGAAGGTTGCCTTGTATTGGTCCTCATCTTTTACTAAAATCTGATTATAACTAGAATACCCATCAATCAAAGAAAATATTTTGAACCAAATACTACTTGAAGGATTTGTTCCATGGAGGGTGGAGGGTGTTTGTCTTTTGATGAGGCCCTATTTAAGTCATAAAAGTCTACACACAACCTTATCTCTCCATTTTTCTTCCTAACAGGCACAATGTTAGAAACCCATGAGGTATGCTTAAAGGGAAAAATAATACTACTCTCAACCAACTTATTCAACTCTTTCCGCACAAGTGGATGTAGTTTAGGATTTAAGGGACTTTTTTTTTGTCTCACATTATGGTGAGAAACCCATGGATTAAACCCTTTCAAATCACTATATTCTCATGCAAAAATATCACCGAATTCTTGAAAAAGATGAATAAATTCATGCTTTTCTTTTGTTGTACATACCTTTCCTAACTTGAGTAACTTACCTTTGAAAACTTCAACCTCTTCATAGTGATCTTGTTGAGTATATATGTTGGATTTTGGATTTTAGCTTCATCATTAAAATAAAAAATTGACTCTAGAGTCACCAAACCCTTTGGTATTTTTTTTAGTTGAATAATCTGCTCACCATATTGTTGTTGCAAATTTTCTTGGTTAGCATGTGAAAAATCAGCTTCTTCCCTCAAAAAATTAATAATCTTGTGGTCATTATAAAATACTTGCCAATGTATACTATTATTTGGAATAGATGGCCTAACAACTATCTTAACATGCTGATCACTTTTACCACTGTTGATTTCTTTAGGAATACCAAATTCAACACCAATAACAACTAATTTATCAACATGTTTTTTCTTCTTTCTATGTATAGAAATCAAATTAAAGGCATAAAAATCTTCAATAACATCCCATACCCTATGCGTATATGACTTAAGAAATTCATTCTTACTAGCATTGTTATTTCTTACCTTATTCACAATTAGCTCACTATCCCTATACACCTTCAAACAACTATTACCTCTTCTCCTTATCCATTCCAATCGATGTACCAGAGATTCATACTCAACAGGTTTATTAGAGAAACTAAAGCAAAATTTAAAAGTTTAAAAATACCTCTCACATTTTAGAGAAACAAGCATACAACCACCATAGGGTCTTCATTGAAGAGGCAATGCAATACCACATGCATTCATATTGGAGGGTTTAAAATGGGAAAAATGGGGGGGGGGGGGGGTGGATTTATTGCCTAAACAGAGGGGAGGGGAGTTTTCTTGGGGTGGGGGTTGGGTTTTTATATAGGAAAATGGGTGTGGGAAGTATTGGGTAGGTATTGGAGGGAGGTGACAAAAAAGGAGGGAATATTTTTTGAAAAATAGGAGGATAATTTAGTATGCCATGAACACACATGTTATGATTTAGGTTCACTAAGTGAAGCCCCTATGATAAATGCCACCAACATGACCTATACTCCTTGAGCCATCGAAATATAACTCCAAAAATTTATTATCTACTTGTCCACCTTGTTATTATATGCTTTTTTCAAGATTTGGTATAAAATAATCAGCCTCATGCATTAAACACATACCTAAACTAACTTCTTCCAACTACTGATTTGACACATTCACAAAGTTTTGAGCTACCTAGTCATCAAGAAGAACATCTAGTATACCTTTGATTTGTGTATTACTTTCTTGGACTTCAGGCTTCTCTTCTTGTTCACTTTCAAATAATTTGGCATTAATAGGACATGGGGTGTAAGGCTCAATATGATCTTTAGCTATGGGATCTAATTTGATAGTTACCTTAGTGCCATACCTAGTTCTAAACAACATATGATATTAATATGAGGACAAGTAGCCACCTATCTCTGTAGTAAAGTCTCTAGATAAACACAAAGAAAAATATGTTGGGATATCAATAACAAAGACATCCAGTTGGATAGAAAAATTGGGACAGGCATGAAGAGTCACACAGACCTTTGATAACTACTATTTTATTAATGGTTGTACCATCAATTTGTACCACTCCTTTAGTTAGGGGTTCGTAGGTAATACTAAGCTTATCAATAATTCCTTTGGGTATAATAGAGTTGCTTTCCTTTGAATCAATCATACAATTATGAACAAGGTTTTGTCCAATAATTTGGGAAACATAAAAAGGAGGTGGTTTGACATCTCTATCTTGTTGTATGCTATTCTTTTCATGGTTATTATTAGTAAGGACAACTTTGGAAGGGTATTTATGGGCTCATTAGAATAAGATGAGCTAGATAAAACATTTTTAAATAACTCTTTTTGACCAGGTATAGACAATGAATCCCACATAGACATGCTAACATTATCCTTTTTCATATGTTCCAAAATACTAAAGGGTAAAACACTCATCTTTGGCTATCCTTTAGGAACAATTGTTGATGTTTGTAGCATCAGTCAGATAAATGATACTTACTATATGATTATTATGAGAAATGATTTATTATATATATCAATATATATAATAATTGATATATACATATAAAGTTAGATTATAATTATTCTCATAATAACTAAATAGTTAAATTGATAAAATAAATTAATGAATAGACATGTCCCATGAAGGGACATGTCTCTTCTTGTCCTTGTCATGTATAAATACAAAGAGATTGATGCATTTGGAAAACATGTACAATCATAACAGTGTGATTACATTTGCAATCAATCTCTGAAATTTAACATGGTATTAGATCCAAGTTGCAAATGTAAGAGAGTAGTTTTTTGATGGTGAATGTGTGACTGTCTCAGAAAATACAATCTTAGTACGAGGGCCATATCTCACAAATGCACCATTGGATTTTTCTAAATTTTGGATATCTTTGTGATAAAAAAAATTTAGAATAATCTCACTAGAGAGATTGGAGAGAAAATGTCAGGTTCAAAAGTTATGACCGATTGTGTACGGCTCTATGCAAAATCTGTAAAAGAGCAAGGTTCCTTCTTTAAAAGCCTAACCACTTGAAGGGAGATCCAATCATATTGAAGGTTGTCATATTGAAGGTAGGCCATTACTCTAAGCACTTGGTGAATATCTTGAGAGTTGATATTCTGTAGGCCAATGCTCTTGATATCATGAGATGATATCTTTATGAGCTTTTGAGTACCTAGGTGAATGTCATGTGTTGACATTCTGATAGGCCAATACTCAAGATATAAAATGGATAGAACCGCCAATGGAGGCAATCCACCTTACGACTTATGGATAGAATCATCGATGGAGGTAATCCACATATTGAGACTATGTTTCTATTGATTACATCATGAGGATGATGCCTTTATTGCTCACATCATATAATTGATGTTTTCAAGTGTCTTAAGTGTTGACATTGGATTGATTTATCCTCCCTAGCTAAGAGGGAGTGTTGATGTTTGTAGCATCGATCAGATAAATAATACTGACTATATCATTATTATGAGAAATGATTTATTATATATATATACATATATATTAATATATATAATAATTGATATATATATATATATATATATATATATATATATATATATATATATATTAAATTGATAAAATAAATTAATGAATAGACATATCCCATGAAGGGACATGTCTCTTCTTGTCCTTGTCATGTATAAATACAAAGAGATCGATGCATTTGGAAAACACATACAATCATAACAGTGTGATTAAATTTACAATCGATCTATGGAATACAACAAAAATAGTATCCACTTGTTGTAATGGCTAAGATTGCACTCCAAGTTGTTCTTTGTTGCCCAAGGTTTTATTTCTTGGTAGAATATAAATATCTTGCTCATTAGATGGACCAGAAACTCATTTTACCACTTTTTTCACTTGGGAAACATCATTATAAGATTTCTATACTAAAACAACCCTCTTTTTATACCTTGTTTTAGTTGTAATTGATGTACTAGCCTAATTAACTCCACAAAATTCCTCTACTTGCTAATTCAAAAGAGTTGTTTCACATCGTTTCTCACCATGTTGTTATGTGGGTGTTTCAATAGGTATATTTTCTTGCATATTTGGACTATTTTTGAATTGTTAAGGCCTGATTAATGCCACCATTTTTGCAAGTACTATGATTATGTGGTTTATTGCATGAAAAATACCACTCATAATCTTGTTCCAAATTATTTTGCATAGGTACAAGATCTTTTGAAGAGCTATCAACATTAGGATTGTAAGGTTGATAAGGTCTTGAGTTAAGAGTTGGTCTTTGGCCTTAGTTATTTGGCTGGTAAAGAGGCCTATTATTTTGGTTCTACTAATACAAGGGCTAAAAAGGGGGCTGACATGCTCTATAACTCTAACTTTTTTGCTTCTTCAAGTTAAAAATTTCATTTCCAAAAGTCTGCAACATCCCCTTAATCTCTTGTAACTCAAAAGAATAAACTAGAAGAGCATTTTCTTGAATATTAGATTATGTATTAGGTGTCAGTAATGTTGGTACATATGGGTTAATAGCTAAAGGGGGTTCTTGTAAAGGTGTTACAAGTTGAACTATAGCAAATATTGGTATGGGAGGCCCTGGGACAATTCAACTAGCATGTATAAGGTTTCTCTAAGCTCTTATAGCTATATCATAGGCACCTAGGAGTATAATACCTCCCATAGATTGGATCATGATGGATATATTACTGTTAAAAGACCTCAAATAGTACAAAAAATCATGATCAACAAAGGGTATTACTATTTGAGGATTTCTCTCCTGTGTCTTCTGAAAATGGAAGTTAAAATCCATGATTTTCTTGTGAGGATCCCTTTTAATTATGGATAACTACTCCACCAAAGACAAATGATCATATTTATCCTTAAAAAAGCTACAAATTTTAGCACCCAGTCAGTCCGATAAGGTGATTTAATTTACCCTCAAGTGTTTAAACCATTGCAAATATTTCCACTTGAATGATGTTGCTAGCAATTCTATAGCAATGTTGCCTTTTGTTGTATGATACAATGCACAAATATTGGCCACATCCTTTATATGTTCAATTGGGGTGGTTTGATCCTCACCCATAAAAAATAGTAAATTCTTCAAGGTAGCTACAGGAATGTCATCATGTTGAGCCAGGTTAAGAGGGCTACCTTGATTGAATGAAACAAAAGTTTGATTCCTAGGTCAAGCCATAGGAATCACTAAAGCTCATTCTTGGAGCAGAAAAACATTGAACATCAATATAGAAATAATATTAATAGTAGGAGCACCAATAGTTGAAGCAGTAGTAGTTGGATCAATAGTATGAAATCTTACTGCAAGAGGGGTAGACTTGGTTCTCCTTGGTTCTCTTGGAAAACTCTAAATACTCAAAATATGTAGATGTGCTTCTAATTTGCACTTTTCTCAAGTTTTAATGAACTAATTTTGCTTTGCCATAACTTAGAGTCACTAGGTATGTACTTTATGGCCTTCCAAAAGGTAGATATTACTATTATACATACCAAACAATAAAAATACAAAGTTAAAAAATGAACTAAAAATTAGTCCCCTTGTCCGACTAGGCATGCCAAAAACTATTATCACTATGATTGCACCCTACTGAAACTTGAAACTCGACAATCTATTGACACACTAGAACACTTCTTGGCTATAGGTGACCAAAAATAGAAGTGAACCTCCAGAGAAGGTCAAATTCCTAGCTACTTCACGTAAACTAATATATTAAGATTTTACAGATGAAAGGTAAGAAGGAGAACATGTAAACAAAAATTAATCCCAAGATGATGCACCCAAAATGATGAAAACTTGTACCACCAACCTAACACACAACTTGATAAATAATAGCACTTATACATTCACAACTCATAAGTTTACATGCCTTTGCATAAACACTTTATAAGGAGGTTGTCACATTCAATATTTTGGTAGGAAAGAAAAACTTTTTATAGCTTGAGAATGATTCTATCAACAACACAACTTATAACTTGTAACATACATAAATTTGAAAAATCAAAGATGGCATAAATAGCTTTATTACTCTTAAAAAGGTGTTTCAATGCTACAAAAATCTATGAAAATGAGTTATAAACATTTAGTCTCCTGTAAAAGAACCCTTAAAGTTACAATATAACAAGATAAAAAAGTTAAAAACTAACTTGAAAAATGAAGTTTGAACCATACTTATATTTCTCCAAGTAGTTACATGAAAATGGGGTACCATAACCTTGTGGTCGAATGCAACAAATAAGCCCAAATTCAAGCCCCTTAAACAACTCTAAAAGGCATATGCATGAAGAAAAATTTAGGCCACATCATCCTCCATCATAAAAGTCCCAAAAATTGCTCAAGTGTCTTCAAACTAGATAAAAAGCAACCCCTAAATCCCCTCAAAATATAAATCCTTTTACCACCCCTAGATACTAGACACTCTCTTGAATTTCTCAACTATATCCCATCCACTCATAATGAAAGACAAAGACAATTTTCATTATTTTTCACCATAAATAATACTACTAAGTGATTTAAACTTAGCAAATATTTTACATTTACAACACTTGAATGCAAAATAGAAACAAAATCCCCAACACTTATCAAGGGTATTTGTTGAAGAGAATATTTTTTTAAAGACAATGGTAAAAGGTACCCTCATTGACTAACCTCTCATAGTATAAAATAAGACCCTAAACTAAACACCTCCATTCATTCAATTTATTTTTCACTCTATGAGGTGGTGCCATGGTTTTTTCTAAGGGTTTGATGAGGGTTTTCTTGTGTAGATCACATCACTTCAAGGCCAAACCTAGTATTTTTTTCTTTTCTTGACTGAAATATACTAATTAGAGCTCTTTAATGAAGATTAATATGAACATTTCTTTTGATTTCTTTGGATTCTCTGAATGCTCAATTCTAGCTCTACAAATATAAACAGAAAATGTTGTTTTTCCTTGGTGATCTATGCATCTATTATTTCTCAACCTTGAGCTTTGTTTGAATTTGTTCTTTGTGGAGAAAAGAATAGAGGGTTAAACCCATTTTGCAAGATGTAGCCTCATCACTTTTGTATATACTTTTTCTCTGCTATTGTGACAGATGCTCGAGGGTTTTGTGTTCCTTTTTGTGACACTCTTTGCATATTTGTTTCTCTAAAAGCATTGTGATTGGTTATTTGAGGGTTTTGTATTCTTTGGCAAGCCATGACATTGAAATCTTTGTTTTCACTACATTTGCTTCAAATGATTGTCATTCCATTTCCTTGGGCTGCTCTTAATACGTGAGCTTGTATATTACTTCTCCATATTATGTTTGGACAATTTCCACATTGTTATTTGACAAATCTATTCTCAATGTCATCTTTATACTAAATCACTCTGTGTATCATATATTTATCACTTTTTTCTTCATGAACAATTACTCCCTTGTATTTTTTCCATGAAACATTCTTTAATTACTATAAGGTATTTAGGTATTTCAAGCATATCATTGTCATTGTCACTAATTCACCATGTCTTCCTTCCTTGGTATGCATGAATATGGATTTGCACTATTCTTGCTAAATTTTGATGTCTATTTTGACTTACATTGTATTTTTTCTTGAGCTTCTCATGGCTATAGTATAAGCATATTACCACCTTTTACACATTGCATCTTCATGTTGCTCATGGTTTGTATCATCACTATTACAGGATTTATTATCAATGTCTTTATATATACCATTGTTTAGAGATTCCTCATTGTCTTTGAATACTTGATGTGACTGCAACAATGATATTACTATTTTTCCCTTGATTATATGATCATTATCTTTTAACATTATCATTTCAATGATTATATGATCATTATCATTTAACATTAATTATTATTGGCTTGTGCATTTCTTGTTTCTATTTAAATAGTAAATATTACCACCATGATAAATCATTTATATCACTTCTCTTCATGACCATTTTAACTATCTTTTTGCTTTGTTTGTGTGCTTGTACTCCTTGTGTAGATAAGATTTATGTGAAAATAAGGTAATCCTCCCTTGTTACAGTGAGATCTCATCTATTGGAAAGGAAAAAAAAGGCTTATTATCATAAGTTTTATGACTGTTCTTTTATGATAACAATATGCGATTTGAAGGGCCTTGAGCTCTATTTTCTTGAAAAATGCTTATTTTTTCCTCTTATCAACATGTAAAAGGACTGTAATTTTATTATTCAAACATGTATCTCTTCTTTTGAGGACAACACTCTTGCTACCTAACATTTATGCCTCCATGTTCACCATTTTGTCACTTGATAATAGCAACTAGTATAACCCTTTAATAAAAATCTACAACATACCCATCATTGTCTTTTGGTGCTTGTATATATTATTCTTGCACTAATCCTTTCTTTTGGATCTGGTCCATTAGGCTCATTGTTTTGAAGTTACACTTAATCTTTATGACACTTTCTATAGCTGAAAGTATAGGAATCTCTACAGTCAAGACAATATTAGGAATATCTTGGCATATCATAAAAATGTAAGGAATATTTATAGTTCATGACAATTAGGAACTCTTTTCATGACATTCAACCCTCTATTATTGGCACTCACAGTGTCTTGTTATGATAATGTACTCTCCTTTTCTATCATTTATGATTTTGCATGACAGTATCTTCCTCTCTACATAACACTTTGTTTTATATTTATTTTTCATGTATTTGCTCTCTATTCATCATGATCTTCATGTCTTTGTAGACATTGCTATTTTTCTCATTATGTAGGGCTTTCCTTAGATTGTCACGTGCATATTCTTGTCAATGAATGTCTTTCTCAACTATATTTAAAAGTCTCATCACATCAAAGACTCCTATTTTATGACTACAAATATCTATTTCTTAACTATTGATCTTCTTTCATCCAGTCTAATCAAGGAATCATCTAACATAGTAGATTATCATACTATTATAACAATCTCTATAATGTTTTTATTTCATCCACAATGCAGGGGTTTGTGCTCTACTTCTGATGTGACCTAGCATCTCTTAATGTTGTTATCCTCTTTGAAATTTTTTGCTTAACCCATTATCTCCTAGCAGGTTTTTTAATTCTCATATCATTGTATTTTATGCTTATAATTATCCTTACTACACCCCTCTATCATGGTAATGACTTCCTTTTAGCATTAAAAGTCATTGTTATGACTTCATTCCATCATGTTGTTCTTAGAGTCTTTTCTCTTTGTCTATCATTGTTTCATGTGATTGGTAGAGATTAACTATGATTGACATTTAGCTTCTTTATTTCTTGTAATCCTATTGAGAACATATTGGTTGTTTGTGACAATGATTCTACCAATTTATTGTCATAAATGACACATATTTATTTGTTAGGATTACAAGCATGGAGAATCTAAATTCTCAACACTGCCAAAAATACAAGAAGATAGCATGTTAAGCTTAACCTTTGTGGGAGCCCATTTTAGCCCACATGTTTTCATAATGTGATATTAATGAAGTAATTAGCAATGAAAATGACCTATACCTGCATAATGAATGAACATGTTAGACAAAACAATGAAGTTTAGATTTGAATGAACACTAATGATGGTTCTCTACTTTTCTTTTTGATACATGTGATGAATGCATAACTAATTTGATGCTTTATGAGAGAAGCTATGTATTTGCTTATATTTCATATGGAATGGTAAGGTATCCTAAGATCTAACCCATTTTACTACCTTCTCTTGTAGGCACCTTTGGGGACAACAAAGCAGAAGGAGTTGAAGGTGTACAACTCAATCTTTGGGGTTCATCATTTTAGGAAATGATGGATCCCTTCTCTTTCTATGTTTTTTCCTCTATAAATGTATAATTTCCTTTTATAGTGTATCAATTTAGTTATTCCCACAGCTTGTGTGGGACACTATTCTTTTGAATTCATGAATAAATAAAGTAATTTTTATGAATAGTTGTGTGATTATTTTCATTGTAAAAGAACTTGCATTAAATCTTTTGTTCACTTGATAACATCTTTTTCTTGTACATGACACATTCGAAGAATTAAACACATTACCTTTGATTTTAGCTATAAATACTTTTCCATCTCTACCTAATTAAGATGAAAGAAAAATTAGGTAACATTTTCTTCTACTAAATTATAGCTAAGGGGTGTTTTTATGAAGTTAAATTCTATTTTAAGGCTCTGTTAAATTATTGAAATTAAAAAAAATCCTAAGGTCTTTTAGAAACAAAGGGCACTCTACATTTATGGTTTTCTAGTAAGAACATAGGTAAATCAATTGTACAAAAATTTTAGAACCCTAGTTTGCATACTATCAATATGGTAATTTCATATAAGGGTTTGGTTTGAGGAGAGCCAAAACCTAAGAAGTAGAAAATAGAGTATGAACCTTGTCATGATTTTATAGCCTAGTTCCCTAATTCATCCCCAAGGCCTATGTATAAACATGGTGGGTAGTTCCTTGATGATAAAGTGTTAGGAAAATAAGAGTTATGTAGAGATGCACTTATCTTGATTGATGGTTATGTATTGTTTAAGTATCATTTCAAGAAGTCTTACAACTATGCTCCCATATCAAAATCTTTGAATTGTAGGTTAGCAAAGCTCATGGTCTCAAATGTTTTTGTTGATGTGGACCTACTAAAATCCCATATCAAATGTTATACATATGAGAGAAAGGAGTTTTATGATGGAATATGGAGGGTGGTTTTATACTTACTAGAGATTACATCTACAAATTTTTTAGGCTTCAAGAAAGAAATAGGGTACCCCTTAGCCTCTGCAACCTCAAATAAGAATATAAAATTTTTAAAAATGATTACAAAAGGAAATATATTCCTTTTGACAAACCCAAAATGGGTGGAGAAGCAATTGAATAGATTTTCATAATTAGAAAGTCCACCATTTGAATTGACTCTATTTGAGGATTAATTTAGAAAAATTTACCATGGGGAATGTCAAGTCATGAGGAAAGATGTAGGATTATTCATCTCCATTGGCATGGTTCTTTTGGTCTCATAAATTTAGATCTATAGCAACAACATAGAATTTGATTAAGTAGGGTTTTTGGAGAAAGAATTAAATAAAACCTTGATAGCTACCAAAATAAATGAAAAGATAAATTTCAAATGGTACTATTAGGCCCAAAAAGAGGCAAGAACAACTGGGAGGGGGGTGAATCAGTTGTGCATACCTACTACTTTTAATTCCACTTTAATTACTAGATATGAAAGATAAATAGTAATGCAAGATCCACACCACATAACACCAAGATTTATTCTCGAGGAAACCCAGTTAAGGGAAAACCCCGGTGAGAGTCAAACCCATTAGATGAATGTACTCTGCTAAAAGTATTGCCCAGTTAAGAGAAATTAGAGGAAACAGGATGAACTTGCAACTTTAGGCTTATAGCCGAATCAACGGGCACACTGCCCAAAGCTCACTACTCACAATATAATCTCCAATATGGATCTTAGTAAGGTTCACCACTATATCTTCAATTAAAATAAGGTGGACATACAATCTTTTACAACTGAATTGAAAAATAGCATCTCTTATGCCAAAATAGTTCCAATGAATTACATAATCTATTTAAAATGTAGAATATAAATACCAACATCTCTCTGTCATACACACTCTTTCTACAATTACATAATGATCTCTCATTTATACTGATTACAAAGAATAATCAATCACTAGGTCGACTAATACCTAATACAACAAAAGATATAAACATTATGCTCAATCTCCAATGTGATCCAAATCAAGTCGACCCAGACTTAGATAAGACCCAAATTTTCATCCATGAATACGCATAAGTGTCATCAAGACAACATCAAGAATCACATGTTACTCCATCAAGTTAGCTAGGATGTAAATGAAGAAACACCAATACACTACCAAAATAGTAAATCTGATCACCTCAACCAATGCAAACCAACAACATTATCATTACACAATCCAAGAACACCAACAAGAAACATAAATACCATCTAGAACCTTCACATCATATCCAATATGAAATCCACACTCATCTTTATCTTTGATTAACAAAAAAACTAAAATATTGAAGTTAGTCATAAAAAAAGATAGCTTGTTGTACTCTGAATCATGAACAACACGAGTTGTGAATGCAATGACAAGGCACCATGTAACAACCAGCTTCACAACCTCTGAAAGATCAAATCCAAGTCATACTGAATTAAATACTCATCCACTATTCATAGGAACACTATGGCACAAATAACTAGAAACTCAATCATTCCTCACTCAAATTTTCATACCAAATTTTTTGAACCTTTGTAGATGGTCTAAAAACACCTATAAACAATACCTTACAATCACAACTTAAGATCTTAAACATATCATCTGATCAACTTAAATCTTCTCCATCGAACATCTTGAACACATTGTCTGAAACAACAATTGATATGTTGACATCAATGACAAAATATTAATGTTAGTACACCCAAATTCCAAACTCTAACATGTTCAACAATATTTCAACAATCTCCCCCTTTGGCATTGATGGAAACATGTGTAGTGAAAAACTGATCAATGCACAAAGACATCACTATATCCACTTGATCACTTTAAATGTATAGTTGCAATATATCCACATGAAACTCTGAGTATCCAGCTTCAACATAATATCTCTTAAACATAATTACCTCTATTTTTTACACAATCTCTCCCCCTTTGACATTAATGGAAAAGGACCAAATATATCAAAAAATTACCAAACCAATAAATAGTCATAAGACTGCTTCCCCTAAGGAGTAGTCTCCAAACTCATCAATCCAAAAAATGATGTTTTGATAGATTCTTTGGACTGATGTCATCAACAACATCTTTAGTTATGATCAAGATGAGCTATCACCTCAAGCTTCTCCCTGATATATTTAAATGTATCCTTTGGAAAAGTATTAGTAAAGATATCAGCAATCTATTATTTAGTAGGTACAAATTCTAGATTTACTTCCTTTTTATTGATTTTATCCCTCAAGACATGATACTTAATAGAAATATGCTTTGTCTTTGAATGTAATACGAAATTATTTGAAATATTTATAGCACTAGAGTTATCACAATGAATAACAATAGGTTCATCAATGTTTATCCTTCAACATTTTCTTCATCCAAATGGTTTGATTACAATTTATTGCAGCAAAAACATACTCAGCCTCAGTAGTAGATTGAGAAATACAATCATGCTTCTTACTTATCCAAGAAACTAGTCTCTTACCCAAAAAGAATGCACCACCACTAGTACTTTTTCTATCATCCATATTACTTTCCCAATCAGCATCAGTGTAAGAACATAGAGTGAAATCATCATCTTTACCATACCATAATCCATATTCAAGTGTTCCCCTTGAAATTATCTAAATATTCTCTTTACAACAATCATATGAGATTCCTTCAGTTTAGCTTGAAATCTTGCAGCAATTCCAACAACATTTGATATGTTCAGTCTAGAATGAGTTAGATATTGTAATCCATCTATCATAGATATACATAGTGTCTGATTAGCACAAGTGGAATCATCATCCTTACTTAATTTGCAACTAGTAATCATAGGATTTACTACCAGTTTTGAATTTTCTATACCAAATTTCTTCAACAATTCTCTGATGTACTTGGACTGTGAAATAAAGATTCCTTTTTCCAGCTGCGTAACTTGCAATCCAAGAAAGAATTTCATTTCACCTATCATAGGAATCTCAAATTATTTTTTCATTTCATCAGAAAAACCTCTACTCAACTCATCATTACATCCTTCTTTAACATCTTTAGGTTCAAATTCAGATAGCAGACATGTTTAATCACTAGCAATCCTACTTCTAGTCTGACCACCTCTATTCTTATCACAAATAATGACATCTTCAAAATGATTAATCCTTACATATTGTATAGTTTTAGGTGTAGGTTGTGTAGTAGAACCTTCAGTGTTAATATCCACTTCATTTTCCTTAGGTATTTTTTGCTCTTCCGGTCCATCCCAATTTTGATTTTGTGCTTCCATAATTTGATTGTCTTGTTCAGTCATGTCATACCTACAAATTATTTCTGATATTTCCATATTCCCATCAACTCTAAAATTTTCACTTTCAACAATCTTCTTCAGCCTATAATTATAACACTTATATGCTTTTCTCTTTGTAGAATACCCAAGAAAAATTTCTTCATCACTCCTAGGATCAAACTTTCCAATATTCTCATCTCTCTTAATGTAACATTTACATCCAAAAATTCTAATATATTTCACTATAGGAATATGACCATACCATAGTTCATAAGGAGTCTTACCACTTCCCTATCTAATCTATACTTGGTTCAAGGTATATACTATGGTGCACATTGCTTCTCTCCAGTATATCTGCAAAATGTTTCCTTCAATCATCATAGTCCTAGTTGTGTCTAGGATAGTCATATTCCTTCACTCAACAACACCATTCTACTATGGGGTTCTTGGAACATAATTTTGTCTCTTTATCCCATGTCCTTCACAAAATGCATAGACCTCACCAAATGTGAATTATCCTCTTTTATCTGGTCTTAGGCAATTTAATTTTCTTATGGATTCTGTTTCCACCATTATCTTGAATATCTAAGATTTTTGAAAAGCTTATGATTTTTCTTTAAAAAATGTATCCCACATCATCCTCAAATAGTCATCAACAAATAGCATAAAATATCTATCACCATAATAGACTCTAGTCTTAGTAGGACAATATAGATTTGTATGTACCAAATCTAACAATCCATTCAAAGTGTATGTCTTATTCTTGAAAGTAGATCTAGTCAACTTTCCCAATTGACATTCTTTGCACATATTGTTAGGCTTCATCAATTTAGGCAAATCTCTTATAGCATGATTAATGCTAACTTTCACCATATTATCAAAATCCACATGCCAAAATCTTTTATGTCATAACCAACTATTATCAATCCTAGCAATCAAACATTTATTCTCAAAAATTCTTAAATGAAATAGATTACCAACAATTTGTGTATTGTGTGTGTGAGTTGTGATCTTGACCTGCAAACACCAACACTTCAATAAATCATTACATTAGTGGGTTAGTACCAAAATATTCCAAATTAGGAAAAATGAACACAATTCCCACTAAAATTAACTTATTGCTTCCTAATTAGGTTGAGTATATTCTATGAAATGTGCTCATGAGATTAAGCATGTAGATTAGTGACTTGACTACCCTAAAATAGAAGATCCAAGTGAGCATGATGTAATGATTACATTATTTTCTCCAAGATCTTTTAATGAAAATCATGCAAGAAGCTATGCTAGAAATAAAATTCCTAACTGAGAGGAGATGTACAATGCAAGATTAAGCTAAGAAAATCATGATTGAAAGAAAATTAAGATTGATCTAAGCTAAGAACAAAATGCATGATAAACTAATATGATATTATCAAATGATCTAAATTGAGTAACTCAAATAATAGAGTTTATTTTCAATGAAAACCTAGATCTACTCTGGGATAGAAAGAGCTTCCTTTTATAAGATTTCCATCAAAATGGACACTCAAGATTCAATGGAGAGGAAAGGCTAGGATTCCTTCTCCCTCAATCCATGTGAGTCGAGCCGTGTGAAGGGCACACAATTGGTCAAACTTGTTCTTGTTTGGTTGGAGATGAGATAAAATAGGCAATTTATTTTCTTTTTATTATTTTATTTGTATTTTATGTGCTCACACGTGTGAGGATGTGTAAATGGGTTTTTTTAATTAAAAGTATTTAGAACTTTTAATTAAACACATGGTTGTAGCAACTAAATTACCTTTGTGCCTTTGATTGGAGATTTGATGACCTGGTTAGGGAATTGATTTAATTATGCAAGCAAGTTTGATTAAATACTTACATAATTTGGTCTAGTTAATCAATGTCTTTGATTTGGGATTTTTAGGCCAATTAATCAAAATTAGGGGCTCTTGGTTTTCTATACTAGTTTTAGGTGATTACATGTACTAGATGCAATAATATTTCATGTACTTCCAATGATTTTGCGGATTCCATTCATGAATTTCAATTTGTAACCTTTATCCAATAGTTGTCCAACACTCAAAAAATTGTGAATTAAACCTTCAACATATAGGACATCATCAGTACTGCTTTTACAATCAAGATTAATAGATCATTTTCCTTTAATCAAACAAGGATCATTGTTAACTATTGGTGTAATTAAATATTCCTAATTATACTTTACTTAATTTTACTTAGGATAATGCATTACATAGTAGTTTTTCATTGAGACACCTAGGATTTTGCATTTCATTTTAGCACAATGTAGGAGAATTTCCACTTTAGGCATGAGGTCCACCTTTAGTGCTCTTATCACATTATCATCCTCTCATTTTTGCACATACTTATTTGTACAATGGAGGATGCTACACATTTGGTGGACATGTGGTTACACCTTGTCTAGTTGATAGGTTATCATTTGCATCTCTCCTAGTTATCATGCATTGCTTGTATATCTAGGCACATATTCATCATACTTAATGAATCGGGCATTATTCATTGTATTTAATTATTTGATAAATATTGAATCAATCATTTGGTGATCATTTTTCCTATCTCTCTTGTGCTATCCATTGAGCTTCTAGATCTTGACATTTTCATTCTTTGTCTTAGGTAAATTCTTACATTACCAAATCTAAAAACACCACCATCATAGTCCTCAAGCTTCACATACTTATCCTTATCACTTTAATCACCTAAAATTTGTCTACTAAAATCTAATCCCCTAAATTTGATCAAATTTTCTTAAGAAAAAATATAAAATTTGAAGGCATAAATTATTAGACATAATTATGTGAGAACCTAGATAGTCCCCCTTGCATAATTAAATCAATATCTAATGTCAAGCATAATTTCTAAAATCAAAGTTTGAAAATCATTTAATTGTCAAAACCTTACTTTTAATATAAAGTCCTAGAACATTTTTTAAAAGAACCCATTCCTCACATGGGTGTGCAACTTAATCTTTATTAAATGACAATTAAAAGGGGATTTATATTTTGTCTTATTCTTCCAACAATCTTGACCAATCAAAAACTCTTGGACCCACTCACATGGATTGATTTCCCTCACCATTCATCTTTACCTAACATATTTTTCCTCTTAATCTCCACCATCCATTCTTGAGGTATTCTCTTTAAAAGGAAGTTCTTCCTTGGCTCAAATGATCCATTTTTGCATCTTGAGGATATTATGCCATTTTTTGTTCCACATTATTTCATTCAAGATCCATCTCTTGTCATTTGATCTCATCTTTGAATTCTTGGTTAGATCATGTTATCCTCATTTTTAGAGTAATTTACATTGTTAGTTACTTTCATTCTAGTTTACTTTGATAGTAGCATTGCTAGTGTTAGCTTAATCTTGCATCATAACTTCATACTAGTTTCATTTATAGTTATCTAATTTTAATTTGCATTTTGATCATCATGGAATGAAGTATGCAAGTATTGCATCTCATTCACCTTTCAATCTTCCATTTTGGAGTAGTCGAGTCACTAATCTTTCATGCCAATATGATGAGAATTTGAAAAGGATTAAACTCACTTCAACTAGGAAGCAATAAGCCACTTTTGGGGAGTTAGCTTATTTATTTGATTGAATACTTGTAATTGAATTCTCCAAGATAATGGTTTATTTAGTGTTGGTTACATTAGAATTACATACCAATTTAAAACCACACATTTTTGGTGCCCACCGTGGGCATCGAATTGAAATTTTGCCCCTTTTCTTGCAGGTTATTTTTGTTTATCTTTTGAAACTGCGATGACCATCACACCACAGTAGTATAGATTATCATACAATAATATGGAAATCTGATTTTATCACATGTAGTTGTGAGAATCATCATACGATAATATGGAATAAGGTATTTTATCGTGCCATGTTCTGAGTTTTGTCACATGATATATCAACTTTGATATTTTATTGCATGTATTTTTTAGTTGTATCATATGATTATATGGCATTTTTTGGTTCACTGTGTTTTATCACATAAAAATTAGAGAGAAATTTTTGAGGTCATTTTGATGCGATTTTTGGCTTCTAACTCCTGATTCAGTTTTATCTTTCTTATGGCTTTCTATTTTGTAGGACTGACACAATTTGTCCAAGATGCTTATAGAAGAATTACTTGTCAAAGGCTTCATCCTACACTTGTTTTTGAGACTCCTAACAAATTTTTGGTTGTAGGATTCTTGGAAAAGAGATACTTTGAGACTACTAATATTGTGGTGTTTATAGGTTTCCTATGTCTTCATCAACCAAATGCTTGTGCTTCCTTTGTTGGTTATCTAGGAACATAACTTAATTAGGTAGATTCCTTGTTGTGGGATTAAGTGAGAATTAGGGAGTATGCTCTCCTTTCTTTAGAGAGGATCAAAAACCAAACATGTTTATTTCATCTTAGCCAAGTGGTCTTTTTGTGGTAAATTGAGAAGTGTTTGGTGCATTCAGGAGAAACAAGGGAATCAGGGAAGTATTCTATTCTCCTCTTTGAGGCAGAATTAGAAAACCAAAACATTCTTCTTTCTATCCTTTTTTTTCTCATTTACCTTTAGAGGGCCCGTCATTGAGGGAAAAATCTCACGAAAATAACCCAAGTGGGACAAGGACTATCCAACTCTTCCAACTCACTATAAAAAATTTCATTGAAGAATAAAGCCTCAAGGATATAGCTATTATCTATGTTGAGTCATTTATTTTTCTATAAAAACACATTCAAAAATAATGTGTGGGGATGTGAGGCCTCAATCTTGCTTGCAAGACTACCTTATTTGAAGCACTTGTAGGGCTATAAGCCTCAATTATGCTAAGTGGAACTACAAGGTGTTGGAAATCTGAGAATAAGTTGTCATTGATGTCAAACATCACTAATGTGAGAGTTATACTATTGAAAAGCTAAAGGAGTTATCAAGTACTTAAGATAGTTATCAGAATAAGGGAGTAAGTTATTTGAAGTTGACATATATCGAATAAAGGAAAATAATGTATTGCAGCCGACATAAGGAAAAAGAGAAAATGGTTTATGGAAAAGATCAAGATTAAGGAACCCTAAGATCTAAGTTTAGGATTATAAAGTTCAACGGACAAGAATAAAATCAAGGTTAAAAAGGATTGAAGAAGCAGATTAGAAGGGGAGAGAGAAAAGAAAGAAAAAGAATGAAGAAAAAGTAGTGAAGGAAAAAAGAGTTTGAAGACAGATACAGTGAGCATAAGGGATTTGATAAGCTTTGGAGGAAAGCACAAACGAGTCAACTATCTTGTAAGGAATCCTAACAAGTTTCTACAAGGTATTATAAATCCATTAACTGGGTAGTCTCTAACATGAATGTTGAAGTTTGTTGTATGAACTTTTTGTAAATCCTTTAATAGGGTGAATGTCATATAGGAAGGATAAAATCTCTTAGCGGAGTAATCCTAAAATACTATAGATGCATTTAATCATGTATCAGTCACTCCTAATAGGGAGAGTCACTTAGAAAGTGAAACTTTGTAGCCTTAATCGACACAAAATTTTAGCTGCAGTGAAGAGTTGTGGATACCATCCCCATCGTATTTTTTCCCTCTAACCAAGGGTTGATGCAAGACCACAAATCTATTTTTTATGGGTGTGTGAATCATTTCATGAGTTTCAATTACATCATTTTGGTAATACAAAAAGGACAATCGGTAAATTGGGAGTGAAACTATAGGTTTATGATTAAAAATTTTAATTAACACAAATATATTAGTACTGATTCACCCCCCCCCCCCCCCCTCAGTACCTAATCTTTCCAGTCAACAATTGGTATCAAAGCTTTCTTGTCTAAGAGGGAAAGTTTAACAACTTGAGCATAGATCTTGGAACATGGAAAGGTATAGGAAAGAAAGACAAATGGAAGAAGCCTTAGATGAAACCCTTGCACAAAATGAAGATTTAAAGAATAAATTAAGAGCATCATTTTCAAAAAGAAAAGAACTCACAGAATGCCTGCAGATAAGTCTAGAAAATCTTGAAGAACTATAAGAAAAGAGCACAAATTCCGAAGAAGTTGATGCAACAATTATTGATCTATTGGAAAAGAACACAGACCTAGAAGAAAACCCAATTGAAGCTCAAAATTAACTTGTAAGTCAAGCTATAAGGATGACTGAAATACTTGAAAGAATGAAGATTGTCAAGGAAGCCAAGGAAAGACTTGAAACTGATAAGAGAAATATGGGGAAAATGATCAAAGATAGAGATGACATCATTGAAAGGATACGACATGAAAATAACACACTAGGTGACTATCTAAATGAAACAAATGAAGAAAATAGGCAGATACTTATCGAGAACAAAAATATGAGAAAAGAAGTTGGAACTTTAAAGACCAATCTAAAATTTGAAAGAGAAGTTAATGATAGACTCACTAAGTTTGATCTAAGCATGAAGAGAATTGATGAATAGATGAAAAGTCAAAGAGGATCTGGAGACACAAACGGTCTAGGATATATCAGTGACAACAAGTTTGAAATCAGTGAATCATCAAAAGCGGTAGTAGAGAATCTATCACAAAAGCCAAAGGATCCTATCGATACACAAGGAAAGAAATATACAAAACCTACTTGTTATAATTGTGGAAAGCTTGGTCACACATCAAATATCTGTAGAAGTAGATCGGTCAACACTCCAAGCGTTACACCCTTTAATGGACATTGTTATAAATGCAATAAGTTTGGACATCATACAAGAGAGTGCAGATCAAGATCTAATAGAATACCATCAGAAGGAAGTTTCACAGGTTATTGTTACACATGCAATCAATACATACATACATTTGAACATTGTAGATCAAGAATTTTACTGACAAGAATACAAACCAAACTGATAAAAACATTGAAAAGAGAAGGAAATATTCCAGCTATGTGTAACATTTGTGGATACTTTGGACATATGACAATGAACTGCAGATTAAGGAATCCAAGAGGAAATTCAGGACCATGGAAATCAACTAGTATGGTATGTTTTATATGTCACAAGTATGGACATACTTAAAAAAATTGCATATACCGACAAGCCAGTAATGTAGATAACAAAGGAAAAGATGTGATTAAACCAAAACAAGTGAAAAATAATATGAAGAAAAAGTGGATCAAGAAGGAGAAAGTCAACGAGAAAAAATGAAAACCCTCTAACCTCTGGGGAGAAGGACTCATCATCAAGCTAAGCAAGTAAGTTTTTGGTTAGGGACCGATAAGAAATTGCTAAATTTATTTCTCCCTTTATAATAAAAGATAGGAAAGATCACATTTTAGCATGTAATAGATACAGTGGAACTCATACCTAAGCAAGTAAGTTTTTGCTTAGGGACCGATAAGAAATTGCTAAATTTATTTCTCCCTTTATAATAAAAGATAGGAAAGATCACATTTTAGCATGTAATAGATACAGTGGAACTCATACTGGACACATTTAATGGAAATTAATTACTATTAGATATCATTACTTTATCATTTCAAAGATAAATAGTTATCGGTAAAAAAGTGAAAGGAAAGTAACTGGTAGAAAATCATCGCTATCAAACAAAAGAGATGACTATCAACAAAAAATTTACTATTGAAGGCATTTATTACCTAAATAGTCATTTGTACACTTTTTGGTAAGTAAGTATATGTCAACGCTATTCATTTTTTTACCTTACTTTTATGAAGCAATCATTTGAGAAGAATCTAAGAATATAGAGCAATCCTTTGCAAGGTGTTATCAACAAGAAATTATTGCAGAAGTGATTGAAAATATTTTTGTGCCCTAGTTTAGAAAAGTCAGGTAAAGTGAAAAAAATCCTAGTGGACGACTTGTATTTGTGGAATCATTTGAGCACAATGGAAACTAATATCCAAAACCCTGTAGTTGTAAGCATCAATGACAAACCAACACTAAAATTCAAATTGTACCCTTTGAAGGTAGATGAGAAGGACAATGCCAAAGCCTTATTGTCATTACTTCCGATAGTCATTCTTACATAAGACATCATAAATTTCATTCACAATAAGATTGTAAAATTGGGAGATGAAATCAATAAATTGTACTACATGGAGCTGAGTGTTGAAGGAAACCTAAAGGATGAGCATAAACATCTAGAGACAAAAATATTCATGCATATGGTATTTCTACCAAAATTCAATGATGAATGGGTCAGATATGTACTAAGTTGCATGCATGAGGAATTTATGTGGTTAGATGAGGAAAGGCCAATCAAAATAACTAAAGACCTAATTCATATGGTCACCGGCTTACCTATGAAAGGAAAAGAATGCACCCTACGTGTGAGCAACATGGATAAGCTGAGACAAATTACTGAAACATCTAAAGATGGGAGATCCATGAGAGTAGACAAGGTCAAGGACCTAGAAATGCATTTTGCAACAATGATTATTGGTTACAAAGTCTACCAATCTAGTTGACCAAACAATGTACCCAGTAGTGTTGTGTATGTAGCCTACAAGATAGCAAAAATGGGCAAAGCCTACGATTTGGCAGACATGTTTTATACTCAATTGTTTGTAAATATGAATTGATTGCAGAGGGATCACAAATAAGAAGTTAAGTATGGATCATTTCTCATATGTTTATACTTTTATGTGAAGAATTTATTCCCTGGCAGAGGACATGTAAATTGGAAAATAGATAAACTAGTAATTTATGAGATAAATAATTATATTTCACAATTAGGAGAAGAATTCAATCAAATTATGTGGGGTTATTTTAAAGAATTTCAAATTAAGATGCAATAACGATGTCGGATACCCCCATCAGTAGTAGAGAATTATAGAGATTCTATTTATTATCTTGTAGACACTGACACATACAGAATCCAACCTATGCAACCAAGAACATCTTGGGTACCAACATTTCGATACAAGGTCACTGAGGACATTATAGAGAGATGTGCTAATCATATACTAATTTTACCCATTGATAGAAAGGCTGAAATTTTTTAAACTTATGAAGAGGCATAGAATGGATCACGTTAGAAATTAAGAAGCCAAATATTTTGAAGAAGAAAGAGAAAATGTTGAAGAAATTGGCAGCCAAATATGGAGAGAGTGAAGAAAAAAGTACTCAATTGGAAGAAGCATAAAAACAAGAAGAAATGTCACTACATCTCCCTTTCACACCGACCAAGAAGAAAAGGACAACACATGGTGAAATAGCCACAGAGACACAAGCCCTACCAGCCATTGGAGAATTTGAGGAGAGTGTACAAGAGGAAATAGAATTGGGAACATCAAGTACTATCAGAAGGAAAGGTAAAGTAGCAATAGAGAAAGAAGAACCTTCAAAAAGGAAAATAATCATAAGGAAGATCACACAAATTTTAGAGACAGAATGTAGAACTAAAAGGAGTCAAGTGAAAACTCCACCGACAAAGAAGATACAAACTGAAGCAAAAGAAGAAAACACAAAATCTGAAAAAGAAATAATTACATAGGGTAAGAAACCAGGAAGGAAACAATTTAAGATACCAACAAACCCTACCGAGATGGCACAATACATCAGTGAAACAATATTAGTTGGACGGATCAACCCCACTTCATTTGCAAAGCTTTTGGAAGAAGAGAAACAATTAATTGAAGATATAATTGCGAAGCATTTTCATGCATACAACAAGTACCCTGGAGATATCAAAGATAATGTACCAAAAGAATTGTATGAGACTTTACTTGTTAGATAGAAATTAGTGTATCACAGAGTTGAAGAGATAAGAACAAAATTGTTAAAACAACTCATTCCACATTTATCTGATTATGATATAGAGATTTATATAGAAAATCATAAGAAAGAATTTAGAACAAAGACATTAACAACTATGGTATTAGTCAATGAAGAATTGAAATTAGAATAGGATATCACACAGTTATGAAAGGATATACTAAATAAAGAGAAAAATGGAGCCTACTCAGAGGCAGGACCATCACAGATTCACAATTCATTTACAATCAATGAATTAATCGACAATGCACCTAGTGCAACTGATATGCAAATCAATAAGGATCAAGTAATCATTGAGAATATTACCGAGGAAATGGAAAAATAGGAAGCACAAGTATAGATGCCTACAGAAAGAGAAACTGAAAAGGTTGACACATCTGTCAACATATCTACTGAACAAAGAACACTGGCAACCGATAAAGACACACAGAACCGACATGATACTATATCGGTTGCACAACAAGTAGAGTTACTAAAACACACATTGCAAACTACTAAGGAAATATTATAAGAAATAAAGAAGAAAGAAGAAGTGTTAGGCACAAATGAGAAGAACCCAATATTAGTTGAACAACAACACTTACCACTCAATCAACCGCAAGAAGATACCGACATAGAATCATCTACCAAGAAACAATAGGAAACTGAAGATACTGAAAGAAAAGACCAGGACAAGAGTGATATTGGTAGAAATTATCAATTATCACAAGGACCAAAAGATTCAGGAAAAGCATAATCTAGCAAAAAAAATGACATGGATGAGAAGAAAGATAAAGAAAAGAAAGATGGAGACAAAAATAATGACAAGGAAAAGGAAAAAGATGTTGATATGGATTTAAAGGAGACCAAAGGAAAAAGGAAGCGTGATGATGAAGAAGAAGACAATAACAATCCTCAATTTGAAATACTCAAACAAGATCCCAAGAAGATGAACAAAAACAAGGATAAAGAATAATATGCAAGAGTGTTACATTTGAAGGCAAAATTAGACAAGGAAAGAGCCAAGAAGTTAAGGAGAAGAGTTCTCATTAGGACACTCAATATATTTGAGGACTTAATGCCAGATGTAACTGTTGATGAAGAAGAATCACTAGAGTGATAATTAAAAGTATATATTGATCAGATCAGTTAATCTGGAAATGATTTGGAGCAACAAATCATCTAAGAAGCAACAAAGAAATTGGAAAACCAAATTATACAGAAGTTATTAACAAAGTTAGCATTTTTTAAAGTTGAACTGTGAAAGGTTATTAAAGCTTTAAAATGAATTTTGACAAAAGCTATAGAAATGTACATTAAATTATGTAATTGTATAGAATTCACAAGTGAAGTAGATAATAAGATTGCTGGTGCTCATAATGAGCTAGTATTAGCAACATACAATCGACCCTCAAAAATAAAAAATTTCCTCGTTAATACTCATAAAGTTGTATCAGACAAAATTGTGAGAATTCTGGGCTTCTCTGAGGATTTTTTACCTTTGAAATATCTAGGAATACCTTTCTTTATGGGATCAAATAAGGCAAGTTATTGGTCTTCGATCATTGAAAGAATTAAAAGTAGAGTGGTGGCATGGAAAGCTTGATGGCTCTCTTTATCAGGCAGAATACTGCTCATCAAATCAGTACTTTCAGCTAAACCAAATTATTATTTAGTTGTCCTTAAAGCTCCACCATCAGTCCTGCTTCAAATTCAAAAATTGATCAAAGGGTTCCTTTGGACGGGTAATATGATAGAAGATAAGAAGATTCCACTTATTTCCCTCCAAGATATGGCATATACCCCTGCTGTAGGTGGTGCGGGAATTCATGATTTATCAAAATGGAATGCGGCCTTTGGCGGTAAGCTAGTTTGGAAAATGTACAACAAGTCCCATACTACATGGTGTCAAATTATGCAGCAGAAGTATTTGGATAACAATGAGCCATCAAGGATATTCTCAATACTTGATCCTCCAAAGGGTTCTATTATTTGGGATTTTATGATCTCTTCTAGAGACATTATACTCAAGTATGTGACTTGGGAAATTAATAAAGGAGATAAGGTTAGTTTTTGGAGAGATTCATGGAATGGCCAACCACCCTTGATCACACTACCCAATATTCAAAATATCACATCAACTTCAGAGAATATTTGGGGGAATCGGGTTATTCACTACATATCTGCGATCTGTTTATTCTCAAGAAGAGTTATATGGAAAGATCCAAAGCAGCTTCCATTATCCAGATAGGACAAAACTCTTTTTTGGGTCATTTTAGACAAAAAAGATGCCTTCCTTTCCAAAAATGAAGATAAATTGAGGTGGGTGCCAGCAAAGGATGGCAATTATTCAATCAAAGAGGGTTATAAGCTCATCCAAAGAATTTCTTCAGATAAGACTCCTTCACGAGCATATTCATTCTACTGGAATAATGTTGTATTACCAAAAGCTGGCTGCTTTGCATGGCTTGCCATTAAGAAAAGGATTCTAACAAGTGATAGGCTAGAGAGATTAAACATTTCCCATGCCTTCAATTGTGTGTTGTGCAATGAGGAAGTTGAAATAGCTAATCATCTCTTGGTGGGTTGTCCTTTTTCCCACCATTTTTGGATGTTCATGCTAAAAAAGTTAAGCTTCTCCTCCCCCCTTCAAAATAACATAAGGGACATATTTCAAGCTTGGTCGAGTCTCCATCCTAGGGCCCTGTTCATAAGACTATGGAAATGCTCCCCGACACTAGTCATATGGACCATCTGGTGGGAAAGGAATAAGAGGATTTTTAGAAAATAATCAGCTTCTATAGAAAAGGTGTTGGAAGGTATTGAAAGGTCAATTGTGGAGGTTACTAATGCAAACCTTAGTAGATGTAAGGTAAATCCTGTCATTACCCCTTGGGATAGTAGAATGCTTAGAGAATGGAAAACATTAGTCATTCCCATAGGATGGGGATTAACCACTATAATGCAACCCAAAGTAGATCGAGCTATGTACAATGACATCCACCTATTATAGGATATGTGAAGCTCAATTTCGATGGGGCTTCTAGAGGAAATCCTAGGAAATCAGGGTTAGGGGCTTGTATTAGAGACTGCAATGGGTTAGTATTAGCACTCACAGTGGCTCCACTGCCAGATGGAACAAATAATATTGCAGAAGCTCAAGCTCTGCTTACAGGTCTAGCCCTTGTCAAGAAAGGAAATTTTAATAAAGTGCAGATTGAAGGTGACTTGCAAGTAATCATTAATGCCTATATTAAGAGACAAATAATTAATTGGCAGCTCAACTATATTTTGCAGTAGATTTGGAACCATTTGGATCAGTGCCAGGATGTTTGCATCTCTCATACTTTAAGGGAGGGGAATAAAGTTGTCGATTATCTATCAAATTTAGGATGTGAAGGGACCATAACCTCAACCTTTTAGTTGAGATCCTTCATTGAGCAATATGAGGATTTGCAAGTATTTATCAAGACTAACATTGACAAGTGTCATCATCACTAATTACAATCCATTTTAGCACATATGGTTTCAGTACATTCACATCACTTGCAAGATTCATTGAGCATGTTAAATTAGTTATTGCCACCAAGCTATCTTCCATGTGAACGTCATCTTTATACTTCACACACCTCTGCAAAACGCGTGCCCTATGTCACTTAGTTCAAGTTTAATCCGGTGACAGCTTAAGCACTATCGATCACATGGGCATTTGTACTTCATATCATCTGAGCGTGTTAAAATTGATTGTATGTTATTCCCATAGGATATTGCATTCAAGTCACATAGTTTGGCTTATTTATATCCCTTACAGCTTCTGCTTTTAGTGCACTCCACAAGATTTGGCCTCAGGATGTTATTTCCATCAGATGTTTGTGTCAAATGTGACTCATGTTATCAGTTCCATAGAACAATTCTGCCAAAAAATTGCAGAATTTGGATTCAGCCGACGGTGGATGAGGACATTCTTCCCCTTCATTTGGATGATTGTGCAATGGATACAATGTTCTCTGTTCACTCTACCTCGATTCGACAGGCGATTTGGCATGTAATTAGGGATGAGATTCTCTCTCCTTCCTCAAGGCAAGTTTTGTCTCCTTCAAAATTAGTGTCAATTTTCTTGTCGAATGTAATGGACTTATTACAGTCAAACACACTTTTGGAGATACTTGCAATGAAAGTAGTACATTAGAAATTCTGGAATGAAAATAAGCAAAAAGTGGCAATGCAACGGTATGATTTGTGGGCAGGACATGCTTTGGTGGAAGGATTGTTTATTGTAATACCCCAAAAATGGGCTATAGGTTCATTAACCTCTTATATTGACACATCGAATGAAATCAACATCAAAGTCCTAACCTAAGGCACATCGACACATTATCGAATCTTAATTGATTATCCTAAATTCTACATCGGGGAATATTCCTTATTCCTATTTATCATAATTATCTTTAATTGAATGATTATTTGACGATAAATCTTATTTATCCCAAAGTTTGATTAATTGAATATTCTGAATATTTAATTAATTAGATTTAATACTACCTCTTAATTATTTAATTATATTTATTCCTATATTGTATTAATTAAATTTTGACAATAAATCAAATATCTCATGACTAATTGATTAAATTCTTATTTAATTAATTAATGTCAATTGTCAAATTTAATAATATAGTTTTTGAATAAAAGTTTGATTTAATAATTGATTGACCCATAAATCAATTGTTTTATTTTTAAATC
Source organism: Chamaecyparis obtusa (assembly GCA_027943335.1). Classification (NCBI taxonomy): domain Eukaryota; kingdom Viridiplantae; phylum Streptophyta; class Pinopsida; order Cupressales; family Cupressaceae; genus Chamaecyparis; species Chamaecyparis obtusa. The sequence goes on from BSBK01006628.1 coordinate 471,507, forward strand.
AGTTAAGTTGAGGATAAATCACTTTATTTATTTATTTAATTCATAATTATTATGCACATTCAAAAAGCAGTTAAACTTTAAATCAAAAAATCAAAGCAAGTTGTTAACTTTTGGAAACTCAACATCTATTTTGAGTTGAAAGCTGATCTCAACTTCTGATTTGAGTTAAAAAGTTGTTTTTGCATGATTTTGTGAATTAATTATCTTTAATTCCTTGTTGACTCAAAAATCAACCTAAGTGATTTAGGGCTTTTTCCATGCATCCCCAAAGGCCTAGATTTCTATAAAATCAAGGCTCAGCTCTTCATAATTCATCTCACAAGTTTGCATACTTACTCTGCCAAAATCAATCCATGAATTTGCACAATCATGTTGGTGAATTGACATCTGAAGAATTGAAGCTTCTTGTGAATCAACAACTTTTGTGAGATCAATCTTGTTTGCAATTCATTGTAGTTTCATATTTTGTTAGCTTAATTTGCATATCAGCTTTTCATATAGATTAATTTCATATCAGTTTTCTATCATCATAAATTGCACAAAAAATCCAAAAATATAGATTAATTTGTATTCATCTCATATCTAGATTCTGCATTCAAATCCTTCATTTAGGTTTTGTCAAGGTCACTGATCTCGGTCTAATATGAGAATACATACTTGCATCTACTAGAAGGTAGTAAATCACCTGGTTAGATTAGTTTCCATTTCATTGCATGATTTTGATTTCTACTAACCCCTAATGTTTTACTAAAGTGTTGTGTCTACAGCTAGGTACAAAATTCACACACACATTTTTGGTGCCCACCGCGGGGCCCTGAAATGGGTTTCCATTCAATTTGTATCATCTTCTTGTCATTTTCTGTTTCAAGCTGTGATTTTTAATTTATGTCCGTACAATTTTCATACGAGTTTTGTCATAAACTCGTATCAGGAGATACCCATTGTCGTATGATAGTTTATTTGATCGAGGATCGTACCATCAGAAACATAGTGTCATTTGGAAGCTCTATTGTTGTATGATCTGATACCCATTGTCATACGAGTTTTTGGACTATCATCTGGGAGGTGACCCACTGTCGTACGAGTTTTAGTGCCAAGTTTCAATTATCGTTTCACTTTTTCAGACAGTTTTCTAGATTTGACTAACAGCTAACATTAACAATTGAAATTTGCTATTTCTAATTGATTTCTACTGATTTTGATTGGGAAAAGCATGAGAGTTCCTAAAAATAGGTAAAAATATACTAAGCGCATTGTGAGGAATTCAGGTAATCTTCTCAGCTGATAACATTTCAATTTGGACTAAAATGAACATCTCACGTGTCTGGCTTGTGTGACCTTTTATTGCTTTCATATCATAGACTTCATTTGGGCTATAAAAATGAACATAGATTTTTTTTTTAACATCTTTGTTACACATAGTAAATAGGCCCTATGAACACTATTCATGGTTCTTGAGAGAGTGGGTTTCCAGAGAAACTCTTCTCAATGAAGGAACCCTTGTAGGTAGGGAGGATACTGAGGGCATCTCATGTTCTACTAGATTTGTGCGTCTTCAACTTTTGATTGATAAATTCTCTCCCTGGAGAGGTTGATAGATCATCAGTGGTTGACATCATAGATCTTTGTGAGATAATCTTTATCTTAGCATGTCAAATTAATCTATCTACTTTGTTTGGGTTAAAAGTGAAAAGGCTAGAGGACTATGCTCTACTCCCTTTTTGGGTAGTATCAGAAACTCAGATCCTTGAATTTGGAACCAGTCTCCATGTGGTATCTTTTGTGAGTCACCTTTAGAGAGGGTTAACCATAGTGGACATTCCCTTAATTGGGTCAACCATGTTGATGGAACCTCAAGCAGTAATAGCCATTTTCACCATGGTAGCAGCAACCGCTATATAAATGTCCTTGTGGAGGAAATCTTCATAGCTGTGGTCTCTTTTTGGGCTATCAGATCTCCCTAGTAGCTCATGATTGATTAATTTATTAGACTGTGTCAAAACCCCAGTGCACCTGGATTGGAGTTCACCCTCTTGAGATCAAAAAAGTTGTAGAGTCAAACCATTACTACAAACCCTAGTGAGGCCAAATTTTCATTTTCTAGGAATATGTGCATTATTGCAAAACTTTTCAGAACATACACTATTAGCACTCCTAGGGATTAGCACATTTAGTCACTTGGTTGTTCATGCGTAGGGTTTCTTTATCCCTTGTTCATTGTTTTCAAACATGCTTGAAATCACTTGCTTGTTGTTTTGCATGCCTGTTTATCTATCAAGTTACTAAGAACGAATCAATTTGGTACAATCTTCAAATTTGGACAGACAATTTTGTGAACAATCTGAAAGTAAAAACCTAAAAATTGCAAAATCTAATGCCAAACACCTTTTTGGAGTCAAAAGTCATCTTGTAAAGTCAGAAAGTCATACAAATTTTGGCTATTGTCTTTTCAAAACCCTCAGATTGTCGTCTGATAGCTTGTATAGTGTTGTACGAGTTTTGCTGCCAGTCAATTCAAAAAAGTCAAAAACCCTGCTATCAACTATCGTGCAAGTTTTGCAACTGTCATGCAAGTTTTTCAATTGTCATTTCATAGCCTACCCACTATCGTACAAGCCTGCAGAAAGTCATTTGAGAAATTTTGAAGAATTGCCAGAAAGTTGTCAGAATTGCTAGATACCCAGCTTTTTCAGCCTATTTCCAGAATCTGTCAAATAAATCATTATGTCAGGATTAGAGTAGCAACTACTGAGAATCCAATAATTTTCCTAAAGTGGCCTTTTGAATCCAATTCATCCTTCTATTTAATCAATTTGATTCTTTTTCATCTTGTGTCAAAACCTTGTCATAACTATCAATCTTCAATCAATCTTCAAAATGGCTAAGTGTTGTGAACTCATGTCTACTATCTTTTGGGTGTCTACCTATACATCCAGGGCATAGTATCCTTCATCTAAGTCCAATCTAAGCTTCAATCAATCAAACCTTGACAAGGTTGCGTCATATGATCTTCTTAAATAAATTCATTCTTCAGTTGTCTCTATCCTATTATTTTGCTTCACCCAAGGTTAATGGTGGAAACTAGAGCTTCCTCACACAATAAATCAGGAGAAATATCTCATACCTTACCTTTGACTCATATCCAGGGTCCAAATCTTGAACAACTCTACAATTCTAGTCTTTACGAAGACAACGGTCTTGGCAACTTTCGATTAAAAAATGGTTACATACCTCCACCATCAACTCACAGAGGCAATCAACAAACTCCTCCTTGATCTATCCCAGGGAGTCCTAAAACTCCTACCATGTCTCAAGCTAGGACAAACCATGGCTCTCAAAGAGCTCAATCTCAACATGGTGTAGATCAGGAACCCACACCTGAAGAAATTGCTCGGTATCAAAATGATGATGAATTCAAGAAAATGATGAGGCATTTCTTGAAGGAAGATAGAGAAACATAATTTTTAGAGTTAGCTCATCAAGGAGCTAAACTTCCTCCTAACTTTAATGTCAAAGATATCATTACACATGAGGAAGAAAATCCAATCATGGCTATGATGAAACAGATGCATTCCCTGCAAGTCAAACTTAATAAACTTGAGAAAGAAAAGGAACTCAAGGAGTTCTCCATGGAGGCCCTATGTCCTTTTCCATTTGACAAAGACTTGTACATGCCACTATTCCCCAAAAGAGTGGAGGTACCTAAATATGATAATTATGATGGACACTCTGATCCTTAAGATCATGTCAGGGAATTCTATACACAATCTATGGAGTTCATGCACGAACCAACCTATCTGATGCGTCTCTTTCCTCGATCTCTGGGGGGAGCAGCCATTCATTGGTTCTCTAGATTGCCTCCTACTATCAAAACTTTTGAGGAGTTGATCAACTTGTTCTATCAGCAATACTCCTACAATATTCAACATCCGGTCACCATGATTGACATCTGCAATCTCAAACAATATCCAAGAGAACCATTCCTAACATTTCTCAAAAGATGGAGGAAAAATTTTTCTCTATATGCCAGGCCTATTCCAAAAACTAAAAAACTAGAAATCTTCATCAATAATCTTATCCCAGAGATCAACTACCCTTTACAAATACAATATCATACATCTTTTGATAAGATGGTAGACAATGCGATCAAAATTGAAAAAGTGCTTGTGAAAAAAGGAGACATCACACTTCAAAAGGACAAGTACGAATCAGGATCCAGTTCTAAAGATAAGAACAAAAACTGGAACAAGAATAAAGGCATCATCAAAGATGGCATTGTTGATACTATCCATGCCCCATCAAAGGTACAAGCTTTCAATCTAACCATTGGTACCCAAGCCATCAAAGCTTTAGAGCAAAAGGTGTCTAAACCATCTCAAAAGAAGGCAGAATACAAATCTTGGTCCGCTGATAATAAATGAAAGTTCACTCCTCTTGGAGAATCTTTGGAATCAGCTATGAGAACTCTACTAGCTAATAACATCATCCCTTTTCCTAAGATCTGACAATCTGATCCTGACCCTAAGCCAAAATGGTGGAGAGAGAATGAATTATGTGATTTCCATCAGGGTAAAGGTCACAAAACTAATAACTGCTTGCGCTTGAAGCATACCATTCAAGACAAGATTGATAATGGAGAAATCACGATTAATAATCCTAAAAGAAATAATGATCACATAGCATTCATTGAACCATTTTTGAAACATGGTCAAGAAGTTTCATCTTCCCAGCCTAATATGGGGGCAAAGGTCAATTATGCTTACCCTGGAAATAATGTTGTTATCAATATGGTTGAACCCTGTCTCTCTGAGCATTGCAATGTCATCATAATTATGTGAAGAGATAGAGATCATCCTTCAGCTAATGCAATTACTCAATCACAAGCTCAGGTGCATCCGAAAGGACAAATCCCAAATTCATCAAATGTCCCTAAGATACCCTTCAATCTTTCTTCTGCTTCCAAACAGAAAGTTGCTTCTAAATCTTCCAATCCTAAAGATACAAGGTCAACATCTTATAGCATTGTTCAAAAACTCCAACACACTAATGCAAAAATCTCCATGTTTGAGTTGCTTTGAATATCTCCAGCTCATAAAGCTATTCTAGACAAAGCTTTGCTCAGATCCAATGTTCCTGACAACCTTGATTTAGATAGGTTCTAGACTATGGTTGGACATCTTACATCTCCACAATATATCTCCTTTTCAGAGGAAGATGACAACTCCTTGAGTCACCCACATAACCAGCCCTTGCATATAAAAGTCTTGATCCATAACCATAAAGTCAAACGTGTGTTGATAGATGGGGGCATTGGCCTAAACATTTGTTCTTACAGCTTGGTCACACAATTGGGATTTTCAGAATTGGCTATTGATCCTAGAAAGAAAATAACTATAAAAGCCTATGATGAATAAGAAAGATCTTCTAAAGGCACCATTGTCTTACCTATCAGAGCAAGTCTAGTTATCAAGGATACCATAGGTCAAGTTCTTGATCTACCTTTGGCTTACAACATTCTTCTAGGAAGACCATGGATACATGAAATGAAAGCTATTCCTTCTACATTCCACCAATGTTTGAAATTTCCTTATGAAGGAGTAGAGGTCACTATTCTGGTGGACATATCCACCACTTGCAATACATTGAAGGAAAGTGTAGATAAACTTGTGCCTAATAACAGAGAATATTCCATTAAGTCAACAAAAGAAGCATCCACATCTAAAATGGAAGACATTGCAAAAGGGTCAATATCAAAGAAAATGGTATGGGAGAATATACTATAGAGCTAGTATTATCTTTGACATCTCTCCCTATCTCACCTAAGTCTTATGGACAGTCTTTAAAACAATCTAAACCAGACTCTAAAGAACCTCTCGAGGCATATAAAATAAATTTTGTGGCAGAACAAGTCTCCAAGCAAGAATTTGAAGAAGATGAAGTTGTGCTTGCATGGCTATACAAGGATGAACCTAAATCTCAAGTTGTTCAAACTAGTGACTCTACAGTATCCAGAATTCCTTCTAAATCATATGGCCCAGGGAGTAAATTGATAGCTAAAATGGGATATCCAGGTAAAGGACCTCTAGGAATTAGAGAAGAAGGTCTTATGACACCTATTTCACATATTGGTAGGGCAAACAAAGATATTGTTGGCTTAGGCTTTAAAAAGAAACCCTTCCACCTCAAAGGTAATTATTCTCATGTCATAGAGCATATCGCACTAGGAGAACCCCTCCTTAAGAAGGAAGAAAATGAACCATCAAATAGTGATTCAAATATCTCAAAACTTATTCCTTATGAGCGTTTGCTTAAGGAAATCAAAGACCTTCTTGATACAGAAGATGATCCAATAAAAAGAATTAATGTAGTAGAAACATAAGAACCTACTATAAAGCAAGGGACAATTGCAACACAAGAACCAACTAATCTCGAAGGCAATCAAGAAGAGGAAGGTGGAAGTTATTCTGAGATAGATTCTCATGAGTATGAATTCAAATTAGAATCTGAGGGTAACCCTTCTTGGGGTATTCATCCTAACTTTACTCATGTTCTTAGATTTCCTAGAGGCATAGATGAAGAATCTAATTACTATGAATGGGGAGCCATTCCAGAAGAAGATGAGCTTATTACAGAGAAACATGTTGATGTTATTCACCAATATGCACCTAAACCCAATGTGAGTCTAGAGCGAAGTAATGAGCTTAACAAGTCTAATCCACTGATGGCTGAAGTGGACTTCCACAATGACATTGAGCCTATTCATGAATTGAATGTCTTAAGTTGTAATATCACCTTTGAACTTGAGCATCGGGTTAGAACCAATGATGATAGATCCATATTTGTAAACACTCTTTCCCAATCTTTCACCACTTTGACTATCCAACATCCTAAACTCCTTGATCAAACCTCCACAAATCCAAACCATGGTATTTATACCTTCCTGAATGACTATGCCCTTGCTTGCTACCTCAATGTAGTTGAGCCTATGAGGACTTCCATCCGTGAACCAAGCATTAGCATGACAGAGTCAGACATCAAGTATCTTAGTTAGAAAAATAAGAATAAGAATAAAAAGAAAAGGAGTTCTGAGGGTGAAAACCACTTTGTGGCAGTCTTAGAACCTACAAAAGTAAAAATAAAAAATGTATCCGAAGGTGAAAACCTCTCTGAGGCACCTAAGGATGAGATATTTGATGTCCTTCTGAGTCATTTATAGGATAGATCTCCAGTTCTAATTGAGCCCACTCAATCCATCAACTTGGGAACATCAAAAGAACCACTGTTGATTCATGTAGCACAATCTTTATCAGAAGAAGAGAAGCAAAAATTTACTACATTCCTAATAGAAAAGAAGATCAACTTTGCATGGAAATATTTCGATATGCCAGGGTTGGATCCTAATCTTATAATGCACCATTTATCTATAGCTCCAAATGTCAAACCTGTTAAGCAAAAATTGAGAAAGATGCATCCTCATGTTGCACTCTTGGTAAAAGCTGAATTAGAGAAGCTACTAAAAGCCAGATTCATCCATGTTATTGACTATGTTGAATGGATCTCTAATATTTTACCTATTTCAAAACTAGATAAATCAATCAGAGTGTGTATAGACTTTAGAGATGTAAACAAAGCATTCCCTAAGGATGATTTTCCACTACCTAACATTGATATGATAGTGGACATGACTGTGGGTTTTGAGATGTATTCTTTAATGGATGGTTTTTTTGGATATAATCAAATAAAAATTACTCCAGAGGATCAAGAGAAAACTTCTTTCACATGTGCATGGGGTACCTTCTGTTGGAATGGCATGCCATTTGGGCTTAAGAATGTCGATGCTACATATCAGAGAGCTATGACATCTATTTTTCATGACATGATGCATAGGACTATGGATGATTATGTTGATGATACTTTAGTGAAATCTATGATTAGAGCTGAACATCTAAATGACTTGAGAAAGATACTAGATAGAATGGAAAAATTTAGTCTCAGACTAAATCCTAAGAAGTGTACTTTTGGTGTCACTTCTGCAAAACTCTTAGGATACATAGTCTCAAAGAAAGGCATTGAAGTTGATCCAGCTAAAGTAACAGCTATAATGGAGATGCAACCTCCCAAGAACATCAGTCAAATGAGGACATTGCAAGGGAGAGTTCAATCTATCAAAAGATTCATATCACAGCTAGCAGACATATCACAACCTTTTACAAAAACATTACATAAAGGTGTGACCTTTGCATGGAATGAAGAATGTGAGAAGAACTTTGACCATATCAAAAAATATCTATCAAATCCTCCTATCTTGATTCCTCCTATTCAATGGAAGCCATTGATCTTATATGTCTCTGCAATAGATACATCACTGGGGGCATTGCTAGCACAACATGATGAGAACAAGAAGGAAAGAGCTATATACTATATCAGTAGAACATTGGTTGCATACAAAAAGAACTATTCAATGATTGAGAAAGCTTGTCTAGTTGTGATCTTTGCATCACAGAAACTGAGACATTGCATGTTAGCTCATACAACTCAATTGGTAGCTAAGATTGATCCACTAAAGTACCTACTAAGCAAAGCCGCCCTCACGGGTAGATTAGCTAAATGGGTCATGCTCTTAAGTGAATTTGACATTGAATATGTTGAAAGAAAAGCTATAAAAGGATAGGTTATTATTGATCAATTAGCAGAGGCACCTATGATTGATGATACACCAATGAAAATGGAATTTCCAGATGCCTCTATCATGACTCTTTCTTCTAGAGAATGGCAGTTGTTCTTTGATGGCTCCTATACATAGAATGGATCTGGAGTAGGAATATTGTTCATAACTCCTCAAGGATACTCAATCCCAAAAGAATTCAAATTAAAGTTCCCTTGCACAAACAATATTGTAGAATATGAAGCTCTTTTGAATGGTATGAAAATAGCAATTGCGTGGAGAGTAACAGAATTACACATTCCTGGAGACTCACAACTTATTATCCATCAAGTCAATGATGTATACCAAACTAAAGATGAAAAGCTCATTCCATATAAAAGAATGGTAGATGATCTAAAGAAGTATTTCATATCTATCACATTTGAGAAAATTCCTAGAACAGAGAACAAGGCTGTCGATGCAATGGCAATGCTATCTACTCTATTACAACAACCTGAACATGAGCTACATTATGGGTTCCTGGTGGAAGCACTATCTTATCCTGCATATGATTCCCCTGAAACCCACATGATTTGCACTATTGTTGGTCATGATTCATCCAAATACAAAAACCTTTTTTCCTATCTCCAAGACCAAATCATTCTTGATACCTTTAACACACATGAAAAGAGATACCTTATCCGTAATGCCTCCTGATATGTCATCATTGGTCATGATCTTTACAAACAAGGTCTAGATGGTATGCTACTTAGATGTTTAGAATGGGAAGAGTCTCAATGTGCATTAGAAGAAGTCCATGATGGTATTTGTGGGTCACACTTGAAGGGTTTAACGCTAGCTTGAAAACTTATTAGGGTTGGGTACTATTGGCCTAAAATGGAGAAAGAGTCTATCAAGTTTGCTAAGAACTGTCAAAAGTGCCAAGTGCATGGCAACTTAATTCATGCTCTAGGAAGAGATCTAATTCCTTTCACTACACAATGGCCTTTTCACCAATGGGATTTTGATCTTATAGGAGCCATACATCCCCATTCTTCTAATGGACATACCCATATTATCACAACTACTGACTATTTCACAAAATGGGTAGAAGCAGTTCCTTTGACTCAAGCCACTAGGAATCAAATATCTATGTTCATCCTGAACTATATCATATGCAGATATGGGATCCCTCATTCTATAATCATAGATAATGGTGGACAATTCAAGAATAAAGATCTAGATAATCTATGTGCCACATTCAAGATAACACAACATTGGTCTTCTATCTACTAACCTCAAGGGAATGGACAAGCCGAGGCTTCAAATAAGAATCTATTGAAAATCTTGTACCGTATAGTTAATAAGATAGGAAGAGATTGGCATCTCATGATCAATCCAGCTCTCTGGGCCTACAGAACAAGTATCAGAACGCCCACTGGGGCTACACCATTCACTTTAGTTTATGGGTCTGAAGCAGTCTTGCCTATTGAGGTTGAAATCCCATCACTAAGAATCAGAATGCATGGTCTAGTAACTGATGATGACTACAAAGTGTCTAGGTTGCAAGAACTTGAACTATTAGATGAGCACAGACAAGTAGTGTATGATCATCTCAGACTATATCAAAAGAGAATGTCTAGAGGATACAAGAAGAAAGTTAGACACAGAGAATTTCAGGTTGGTGATCTAGTCTTGAGAGAGAATCCTAAAAATCAATCACATCGAGAATGCAAGGGGAAGTTTGAACCCAACTGGCTGGGTCCCTTTGTAATCACTGCTACTTTTGGCTCTGGTGCCTATCAACTCTCAATGACTAAAGGAGAATAGCTCTGAGAACCAATCAACATTCTCCATTTGAAGAAATTCTACGCCTGAGGCATTCAGTCTATGGTAAAATGTCCTAAAAAAATCTTAAAAATCTAAAAAAGCCCTGGAAAAATGAACATCTTGGTGAAAACCTAGCAATAGGCACCTTGATGATTCACAAAAAATTCAAAAAATATCAAAAGTACAAAAAAATTGGAAAAATGAAAATACAAAAAAAATGAGAAAAAGAAGAAGTGCCTTGGTGAAAACCTGGAAACAAGTGCCTTGGTAGCAAAAATAGAATCTCTTCCAAGATGGTGAAAACCTAGCAAATGGGTGCCACTTGTTTCAAAATGCTCCATCTATCAGTGCAATCTTGGTCTTTCCCAGCTTTCAGTCTTGCTTTAGTTTGTACATATCTCCTAGTTTATTTACAATTTCCTATTTTCAATACATCGATATGTACACCAATAAGCTAAAGCATCTGTATCCTATCAATGTTCAAACTTTCGAGCAATCAAAGTCATATCCTATGGCCTCCAATGTATCTTAGATGTATCATATCTAGTCAGAGTCCTTTGAAGCTTCATTTGAGTCAGTCAGTCTATCTCATCTCCAGAAAGGATTTTGCATCTACAACAACATAATCAAACATCAAACTCAAACTGAAAATAATCTATGCTTTTTACATACTTTTATCTCCTTGTATGCTTACTGATTCGCATTGAGATTTTGCATATTGTGTCCCTTCGAGCTCTTTGATGATGTCCTTTATAGGATTTGGGGAGTGATGACTAGGGGCATAATTTTTTCTTTGTCTTCTGCTTGTATGTGAAAATCTAACAACTTTGAAAATTTTGGATTGAAATGGTGTCCGTCTGTAAGAGCCTCTATCTCAAATTGGATGGCCATGCATACCTCGACCATTGATACCCAGAAAATTCAAGGAAGTTTCATCTAACTATTGTCTTTTTTGAGTGAGTTCTTTCTCCTATTGTGAACTGCAATCTTACCTAAGGATGTGAATGATAAAGGGTCACTACAGGTAATTCACATTGGACTTGGAATGATCTCTTGACTGTTTGATGTGTTTGTAATGCAAGGCGTATTCAAGTCATCATGACATTTATGTTCTGATGCTTATACAAATTGCTATATCAAAATGGACATGATATTCAAGTCATCCTGGCATTTGTGCCTTGGTGCTTATATCTAATCCAACATTTTGAAAATAAAATCAATATTCATATGTCCATGGTTGCCTAACTAGTGGGCATTGTATTGGTTCTTGCGCATATAAAATTGATATTCATATGTCTATGGTTTCATAACTAGTGGGCATTGTATTGATTTATCCAGTTACTTAAAAATTCAATGATGAGAATGACCGACACATGATCAATGAATAGGTCCTAAGTCTTAGGTTGCATTTTACTTTGAATGTTTCTTTGCATTTTGCATGTTTGCATGATCTCACAATGGCTAAATGAACTTCAATGCTTAAACAATTGTTCAATTGTCTCTTCAAATCTAACAAGAGTTGAAACCTAACTTGAAGGTCTCTTCACAGAACCGCAAGCAGTTACCCTCCTGGGTTAAACATCCTTTTTGACATAAGACTGAGTACTTGTCTTCATCAATACCTGCAAAACATATCATGTGTATTGTTGCATTTACATATAATAATCATATGTTACATTACAATACATCCATGTGCATAAGCATAAATCATACATACATCTTTCCATAATCAAATACATTTGCATAACATCCATACATATGAAAGAAATCATTGCATTTCATTAATCCATACATTCATTCTACACTACTCATAGCATAAACATCACATGATATCATCATAAATCAAAACATGACAAGTACACATGAAGTCATAACCAAAATATCGATCTCATATATATATCAAAAATCTTGAAACTAGTCAGGGGTGCACTACTAGCACAGTATACAAAGAATGAGCCCATGTGAGCTATCAAAGTTAGAATAGTATCAAAATCAAGGGATAAAAAGAGTATCAGAACATATCAATGTAGATCAACTGTCAGCCTACTCCTCTGCATCTGGTGGAGGTGGAGGTGGTGCATCTGGTACTGCCTCTACTCTAGGTGCTCTAGCTCCCTCTGATGCCATCATATACTGAGAGTATGTAGGGACCCTCTGTGCACCAAGAACAATAGTGTAATATGTGGACACATAATAGGCCATTAGTGAGGTCTGATGAATCACCTCTACCTGTAATCTTTGTACCTCTGCACGAAGCTCAGTGCGCTATCTATCTACCTCTAAATACCTCTCCTCCCACCAAGCATTGTGAACCTTTAGGTCCCTGACCTGTAATCTAAGCCATCTGATAGTCTCTTGTGGAGTAAGAGGAATAGTAGGATCAGCATTGGCTACTGGAATCTCAGTATCTGGGGCAACCTACTCAATGGTCTCTACTCTCTGTGCCTTATAGCATCTGACCTCAACACCTAGATCAAAACCTATGTCATCCTGTAATTGATCAGGGCCATCACCACCTACAACCTACTCAGATGCCAGTACCTCATCAACTGTACCAACACTCCCTAGAGTACCTCCCTCTCCCCTAGCTCATCTATGAGAACCTGTAGATCTACCTGCTATGGAACTAGTGGGATGAGGGGGCCACATCTATCTTGATGGTCTCTGCAGAGGATCCATCTCTCTAGGTCTTGGAGGTGTGGGATGCACAATAGGAACCTATGTGGTTCTGGGACCCCATCTCATCGGTGCACCGATAACATCCATAGCCTCCTCCATGGATGATATCAACTCTATAGGATCTAAGAACCTATGGATAGGATGGTCAACAAGCTAGGCAATGAATCCATCTATAACTCCAGCATCAAGTACCTCTAGTCTTTACTCCCAATCTCTACCAATGATGCCACTGTACTCCTATGAACACAAAGCATAAGAGAGCCTCATGGTCCATCCAAGTCCAAGCTCATGAGCTATCCGAGCATAAGTAGCATAATCCTCTGGGGCATCCTATACTCATCTATACTGCCGCCAGACCCTGGTAATAATGAATCTCTCTAAAGTGGAGGATGACCTCCCGATCAGCACACAACTCTGAAAGAAGAAACTAAATTGCTCTTGTGCAGTAGGCCAAGGCTCTATACCCACATATGGTCTCCATCAAACAAAATTCATAACATCAAGGCATCACCTCCAATACTCTACATGGCCCATACACCCCTATATGACATATCCGGCATATATATAAATAACAGGCTCCTAAGGCTGCCTCTATGAGGTACATACTGGTCTCAACACTAGGATATGCTCCCACGCTCAGATCTGTAGAACTAAAGCTCCAGCTGCAAAAGACTTGCTCTCCTGATACACTACCTTGTGCAGAGAACATATGTGCCAATAGACACTAACCCCAAGCCAACTCAGAGGGAGTCACCATCAGACATGCTACCATTAGGGCCCAGCCCATCAAAAGACCATTATGCTGATGGGTCGACATGATAATCCCTCCTATCATCCTAGTAATAATACACTCTAGCCAGTGCGTCTATCCATAACATTGTACTAAGGTCTCCCAGGAAATAGAGGCAGTCATCTGGGTATCATCTCCAAAGAGACGTCTGAATGCTAATAGACCTGAGTTCCTTGAACTCACATACTTTGACCATCGTCTGACATGGAAAGGTATACACAGTATTTGGTACACATCCTCTGGGGTCACAGTAATCTCCCCAGTCAGCAAATGGAAAGTATGAGTCTCTAAATGAAATCACTCAATCAAAGCTGTCAAAAGTCTGTGATTTACCCTAATCTTAGGTAAATGTATAAGAAAATTGAATCCACATGATGCAAGGTGTACCCTCATGGGGTCTGGCATCGAAACACAGTCTCTGGGTGGCTGGATGTGAGATACACACATGAACATCTAGATATATGACCTAAACAGTACAAAAACAAGGAACCCTATCAGTAATTCAGCTACAGAACAGGTTACAAGTGCAGTAATTAGATAGTTTAGTATTTCAAAAGGTAGGTCAAAAGGTCATCAATTAGGCTAAGTGATCAGAAAAATAAAAATTTTGACCTAACACTGAGTGTTTGGCTCACTATTTTTCATACAACACTTCAAATTGGCATGGAAAGTCGTACGAGTTTCAGCATCCTACCATATGACAAATCATAGTGATACGATAATGCATACATCATTGTACAAGTTATGAGGGACCTAATGAAACTTCATACGACTCTTGGGTCCCTCTGATACAAGTCTTGGGGGTTAATGAAATGAAAACCTATCTACAGTTCAAAAGTTGTACGAGTCTCACTGGAGAATTTTACAAGTTTCCGTGCATTCAAAAATTTAAAATTGAAAAATGTAGAAAAATTACTAGAAATGCTATAAATATGGAAAAAATTGACTTTTCAGAGAAGCAAAGAGGTCCACCTACCAAATGTCCATACTGCTGAGGTCTCTGGTGTCTTCGGCTGTGCTCAAATCGATGTGAACTCATAGGAACCTTCATCTCTACCATTTTCTTGCTCAGAGGGCTCCACAAGGTTTCTAAAGTCAAAAGGTTGAAATGAATTGAAAATGACCCTTCAAGCCTTTATATAGCTTTTGAACTAATTTTCAAAAGTGCTCCGCTTTTCATGAAAATTGCACCCCTGGCTAATTTCGACGTTCTGAACCCATTTTCAAGATCAAAATCAAAATCTGAGATCGTTTACTATGTCATGATTTAAATTTTTCGGACCCAGGATGGTCTACTGCTTGCATAATCGACCTTCAATCATCATAGAAATCTAGAATTCAACTTAATTGATTATCTTACATCAAACTATCAAAATTTCAACTTGGTCAACTATGGTCAACTCATGGTTTCACCTAGTCAAACTTGGTCTCTAGGACCTCTAAACGATGTAGAACGCATTCTCGAATGTGTTTCACCACTTCTCAAATCAATTAACATGCTTCTAAACTATCAACGTTGACTTTTCTTGTTAAATTTCAATTTTAATCCCAAAGGGGGCATGGTATTACACATCATTCAAAGTCTATAATCTAATTTGAAATCAAATCTTTCCTTAGTAATCAAGACAACAACCACGTCTAGTTGTTGATTCATCAAAAGACCTCATCGCTTGGGGCATATCAAATTCATCAAGATCCATATCGATCTGGTATTCTCTTAATCTTGTAAATTGTATCAGTTTTTCGTAACCATCGGTTCATTAGTGTTATTTCCTTGGTTCTTCGTAACTGAAGGGTTCAGATGTGATACCAATGTGATTCTTATTGACAATCGGGTCTAGAATCAGTCACTCACTTCTTCGCAATCATAAGGTTTAGAATCAGGTGTTTTGACACTTCTTCACAATCATCAGTTCATTGTTGTTATAGTTAACATTATCTTTGGTCATTCAGGACCTAATATCTTCGAATCTTTCAATCAATTTCTGTCTCATATCATAGTTTTTGTCTCATATCAATTTCAATTTCAAACATCAGTTTCAACATCATACATAGACTGTCTTTGAACCACTGCACTTCGCACAGTAATTCAAAGAGGGGCAAAATGTAATACCCCAAAAATGGGCTATAGGTTCATTAACCTCTTATATCGACACATCAAACGAAATCGACATCAAAGTCCTAACCTAAGGCACATCGACACATTATCAAATCTTAATTGATTATCCTAAATTCTGCATTGGGGAATATTCCTTATTCCTATTTATCATAATTATCTTTAATTTAATGATTATTTGGCGATAAATCTTATTTATCCTAAAGTTTGATTAATTGAATATTCTGAATAATTAATTAATTAGATTTAATACTACCACTTAATTATTTAATTAAATTTAATTATATTTATTCCTAAATTGTATTATTTAAATTTTGACAATAAATCAAATATCTCATGACTAATTGATTAAATTCTTATTTAATTAATTAATGTCAATTGTCAAATTTAATAATATAGTTTTTGAATAAAAGTTTGATTTAATAATTGATTGACCCATAAATCAATTGTTTTATTTTTAAATCAGTTAAGTTGAGGATAAATCACTTTATTTATTTATTTAATTCATAATTATTATGCACATTCAAAAAGCAGTTAAACTTTAAATCTTAAAATCAAAGCAAGTTGTTAACTTTTGGAAACGCAACATCTATTTTGAGTTGAAAGCTGATCTCAACTTCTGATTTGAGTTAAAAAGCTATTTTTGCATGATTTTGCATGATTTTGTGAATTAATTATCTTTAATTCCTTGTTGACTCAAAAATCAACCTGAGTGATTTATGGCTTTTTCCATGCATCCCCAAAGCCCTGGATTTTTATCAAATCAAGGCTCAGCTCTTCATAATTCATCTCACAAGTTTGCACACTTACTATGCCAAAATCAATCCACGAATTTGCACAATCATGCTGGTGAATTGACATCTGAAGAATTGAAGCTTCTTGCAAATCAACAACTTTTGTGAGATCAATCTTGTCTGCAATTCATTGTAGTTTCATATTTTGTTAGCTTAATTTGCATATCAGCTTTTCATATAGATTAATTTCATATCAGTTTTCTATCGTCATAAATTGCACAAAAAATCCAAAAATATAGATTAATTTGTATTCATCTCATATCTAGATTCTGCATTCAAATCCTTCATTTAGGTTTCGTCAAGGTCACTGATCTCAGTCTAATCTGAGAATACATACTCACATCTACTAGAAGGCAGTAAATCGCCTGGTTAGATTAGTTTCCATTTCATTGCATGATTTTGATTTCTACTAACCTCTAATGTTTTACTAAAGTGTTGTGTCTATAGCTAGGTACAAAATTCACACACACATTTACAAGGTCTCAACTTCTACAGAAACACGATATCATGGCTACCTACGATGTGCTCCAAAAATCATTTGAAAAATAGATCCCCCGTTTTATGAAGTCCACCTTGCAGATCACTGCAAGAGCGTTGGGACATCAACTGGAGGAATGTGTGAAGAGAAAGGGCTTTGCATTGCTTGATCTTTTGGGACTGCCAAACAAAGATGTGTCGTTAATGGATAGTCAAAGGATGTCTTTAGGGTTGATTACTTGCTCCCAATTTGGGAAGGATGGAGGGCTTGAAGTGTGTTCAACTGGTGCACCCGTGAGTGCGTGTTCTGGTAATCCTGCATATGCTGCTCAATATTTCGTGTGGTCTCATCCATTAGCAAAGATAAGGGAACCAACTGGGATGTGCTTCCTCGTGATGTTTCTACTGTTGATGGTGTCACAGCTCGTGGTTCAGGATGGGAGTCCACTCCTCAGCCTTGTACAGATTCTGGTTGGGGTTACTCATTGCACGGTGTTAATGCCCCGGTTTCAGGAGATGGCTCCGCATGCGAAGAAATGGAGGAGTGAGAATTTGAAGATAGCAATTTTCAATTTTTTGAAAATTTTGTTATACCTGTTGAATTAAGAAACATTTTGTAAATTTGGAGGAAGTTTTGTCTCCATATCATATACAGGGTATGATTTTTGAAAATTTTGAAACCCTATAGAATTTACATTAACTTTGGATTTTGGAGGAAGTATTTTCTCCATATTGTACATGGTTTTTTGGCCATTGATATAAGTATTTTGTAAATATCGATGTTATAAACATTTTGTATATTGTGACAATTATGGGTTTTCTTACTAGATCTTTCCCAGTTGAGTATTTTTGAATTAGATTTATTTAATAAATATATTCAGTGGCTAGACCACTTTTTCCAAAAAAAAACAAAACATATAATCGACAACAACATTTTTTGTAGAGCACTCAATAAATATGAGAGAATTAATCTCAAAAGAATAGGAATTAATAGTAAAAAAAGAGACATTACATATGAGGATTTTGGAACTACAAGGTATTATTACACCTCATAAAGCTATAATTAAAGCCAATGTTGAAGCAACAGATAAAATTGTACAGACACTAGAACTTAGTTCTATGGACAGCTTAGAATAGATAGTGTATGATTTAAATGGACATATTATTAGTTTAAATGCATTGAAAGATTTATGGATTAAAATTGTGAAAAATACAGGAGATAGGTACAATTTTATCACAAACAAACTATATAAATAGTATACCCCAAAAAAACCTATATATCATTTGGCATTGATTGACAAATAATGGTGAGAAGTAGGTAAAGAAGTCAGTAGCATTCAATAGAAAAAAATTAAAATTAAAAAAAAAGGGGGAGAAGTAAAAAAAAGAGAGAAAATTATCATAAGGGGAGATATCAACAAAATGGCTTTGAAAATTTTGAGAGACAGAGAAGAATCAGGGAATCAGAGTTTTTTCCATCAATGCCAAAGGGGGAGATTGTTGGAAATCTAAGAATAATTTTTGTCATTGATGTCAAAAATCACTAATGTGAGATTTATACTATCAGCAAGCTAAAGGATTTATTAGATACTTAACATAGTTATCAGAATAAAGGAGATAGTTATCGGAAGCCGACAGATTTTGGATAAAGGAAAACAATGTATTATAGTTGACAAAAGGAAAAAGAGAAAACAATTTATAGAAAAGATCAAGATTAAGGAACCCTAAGATCTAAGGTCATGATTATACAATTCAATGGACAAGAAGTATATCAAGGTTAAAAAGGATCAAAGAAGAAGATTAGAAGGAGAGAGAGCAACGAAAGAAAAAGAGCGAAGAACAAGCGGTGAAGGAGAAAATATTTTGAAGATAGAGACAGTGAGCATAAGGGATTTGATAAGATTTGGAGGAAAGCAAAAATAGGTCAAATATGTTTTAAGGAATCCTAAAAGATTTCTATAAGGTATTGTAAATCCCTTAATTGGGTAGTCTCTAAAAGGTCTGTTAAAGTTCATTATATGAACTTTTTGTAAATCCTTTAATAGGGTGAATGTCATATAGACATGATAAAATCTCTTAGCAGAGCGGTCCTAACAAGATTGTAGATGCATTTAACCAAGTATTAGTCACTCCTATTAGGGTGAGTCACTCAGAAAGCGACACTTTGTAGCCTTCACCGACAAACTCTTTTAGGTGGAGTGAAGATTTGTGGGCACCCTCCCCACTACATTTTTCCCTCTAACCAAGAGTTTTCGCGAGAAAAAAAATCTATGTTATGGGTGTGTGAATAATTTCATGTGTTAACTATTATTTACTTTATATTTTTTCAATTACATCATATTGGTAATACATAAAGGACTATCAGTAAATTGGGAATGAAACTATATGTTTATGATTAAAAGTTTGAATTGACACAAATCTGTTAGTACTAATTCATCCCCCCCTCTCAGTACCTAATATTTCCAATCAACACAAGGGATAGTTGTGAATGGATTCCCTTACTAGACACATTAGGATAGAAGCTACCTAGTTTACCTTTGAAAGTATCATAATCTTTGTGCAAGGAAAGATCCAAGTGGATTACCTAGATCACCTGAAGAATACACTCACCATATGTATTCCCTTGGATGTTTTGAAGCATGAATGTGGCATTAGGGAATCTTTGCGATGTGAGCATTGTGACTCTTCTTTTGATTGACAATGTGCATAGTCCTCATAAAAGCCAATATCAATTTGTGTGAGGTGAAGGGATATCAAGTGGTGGGAAAATGTTTTGATACTAGCCAAATCCTTAGGTAGATGTTGCTTGAAGTGTATTCAATTTTGCTAATCTAGAAGAAATCTCTTGACCATACACTTGACACTATTACCTCCTACACAAAATCAGACTTCACAAGTGTTTGTATCCACAAGGTTTCTTTGTCCCTTCTTGGATTTTTTGAAGAATATTGCTTGATCATGTCATTGCTTTGAGTGAAACATTGGAAAAATATTTAAACACGTTTTGATCCTATCACAAACCCATGCCTAAGTTATCCAAATTGGTCCAAATTTCCCAAAATCAGTGGCAAATTGTCATGTTGATTCCCAAAACCACAGATTGGAAATCCAAGTACTTTTCCAATTCTCCTATAGGATTGCTTCAATCAGTCTTGGCCAACGAACAAGAATAATCTAATTCCCCTGCACTTTAGGATTCACTAGACCTAGGTGGGTAGACCCTCACCCCAAACACAAATGTGCTTTTCTATAGTGAATTTAAATTTCCTTGATCTCTCAAGATGGAAAATGTTCCCTGAGGTTGATCAAAATAAGATTACTTAATTCTTACTTGTGTTTGAATGTTTTGTAAAAATAAATTGTGTGTAATAAAGTGCTTTAGGTATGAGATAATATATAGGTAACTTCAAATATACAAGGATGATCAAATGAAATAACTTCAATGCTCATGCAAATGTTAAAAACCCTCTTTGAGAAAATACACAGGCCAGTCCCTTATCGAACTAATTGGGTGAAATGTAGTCAAGATTTGTTTGAATTCTCATGTACACTTTACAATTTAATTTCATATTCCTTTCTTCGTGACATCAAGGATGAATTTTTTATGATATTTATTTTAGTCTAAATGAAACTAATTCCTTGCAGGAAAATAATTAGACAAGGAACTATATAGATGAGAGATTCGTATACAACCCTTGATATTCAAAAAGCAATATTCAAAACTTATATTCTTTGGCATCTGACAATAAAGAGGAAATTCTTGAAATTGAAAAATGAAAAGGACCAATCCAATCAAAAATAATGAACTTGCTTCCTCAATCTTGGACACAAAATAGGTTTTCTTTGTATTACTAAAAAAATGAATACAATTGTTTTGCATATCGGTCCTAGTCACTACCCAGGTACACTGTCCATCAGCCTTACAATATTGTATCATCATATGAATAATATTATCCCCTCCCATATTGTGTCTCCCTTTGTGAATGGTCTTGGTATCCTTCTTATACAAGATGGAAGGATTCATACAAGCTTCAGACCATCACGATGCTTCCTCACAAGTAACTAAAATTTTACCATTATGTACAGTTTGTAAAAGATAATATTTTATCATAAAAATAGTATCACCATATACAGATTAAGTGCATCATATCTAGCAATTCAACTTCCATGCCATCTGGGACCCAACCATCTTCATTCATCTATATGGCCATCCTCATGTCAGCCAATTATGCCTTGTCTTGTTCGACCTCTAACTCAAAAAGATCACTCTAGTATGTGGCATAACTGGTACAATGTCTCCATGCTGCCTACATCAAACTTCTCAAAATGTCTTGTTGGTCCTCCTCCAAGCCCATCAAGTTAGAATACAATACTAGTTGAAGCCCTGCATTTTGATTCAAAGGATCTACAATAGTTGGCAAACCCATCCTTATGACAGATGCTTATGTCATAATCATACAATATAAATTTTGGAATAATCCTGGCCCTTTTATAGAAAGATTACATGTTACTCCATATTAACTCTGGTTTTTCCCATCTTTAGAAACCTAACTAAAACTTTACTCTTGGTCATTTCTAATTTAATGACGCTCGTGGCTGAAGAAAATCGCACACTTAACAACCTGGTTTTACACCTCATACATTCCCTTGGGAATATAATTGTGTCCTAATTGTCTTTTCATACCAGGAATTAATGTGACCCTTTAATGGCCTTGTGCCAATTTATCCCTCGAGCCTTAATTTCAAATCTTCTGACAGATCACCTCGATCCTCGAGATGTACATTCCACGTCATCAAATTGGCCACCTCTTAGTTAATATTTGTCTTATCAAACTTTCATACCTTTCACCAGTTCACTAGTCTCCCTTTGGTTTACTATAAAATAGATAAATTTTTCTATTTCTTGATTATCATCAATGTGCTTGCAAAATAGAAAATTTTCACTATTTCACACATCTTTATCTTTACCCCAACGTAATGGCAATTTTTTCTATTTCACAGTTGATGTTTTGAGGACCCACAAAATAGCAAAAAGTGTCCCTTTACTCAATTTAAAATGTTTTTTTATCATAATTTCCCAAATATAATATTTCTCTTGCATAAATGTGGCACTTTTAAAAGAAGATTTTCAAGTGATCCAACATGTCCAATAGCTCCATTCTATCATTTTTCTTGTCAATTTATCGTATGATACAAGTGCCTGGTCATATGAAATCTTCCTTTCATTGGACTCTTCAATGTGAATTATAATACAACATTTTAAACCTTAACCATATTATCGCACCCATTCCATAATTTTATCACCTCCTTTTGTGGATTTTATCATATGGTCTTGTGCTATCTGGATTTCAAAATCTGATCCTGGGTCTCGACATCATTCCTTGTCTAGTTATCCTATAGCCTCTCTGTCACTTTGGTCAGTCTTTGCATACCAGAAAATGGTTATTTCTACCTGATTGGTCCTTTATTAGCGACTTGTTCCTTCTTGGCTCTTGTTTTAAGATCTTTGAAGTGCTCTAGATTTTGTCTCAACACTATCCTATCAACATCAAACTTTACTTAACTTTTTCACAAGTACCACTCAGTAGGCATTTAGGCCTCAATCTTGGTACCTTGTAATTAGCTATATCAACTTGGTCACAAGTATTAGTCAACAGACATTCAGGCCTCAAATATTGATATCTTGTACCTTGTTCAACTACTCTTGTGACCTCTTATCAATCTATTGAGACAAAGCTATAATTATTTGGTCTTTTGACATTGGCTTATTAACCTTTTTACTTCAAGATATCAATCACATATTTTCCATGCCAGTTAGAACTCGTAGCCAATACCAAAAGGGTATAGCTGATCTAAAATGGAAAGTTATTGATGATACTCTTGGACCTTCCTCTTGCAAGGAACCTTTCATCAAACTCCTATCAAGACTCGTATTTATTAATCAATACCATTTACATACACTAAGTGTCATAGTTAATCCAACATGTCTCGGTATAATTGGAGAAACCATAGTAAACATGGTTTTGGGTCTTCTTTTGATGAAGAACCTACGGAAGAAGAAATCAAGAAATGCTAAGAAGACAAACATTGTCATAAGATAATGCAAGATATCATGAACTAAGACAAGGATAGATACTTTATGCATCTTGCCTCCATGGGTGTTAAACTACCTCCTCACTTTGATGTTGAAAGGTTGATCCAAAAAGAGGAAGAATCACCCTTGAATATCCTTAACAATAAATTATAAGATTTGAGACGTGGGCTCAATAAATTTAGAAGGAGAAGGACCAATATATGAAAAAATACTCTCTTGAGTCTATATGTAATTTACCTTTTGATCGTAGTCTCTATATACCACCATTTCTCACTAAAGTGGAAATTCCCAAGTATGAAAAATATGATGGTAATGGAGATCCTCAAGACCATGTACAAGAATTTTTTTCTCTTAACATGGAATTTATGCATGAACCAACATACCTTATGAGACTCTTCCCTCGTAGTCTTTGAGGTCAAGCCATGAGATGGTTTACTTCACTTGCACTAGGAATCAATACTTTTGATGAACATGGTCAATGATTCATACATCAATAATCCTACAACATTCAACACACAGTCACAATGCTCGATCTTTGTAATACTAAGAAACACACTACAGATCCTTTTCTCACCTTCCTTTGGAGATGGAGGAGGATGTTTTCTAGATACCCGCAATAGATTCATGTGACTATAAATATTGACATATTCATTAACACCTTGGTACATGAGATTATAGTCCAAATACAAACCCACTCTACTTCTAAAAAATTGGTGGAGGCTTCTATCCATGTGGAAGATTTTCTTGTAAAGAAAGGAGAGATTTCCCTACAGAAGGATCAAAAATCCTCAAACAATAATCATAATAAAGACAATAAAAAATATTGGAAAAAAACCAAGGATGTGGTAAATGATGGACTTGTGGGTACTAGCACTAGAAAAAATAAGGAACCATCATTTAATATCTCTAGCATTATTTAGGCAGCTAAGGAAAACAAGCCTACCTTCTCAAATTTGAAACCTGATCAGAATCATAACAAAGATTTAAGCCTTGGATACCTAGGTCTAAGTGTGACTTTATTGAATTGGCATAATTGATGCTAGCTAATAATGCGATGGTAAGTGATTTATGGAGTTGTCATGGTATATATTTGATTGCATGATGATACTTTATTGAGTTGTCATCGATGTCAAATATTGACTAAGTGTTTCTTGTATGTTGCTGAGTATAAGGTTGATGATCAAAGTGGTGCGGTAATTTTATGTTGTAGAAATTTTTATGGGAAACTTACAGATGTCTCATAATGTCAAATGCATGACCCCTACTATTGAGATTGACCGGTAAGAAAGTTATGATCAAATGAAGTATAACAGTGCAACTACTAAGAATAGTTAGTAATAGGTGATAGGTGATTTGATTGGTTTGTCAAATATTTTTTGTGTCATGTAATACGGTTACACAATATGGTAGCTAATAATGTTTGGATTCTATGGTTGAAATCACAAACAATTTGGATGACCGAAGTGAAGGATAGATGACCGGTGAGCAGAGTCAAAACTATTAACATGTTGAAATTTATATGTTATTGAGTGATAGTTGTTAAATCTTTGATTGGTGATCAATGAAGATGTTGCAGTGATTTTGGTTAAGTCATTCATGATCTGGTGGCGTGTCCTAAATATTGGAGGTGATGATCTATCATCATATTGTTTGATGCTAGCATGTGGATAAGATTCTAGATGAAGGTTGTGTGTGGTTGAAATGTGTTTGACCCCTGGACACAAATTTCTATGTAAATCATTGTGGTGGCCAATGCGATGTTGGAAATTTATGGTCTACATTAAATTTTTTGTTTGATGAATTGGATTCGAGCACGAAGATTAAAAGTTAAAATTGTAATCCATTTAGGGCAATCTTAAAGTGGTGAAAAACTTAAAGGCTTGATGAAAAGTATATATTGAATGAATTTGAGAGTTGTTAGTGTTGATCGTGTGTTGGGCAAGTGCGGTGTGAAGTACAAATTATGATCAAGCTAGAGAAGAGATAAGTGTTTTAAGAAGTTATTGTGTGCTTTAGTGGATCTAATCAAGTAGAGGTCGTGTTAGTCTACAAATCATTGTTCATGTTATTTTCTGGTAGTTACAACAGTCAAAATCCCTTAATCAGGTGGATACTCGTAGGTCCCTATTGTAAATCCTCTAACAAGGTGGCACATTAGTTGTGTTTGAAGTCCTCTAACTGATATCTCTATTTGAGAATTAATGTATTGTCATTAGTATCAATAATTTATTTAGTTAGTAAAGGATGGTATAAGGAGACAACAAGTCAGTCAGTCAAATAGACAAAGCCTTTACACCAAGCAAAGACAAGGCTGAACTTCATGTTAACTGAATACAGGTTTGACCGAGCACATCTACCGAGTGTCAAGAATTTACCGACTACCGAGCTCGTGAACATAGAGCATTCATACACACCGAGCATCAATAATTTACTGAACAGTGAATGCATTATTTATCGAGTTATCCAGGAAATGACATAGTAATCAAGAATGACACATATATCTATGAAAATGGTTTACACCAATCATATAAATAGTTCACCAAGATCGAGACATATTTATTATGGATGTAATCATTAAATTTTGTGATGATTCCTATGTAATGGTAGATCTAGGTTATTTTTGTACACCGTTGATCTTAGGTTTTTGTAAGGTATTGTAACCCTAATTAGGTCAAGATTGTTTGATATATAATTGTAAAAGATGTCATTAAGATCATAGATCATGAATAAGTAGCCGCACTAAGGACATCGGGAGATCAAACATAGGGTTTTATGACAGACATTTTATGAGAGGCAGAATTAGTTTATCAGAACACATACAAGGCTACCGAGCAGGATAGAAGGACTTATACATCACATTGAGGTGATATCTATTTGTTATTTCACAAGATCTAAATCAAACAAGTGTTAATTGTCATTTTATAGATATATTATTGTTATCAATTTAACCATCGTAGTAGATCAAAATATCTTAACAGAGTATACTTAACTATCTTATTGTAAATCTCTTAACTGAGTTCACACTTGATTGTGTTGCTAAAATCCTTTAACAAGGTAGATCTAGTCGATCTTTTGTTACTCCTAATAGGGTAAGATCATCAGAAGTGATCACCAATTGTAGCCTTAACTGACATACTTTATTTAGTGCAGTAGTGAAGAATTTGTGGGTGTCATCCCCATCATAGTTTTTACCTTCTAACAAGGGTTTCTATGTAACCAAAATATCTGATTCATGAGTACTTATTTTCATGTATGATTTATTGTTTTGTTTACATGCACTTTACATTTTTAGTTATATGAATGTATGTGACAAACAATGGAATTAGTCAATTAATAAATTTCTACTATTACAAGTTGTTAAGTGTTAAAAGTTTTTGAGTGTACTGATTCACCCCTCCCCTCTCAATACTTCATCTTTCCAATTCCAACAATTGGTATCAGAGCTAGATCTCTTATTAAGGAAGTTTAACCACTAAAGAGGTAAAGATCTAAGGATGGATAGATATAACTTGGACAAGACTATTGGGAATCAAAGGATATAGATGAAAATCTTCATTGAATAATACTAGCAAGCCAAAGATGAACTGAAGAAGTTATTGATTTAGAGGAAGGATATGGCTATTTGGTACAGTGAAAATGATTATCATGAAGAAGAGATAGATGATCCATTTAAGAACACCAAATCTGGATCAGGCAGTATATCTGATGCATCTGAAGGAGAAATATCTAATTTATCTGAAAATAATATACATTTTACTGAACAAGTCAAAGCCTTGCAGATCAGTTAAGAGACACAAATGGTTAGGATGATTGATGTCATGAACAATGCTAGGCAAGCAGAACAAGAGAGGAACTTGGCTATTAAAGACATGAGAAAAATGAATGAAAAGCTACAAGAGCAGGAATATGAGATACTGAGACTCACTAAGCATCACTTTGAAATCTCCAATCAGATGGTTGTCATAAGTCAGGAGGTCAACCAAGTAAACAATGAGCTTACAAGGAAACTAGAAGACATCGATGAACTAAGAGAAGAAAATGAAAGATTAAAAAATGAAGTCAAAATGCAACAACAACATAATGAAATGATCAAGAAAGATGAAGAAAGTTCTAAGAAAATAGATGAATTTTTTATTAGTCAAAGAGGACTTGGCAACACTACTAGTCTAGGAGACACCAAGTAGGGAGACTCATCAAGATAAGCTGAACAAAAGAATAATGGCTATCATGCTATCATTGTGGAAAATTGGGCCACACAACAAATGTTTGTAGGAGCAAAGCAAGAGGTAATCCTAAATCCACTCCTAAGTTTAATGGTAATTGCTATAACTATAACAAGTGTGGACATCAGGCACATGAGTACATATCTAAGTTGAATAGGACTCCTAAGAAACCCTACATGGAGAAACACTATCACACTTGCAACATGCATGGACACATTGCATGTAAGAATGTAGGACAAAGATGAAGCAATTATAGACACCAAAAGAACAAAACAAAACTTATCAACCGAGAAGACAAGGTAATGCATACACTTGGGATTACAATACATGGGTTAATTGCACAACATGTGGAAGGTATGGACATATTGCAGCAAAATGCATAAGAAAGAACCAGAGAGGTAGATCTCACAACTGGACAAGCATTGGTATGGCATGTGTACATTTTCATAAAGTCGGTCACTTAAGTAAGGATTGCAGAGACCGAGCACCAGAGACACAAACATATGAAAATGGAAATACAATTGAGGATATCATGAGAATAAGAAACACAATGTGGAGAAAAGCATCAAGTGATAATGTTGGATCAAGCAATGCAGTCAGTAACACCTTGTCTGTTAGATTGGGTGATATCACCACTTCTACCTAAGTCATAAAGGTATGTATGGAACTGAATTTCTAATCGGTTATATCTAACAAACAGTTCCTTATCTTTATTATTTGAATACCAAATCTATAGGAAACAAGATGCACTATGGTTTTATGTGTTTTAAGCTATCATTGTATACTTTCGGTATAAGAAAGATAGAGTATGTATTTGCTAGTCGGTAACTATTGGCAAGGTTAACCGAGTTGTTATATTATACAAGTGTTATATTAGTGTTAACTGAGCTTATGATATTTTTGAAATATACACCGAGTGCAACTATTCTTACCGAGCTATGGTAGGTCAACCATTTAATGCAAAAAGTTTGAGCGGGAATTTGAATTTTTCTATAAATACACAGTGGACTTAGTTATTTTTCACTTTGTGAAAATGAAGAACAAAGTGATTTTGAGTGAAGAACTGAGCAAAAAGATTCAAGAGTGATTTGAGCACAGATTCGAAGGATTTCTGAGCTAAGAATTCATAGTCACAAGTAAGTTCCACTTTCACCGAGCTATATAGTTGATTTCTCTTGAAGCCCTAATTTGGAAAATGACGGCATCCCCATCAAAAGCTTTGAAATCTAAGACCTAAGCTGAGAAGAGTGTTAACCTAGTCAAGTCTGCAACTTGTAATGAGCTGAAGTATAAAATTCATCCAGAAGTTGCATCATAGACTGAAAAACTGGAGCTTTTTCAAGCATACCACCTAGGATTTTGTTGTTCGAGGATGTTCACGTGTATATTCATTGCAAGATAGGAGAGATCGGTGATTTCGAGCTCCAATCCACATTCTAGGAGCTAAGTGTTGATGGGAAATTGAAAGATGATCACACACATTTGGAAAATAAAGGTTTGGTCAATGCCATGTACTTCCCGAGGGTTTTTAAGAATGAATGGATAAGGGTTGTACTGAGTCGAGTGCACGAGGGAAAATTATGGTTAGATGAACCTATGAAGGTCACCAGGGATATCATTCACGCAGTCACTGGTTATCCCATAATCGAAAAGGTCAAAGCATTGAGAAGTTCACCGAGGACCAAGATTGAAAAAGCAACAGGAGCCAAATGGGATAGTAGAGGCATGAGAATCAACACCATTGTTGATCCCGAGAAAAGATTCGAAGCATATGCCATTGGTTATAAAATATTTCAATCTAGTCAGCCTAACAACGTACCATGTGGAGTTGTGGACATAGCGTACAAAATTGTGAAGAAAGTATTTCAACTGGACCTTGTCGAGTTATTGTTGAAGCAGTTAGAAGAAAACATGAAAACCATCAGGTCAACATAGTGTAACACATGTAAGTTTGGATCACTATTGTTGTGTATATTTTTCTATGTTTAGAATTTTTTCTCCTCAATCGGTAATGTTGATTGGAACACTGACCGACCAGTAAATTTATAAATTAATGATTATATTCAAAGTTTGGGACAAGACTTTGTCAGCATCATGGATGTTTATTTTAAGCAATTCAAGGAAAGAATGAACTAGAGAAGCAGAATACCAGGGCAACTAATTGAGAAGTACAAGGATGAAATTTGTTTCTTAGTAGTCATCGACAACACATTGATAAAGGTTGTTGAACAAAGGACAACATGGCTAGCACCAATGGGCTATGAAATTGACATTAACCGAGCTTCTAGGTCAATAAAGGATTTACTAGTCGAGCCCAAGGATCCATAGGAAACTAGGTTTGGAACCTATGAAGAGGCCAAATAGAGAATCAAATTGGATCTATTTGGAGTCAAGGTGACTAAGAAGTCAAAGAAAATGAAAAAATTACTTAAACAATTCGGTGATGATGCAAAAGAGGAGAAGGCATATGAGGATATTCAATCGAGGAAAAGTTACTAATAGGTAAGAATGAGCATGATGATGAAGAGACCGAGTCAGATAAAGACATTCAGTCTTTATCGGTGATGAAGGGTGCTCCCCTTAATACCACAAACACATAATAGAAACAGAGAAACAACAACAATTTGCAAGAACAGAAAATGGGCTTCTTATTATCTCCACAAATGTGGAATTACAAATTTCAGAATTACAATATGCAAAGCCACATGGGCATTCCCTTTACAATATTCTATAGGAAAAAGCCTCAAATCAATACCCAGAACTGTTCTGAACTCCCTAAGACAACACTACAGACCTTTCTTATATAGGCAATTTCCATTGCCCGAGAAGGTTCCAGAAATTTAGCCCTTTAGGCCGACTAAACATAGAATTAATTATTTTTCACAATTATTACAATAGGGTCGGCTCAAAAGAAATACAAAATATGATTTTAGGTAACCCAACTTCCGAAGGCCATAAATTTTTAATCATAACTCCTTTTTTTTTATTGTAACCACTTTTCAGAAATGCCATGATGAGATCTATGCTAGTGCCAATTAGTTAGGGGTTGATCGCAATCTGGAGCCTCTAAGGCCTTCAAAATTGACCTGAAAGATTTTGTACCCAAAAACATCAATAACTTCACCAATACTGATGATGTGGGAATGAAACTCAACCGGTAGGCTGAAATGACCGAGATGAACCTCCAACTGTGAAATAAGAACATTCTAAGATCATATGACCAACTTACTAAAAATAGTAAGTTTCTATAAATAGCAACTCCGCAAAAGATAGCCCTTATTGAATAAAAAACTAGAAATATTTTTGGGTGATGCAAGATTGCTCTTACATGCAGGATGCTCCTGCATCAGACACCCGGGGTAATTTGAGAAGTGACCCTGTCACGACTCAGGTGTGTAGAGGAAAACCAAGATAATTAACCTCCTCCTTCGTTAGCCATGATGAATCTTCAACAGGTTGTTCTTTCCATTTGACCAAATATTCTTCATATGTCATGTTCCTTTTGCTTCTGCCAACGCGACTGTCCAATATGTCTTCAATCTCCTTGATATCTGAACTAGTTGCTGGAATACTCCACTATGCTGCTGTAACCTCATCTTCAACACCTCCTTCATGATACTCTGTCAGATCTGAAACATTAAATACTGGTGAAATATTCAGCTCAGGAGGCAACTTGACCTCATATGCATTTCCTAAATCATGCTTCTTCAGGATCTTGCATGGCTCAAACTTCTTCATTTTCAACTTGTTATATGTACCAACTGGAAATCTCTCCTCCCGCAAGTGAACCATGACTTCATCTCCAACCTGAAATTCCTTATGCCTCCTTTTCTCATATACCTTAGCCTTATACTGTGCATTCATTTTGGTAATGTGCTTCCTCACCTCCTTGTGGATGTTCTTCAAATGCTCTGCAAAATCCTCAGCTTCAGCACTACTTATTTCTCCTTTATCTATCTTCCTCACCTTAGACGCATTTCTGGGACTACTTCCATATACAATCTGTGGATGATGTGATGAACTAAACTTCAAATCTATCTTCAAATCTTCACTTTTTGCTAGTGTCATTCTATGTGCTACCTTATTTGGCAAACTAGCTCCTAGAATTAAGTCCATCTGATGACTGATCTTTCTAACTGGTGGTAATCCATCAGGAACATTATCAGATATAATATCCTGAAACTCATTCAATAATTCTGCAACTTCTACAGGTACATCTTCTACTTCCTTTTTCTCAGCCTTTGGAATTAAGGTAAAACACATATTCTCATACCGCATACCATCTAAGAAATTTTATCTATCAACAAAAGTTATTCTTGCATTAACACATATCTTTTCTTCTGTTTCCTTCAATGGTTTTAGCTTATGTCGCACTCCATCTTTTGTCAGGGAATAGGTATTCACATGACCATCATGTACAACACATCTGTCAAACTGCCAAGGTCTACCCAACAACATATGACATGCATCTATAGATATGATATCACATAGTACCTCATCTTGGTACCCGCCAATCTTGAACTTCACTAGGCACTGTTCACTAACCATGACCTTGTGGTCATCCTGCACCCAAGAAACCTGATATGGATGTGGGTGTTTCTGCCTCTTGAGCTTCAAGTTTGGCAACATCTCTTCTGACACCAAATTATCAATACTGCCACTATCAATAATCACATCACAACACTTACCCTCACACTTGGACCTGGTGCGAAACAAGCTTCTCCTTTGTTCAGTTTCATTCTCACCACTCAGCAGGACTCTTCTGTTAATCAACATTTCTCCTCTTTCAGCATCTTCAGAATGTGATGACCTAGCATCTTCATCTACATGTGCAACTCTAGCCTAGCCTTTATTTCTCCTATCTATCTCTCCTTGGCATTGAGGACATTCAAATGCCCTATGACCTTCTTCCCCACAATGAAAACATGTTCCATGGAGACCTCCTCTTCCAGATCCTTGTCCTCTTCCTCTTCCTCTCTGATCTCTATTATTCTGATCATGGAAATGATTGAAATTATCTCCTCTCTGATTCTGACTTTACTAGCCTCATCCTACTTTTTCAGATTTTCATTTCGATCTCCATATGACCGTTCACCAGATCTTCCATCACGACCTCTTCCGCTTTGTCTGCTCTCAAACTTCTTGTTCAACTTTTCCTCTACTTGTAGGGCAAACTGGTATGCCTCTTCAATATTGTTCATTTGAACCAGATTTAGCTCCTCCTAAATGCTTGGCCTCAACCCATTAAGGTAACAGTCAACTTTCTCCTTATCAGCTTCTGCATGGCCTGTTTTGATGAGGATTTGATAGAACTCCTCTGTATACTCCTGAACAGATCTTCCTGCTTGCTTCAAACTTTGCATTTTCCTCAGTAGGTCAAGCTCATAATCAACAGAAATGAACTGTCACTTCAATTTATCCACCATCTGATCCCATCTTGTGATTTTATCCTTTCCTCTTCGATTTCACTCCAATTGAATCTCTTGCCACCAGATCTTTGCATGACCCTTCAGTCTGGCCTTTGCAAACTTGACCCGATCAGGATCCTCGATATCTTCATACTAAAAATATTCTTCACATTCATTGATCCAATCGATCAATTCTTTTGCGTTAAGATTTTCAAAAAATGTCGGAACCTCAATCTTAGGTCTTTTCCCGATCTTGGAAATGGCCCGAAAAATTCTTTCTTCCTCCGGGTTCACAACTTTGAATTCTCCTTCTTGATCTTCTTCTTTGGCTTCATCCTCGCTTTCATCTCTGACATTAAGATTCATTCCTATGTGAATCTCTTCTTGCAATGCTCACACTTATCTCTGGAGTGCTCTAACCTCAGGTGTTACAACACCAGCTCTTCCACCATGTTCCCTTCGTGGAGGCATTTTCACGATGCGTGCTGAAACCCTAACCACGGTCCTGGTGCAAACAGCCTCACAGTCGGTGATCTATTTACACAAAAACCCTAACCCATGGTCCTGGTGCAAACTGCCTCGTAGTCGGCGATCTATTTACACACTCAGGAACTCCTGCTCTAATACCACTTGATGAAGGGTGCTCCCCTTAATACCACAAACACATAACAAAAATAGAGAAACAACAACAATTTGCAAGAACATAAAATGAGCTTCTTATTATCTCCACAAATGTGGAATTACAAATTTTAGAATTACAATATGCAAAGCCACATGGGCATTCCTTTTACAATATTCTGTAGGAAAAATCCTCGAATCAATACCCAAATCTACTACCTAGAACTATTCTGAACTCCCTAAGATAACACTATAGACCTTTCTTAAATAGGCAATTTCCACTGCTCGAGAAGGTTCCAGAAATTTAGCCCTTTAGGCTGACTAAACATAGAATTATTTATTTTTCACAATTATTACAATAGGGTCGGCTCAAAAGAAATACAAAATATGATTTTAGGTAACCCAACTTCTAGAGGCCATAACTTTTTAACCGTAACTCTATTTTTCTATTGTAACCACTTTTCAGAAACGCCATGATGAGATCTATAGTGCCTAACATGTGCTAGTGCCAGTTAGCTAGGGGTCGATCGCAATCTGAAGCCTCTAAGGCCTTCAAAATTGACCTGGAAGATTTCATACCCAAAAACATTAGTAACTTCACCAATACTGATGATGTGGCAATGAAACTCAACTGGTATGCTAAAATGACTGAGATTAACCTCCAATTGTGAAATCAGAACATTCCAAGATCATATGACCAACTTACTAAAAATAGTAAGTTTCCATAAATAGCAGCTCTGCACAAGATAGCCCTTATTGAAAACAAAACCAAAAATATTTTTGGGTGATGCAAGATTGCTCTTACACCCAGGATACTCTTGCATCAATCGGTCAAGGCCACAGGTAAGAGGAAGCAAGCATAAGTTCAAACAAGATAAAATACAAGGTCAAGGCCTCTTAAGAAAGGAGTTGTGAAGATTTCAAGGCCCACTCCTACTAAAAATTACTAGAAGAAAAAGAAAGGTACATAGGCCACCACCAAGCTACCAAAGAAAAGGAGGAAATTGATGCAGGCTAAGGATGATATTGATGAAGATGATGAAGAGGAAGACCAAGACAAATTCAAGGTAGTTTTAAATAAGAATCCTACTGTTGATGAGTTAGCTAAAACAATAAAAGAAACTGGCAGTTTTGGCACCTCAAAGCTGAGTCAGTATATACATATGTCTACCGAGGATTAGTAGAAGATAGAATAATCCATCATACAAATGATGATAAAGTTAAAAAAGGTACCAGTAGAATTTAATAAATATGTACCTAAAAGTCTATATGATAAAGTGTCAGCAAGATGGACATATGCCTTGCACACTGAGAAAAAGATGAGGGAA
Source organism: Chamaecyparis obtusa (assembly GCA_027943335.1). NCBI lineage: Eukaryota > Viridiplantae > Streptophyta > Pinopsida > Cupressales > Cupressaceae > Chamaecyparis > Chamaecyparis obtusa. The sequence continues at coordinate 506,508 of BSBK01006628.1, forward strand.
CACTCACTGATATTGGAAATGCCAACCCTATCAACTTCTGAGATTGAAGAAATGATGACACAATATTCAAAGAGATTTTTAGTTAAAAGTAGAGTACTAAACATTTTGGTAGGAAAACTAAAGGATATTGATGAAAATAGTCAACAATTGTGGAATATAATTCTTACTACCCGAGCAGAAGCTGATAAGTTAGCATTGGTAGTGATACCTAAGAAGAAGAAAAAAAGGAAAGGAAAAGGACTCCACTTGGATGATGTAGATTTGGCTACCAAGGAACCAATAGATTTATCTGACACCGAGGTACCAAACACTACTATAGCTATTGATTTGTATTCAACAGGATACAAAGAAGTGTATATGGATCCTTCCGAGCAAGCATTAATAATAGGGATAAATGATGTTCTTATTGAAGACATCACTAATGGAGATCCTGATGATATCAAGGATGATGAAGATGTTACTACTTGTGCAGATCAAAGTGAGGAAATAGCACCCACCGAGGTAGCATCTTGTGTGATACTGGGTGACCTACCAATCTTAGTACAAGTTGTTGAAATAATAACACAGAAGGAACCCGAAGGCTCAACCCCCAAGAAACAAAAGGATACAATAGAGGATCAGGGGACAATAATAGAACAAGGCACAATGGACCAAGGAACAACATAGAAAAATACTAGAAATCATCCTGAACAATCAGAGGCAGTATCACAAGTAACTAAGGAGAATAAACCAAAAGAGACAACACCAAAAGATACCACTACTGACACCCCAGGATAATCAACTGAGACATCAGTTATAGGGAAATAGAAAGCAGTGAGTGTGTCTATGGAGCCTGACAAGACAAATGTAGAGAGTAAAGCTCTAGCTCCATTTACCAAATCCCCCACACCAGAGAAGAAGAAGAAGAAGAAACATGATAAGGGTCTAGTAACACTAGAAGAAGTAATTGAAATACTAGATTGTGACCCCAAGACTTTAGACCCCGAAGAACTTAGAAAATATGGGGAATTATGCACTAGGAAGGCTGTACAGGAAAAATTAAGAAAAGAAAGTAAAAGAAAATAGATACGTGAGGAAGTTAGAGACATTTTACAACAAGTAGTTCCAGATATCAATGTTAATGAGGATATTCCCATACTTGATCAACTTGCTTCTCTAACTAATCACATAAATGCCCCAGACATAGATGCAGAAAAGAGAATCGAGGAAAGGGCAGAGGCAAAAATACAATTGAAACTTGCAGAGAAGATCAACCAAGAAGTGGCAATCAACAAGGTAAAGCTTTCTGATGTAATAACCAAGATGGAATCTATTACTCAGAAGATTATTCAAATTTTGTTCAAATTATGCACTGTTGAACATTGCACTACCGAGGTCAGTGAAAAGATTAAAAAGTTAGATGAAGAGATCCAAGCCAATGAAAACCTATCTCTAACCGAGCCAAATTCTTTTCATAAGCATATCATAAAAGTTCAAGAACTTAGGCGGTTGAGATTTGATTTGAGGAAGCAAGAAGATACTATAAATGACCGGGTCACCAAGCTACAAGCTGAACTACTTCCCCAACTAAAAATAATGGAAAGACATGTTGAGAAGGCAAAAGCCTTAGTGCTACTCCTGATATTTTAGTTCTGGAGAATATTTTTGATATGCATGCACAAGTCGGTCTTGAGCACATTGCTCTTGACAACTTGAAAGAGGAATGGAAAAACCTCTTGGCCTCACTACAAAAAACCCAAAAGAACATTTTTTATCATTTTTAATTACATATTTCTATTTTGTTTTGGCATTAATTTCAAAAAGGGGAAAAACTATGTATATATACCACTATGTACTTCACACTACTGAGAGCATGCACAAAGGGGGAGTTAGTCAGTATAGAAGCAAGTCAATGTACAATTAGTAAAATTTTGAGTTTGTATATATTTTGGCAATCAATACTATATACATAAGGTTTTGATACTAATACCAAAGGGGGAGATTGATATCTCTATATAAGCATTAATGTATTGTCATTAGTATCAATAAGTTATTTAGTCGGTAAAGGATGGTATAAGGAGACAAAAAGTCAGTCGGTCAAATAGACAAAGCCTTTACACTAAGAAAAGACAAGGCATAACTTCATGTTAACCGAATACATGTTTGAATGAGCACATCTACCAAGTGTTAGGAATTTACCAAGTACCGAGCTAGTGAACATCGAGCATTCATACACACTGAGCATCAGTAATTTACTGAACAGTGAATGTAGTGTTTACCGAGTTATCCAAGAAATGACATAGTAATCAGGAATGGCACATATATATATGCAAATAATTTACACTAATCATATAAATGGGTCACCAAGATCGAGACATATTTATTTTGGATGTAATCATTCACTTTTTTTATGATTCTATGTAATGGTAGATCTAGGTTATTTTTGTACACCATTGATCTTAGGTTTTTCTAAGCTATTATAACCCTAATTAGGTCAATATTGTTTGATATATAATTGTAAAAGATGTCATTAAGATCATAGATCATGAAGTAGTAGCCGCACTAAGGACATCAAAAGATCAAACACAGGGTTTCATGACAGACAGTTTATGAGAGGCAGAATCAGTTTATCAAAACACATACAAGGCTATTGAGTAGGATAGAAGGACTTATACATCACATTGAGGTAATATCTATTTGTTATTTCACAAGATATGAATCAAAAAAGTGTTAGTTTTCATTTAATAGATACATTACTATTATAAATTTAACCATTGTAGCAAATCAAAATATCTTAATAGAGTAGACTTAACTGTCTTATTGTAAATCTCTTAACTAAGTGCACACTTGATTGTGTTGCTGGAATCCTTTAACAAGGTAGATCTAGTCAATATTTTGTTACTCCTAACAGGGTAATATCATCAGAAGTGGTCACCAATTGTAGCCTTAACCGACATACTTTATTTAGTGCAGTAGTGAAGAATTTGTGGGTGTCATCCCCACCGCAGTTTTTACCTTCTAACAAGGTTTTCTACGTAACCAAAATATCTGAGTCATGAGTACTTATTTCATGTATGATTTATTGTTTTGTTTACATGCACTTTACATTTTCAGTTATATGAATGTATGTGATAAATAATGGAATCAGTCGGTTAATGAATTTATACTATTGCAAATTATTAAGTGTTAAAAGTTTTGAGTGTACTAATTCACCCCTCCCCTCTCAGTACTTTATCTTTCCAATTCCAACACTAACAAGGCTACTCCTAACAAGGTAAATTTTCTAACAGGCCTAAAGGTAAATCCATTAACCGAGTAGCACCTAACAGTTCTTTTGTAAACTCCTAATAGGATTAATCTCCTCACAGGGTGTACTTCAAAAAAGTACAACATTTAGTGGGTACTAATCCCCACCATAGTTTTTTCCCAATTTGGGTTTCCACAAGATAATCATATTTGTCATGTGTTTTAATTATTATGTGGATGTGCTTATTGTTATGATTTTTATTTTCTTCTATTAAAGTGAAACGTGTGAATGATGTTATAAAGTTTAAGCAGTTGATAAAGACTTGAAAATTTATAGATTATTGATTCACCCCTCCCCTCTAAAAAATATGATATTAGAATTAAAATTTGCTCCTCTAAGAGAATCTCTAGATGATGCACTCAAAAATATATTGGCTAATAAAATCATAACCTTTCCTAACAACTCTAAGCCATATGAACCTGAAATCAAGCCAAAATGGTGGAATGTCAACCAATACTATGAGTTCCGTTGAAATAAGGGTCATAAAACAAATGATTTCATGAAACTTAAACACTTGATCCAAGACCTCATTGATAATAAAATAATCATTGTAGATGGACTTCAAACTAACATTGATCACAAGGCATTCAAGGATCCTTTTCTAAAATATGAGAAAGGAGAATCATCTAGACCCAAAGACATCAAGTTTATCTATGCTTACATTGATAATGACAATTTTATTCACATGCTTTAATCATCTAACCAATCTATCAATGTTATCAAGATCAAAGACTAAAATAATTCTAAATCATCTAAAATGGTGAATCAATCACAATGCAAAGTCACTTTGCGAGGGGTAGGTCCTTCCTCCTCTTCCAAAGAAACATCTACCCAAGTATCCAAACTGACATCAAACAAACAATTTGTGTCATCGTCCTCTTCAAATAATTATAGCTTGGTTGATCAATTTTATCGTACCTTAGCACATATATCAATCTTTAAGTTGCTAAAAATCTCCCCCACACATAGAGAGATCATGGAACAAGCCCTCTTGGTAGCAAACATATCTAAGGACTTGATAAGTTTCAATCCATGGTTGGTCATCTTACAAATCCTCATTACTTGACCTTTTGTAAAGAAGATGATAAGTCTGTCAACCATCCACATAACCAAACCCTTCACGTATAAGTTCTTATTCATAAGCATAGAATGGAATGTGTTTTGATAGATGGAGGCGCGAGTTTGAATATTTATACGTTTAATCTTGTCAAAGCTCTAGGTTTTTTTTAACATGTTATTGATCTTCAAAGAAATATAATGATAAAATCCTATGATGAGGAAGAGATATCCTCCAAAGGCATGGTTCTACTACCTATCCAAATGGGTCCTCTTGAGAGGGACGTCATATTTCAAGTCCTAAATCTTCCACTAGCATACAATATTTGACTTGGTCGACCTTGGATCCATTACAACATGAAAGAAGTGTTTGTAACTTACCATCAATGTGTGAAGTTTCCTCATAATGGAGTAGAAATAACTATACCTTGTGACTCTACCTACTCTTGAAACAATGTGAAATAAGATGAAAGCATGATCCCACATAATAAAGAAGCCCCAACAAATCAAGAAACCAAGGAAGCTAGAAAGACTACCTTGACTAAGCTTGAGAAGAAGCTAAATATTAAGGAAAATGGAATGGGTGAATATAGGTTGGATTCTTCATGCTCCATGGTAAATCTCCCCATCTCTCCTAGATCCTATGGGAGGCCTTCCTCATCATTTCAACCTACAGGTGCTAGTGCTTCTACAATCCATGAGGGAATAGGTATGGTGAAGGTGAAAATATCCCTTGAGGAAGAAAATAAAGTAAAATTTGTCCTACATTGGCTTTATAGGGGTGAAGAGCCAGATCAAGAAGTCAAACATGTGGAAATTTCCCTGGAAAAGTATGGAAAAGGCTATCAGATGATACAAAAAATGGGATATGATGATAAGGGCCTCTAGGAAAAGGAAAAGGGATTGTTGAACCTTTACATTATGAGTTCCGAAGTCCTAAAGACAAAACTAGTGTCAAATACTATGAAAACAAATTTAATCCATCTTCTATAAGTGGTCCTGTATTTGATAGATCAGGAGATTCAAATGAAGAAGAGATTGTCCCTATGTCTTATGAAAGAATTCTTCACATACAGACTAAAAATCTAGAATATAAGGGAGAACCATACTTACTAACAAATACAACAGAACCACATGTAGAGAAAATTTTACTTCTGAGCATAAAACCCACCAAGAATCAACTAATGATCACGAGCAATGGGGTCACATGACAATGAACATCAACAAGAAATTCCTTCAAGAGATCAACATCCTAAATGGGGGTAGCTGGTAGATATTTCTCATATCTTAGACTTACATCGCTTCATGAATCTATTAACAAAAGGAAGACATCCTATGTCACCGTTTATTCCTATGTTGACTTATGGAGAAAGATATGGTATCACTTCTCTATCACCAGAAACTGATAAGCAAAGACTTACTCACGTAGGTGAAAATCAAGAAGATGAAGGAGAAGATCCTATGAATCTTGCACAATATTTGGGCATATCTAATGATAGTCAAACTAACCCTCACGAACATGAGTGGGATTCCCTTTCTAATGCTACAATAGATATTGAGATTGATGGTAATCACAAGTATGCACCCTCTTTCGAGAGAGGAAAAAGATCTGGTGTGCAACATGAACAAGAGGAAATTTATAAAATCATGCCATCAAACCCAACACATTTTTTCCTACCTAAATTGAACAAGAAGAATATTCACCTACTGTAATAAGGTAATAATAGGATCAATAAAAACCTACAATAACATATAAAATATCAACCACAAAGAGATTGTTAGAGCAATTAGTATTCCCAATATTCAAGAAATAATGCAAGAAAAATAATAAGCATAATAAATAAAATATTATGAAATTAATCCAAAACATGAATATGAAAACCATAAAATCCTTCCTTGGTGTTCTTCTTCTCATGCAATGTGGGCTCTTAGAATTGAGCTCAAGATCGTGTCAACATAAGAATTCAAAGAAATTGTGGTTACCAAATCAAAGGTTTGGCTCTCTATTTATAAGATTTTAGGTGTTTCAAGCAAGAATACATGATTGAAGGGCTGATTGACTGTGATTGAGGATTTGAACTCAGAGTTAATGAGGGTTCACCATTGGTAATCGAGTAATAATAGGATCAATAGAAACCTGCAATAACATATAAAATATAAACCACAAAGAGATTGTTAGAGAAATTAGTATTCCCAATAATCAAGAAATGATGCAAGACAAATAATAAGCATAATCAATAAAATATTATGAAATTAATCCAAAACATGAATATGCAAACCATAAAATCCTTCTTTGGTGTTCTTCTTCTCATGCAATGTGGGCTCTCGAAATTGAGCTCAAGATCATGTCAGCATAAGAATTCAAAGAAATTGTGGTTACCAAAACCAAAGGTTTGGATATCTATTTATAAGATTTTAGGGGTTTCAACCAAGATTCCATGATTGAAGGGTTGATTGACTGTGATTGAGGAGTTGAACTCTGAGTGAGTGAGAGTTGAACTAATTTGATTGCTTAGTTTAACATGATTGATTGATCTATCAGAAAATAGATTAGAGAGATTACTTGAATGGACTGGTGAGTTAACTGATTGCATGAATGACTCAACTGATTGCATAGATTAGAAGTCTGAATTGATGGAAGACTTAATTGATTGCAGAGGGAGGAATTAACAATGTGGATTGAATAGTTAGGAGAGGGAATTGTGGAGTTAAGAGTTGTGATTGAAAAGCTAACTCAAAGTGAGTGTGAGTTAGGATTTAGGAGGATAATTATGATTTAAATAAATAAAATATTATTTATTCACACATGTGGAGATATTTTATAAATAAATAATTCCTTATTTATTTATAAGAGGGATTGTTAGTTGTAATTAAATAAATATATTTTATTTAATCATGAGAGGGGAATAATTAGTTTAATTAAATAAATATCATTTATTTAATCATGAGATATAACTTAATTTAATTATTACAGAAATGTAATAATTAGGAGGATGAACATTAAATAAATTTGCTTATTTAATTAATAATTATAAGATAGGGTATAATTAAATAAGGTTATTTATTTAATTATATTATTGATGAATAGATGATGAAATAATTGTTTAGAAGTTCATTAATTAAAGCAATTAATTAAAATCACTTAATTAAGGAATTAGGGAGAAATGATGATTTTGATCTTAGAATATGGTAGACTGACATGGTTAATTAAATAATAAACATTATTTAACAATTTAGGAGGAATTTTATTAATGTCATTGCATTAGAGCAATAGACCATTTTTTAAGTGTCTACACCTACTCCTCAAAGAATGGTTCTTCCTAATAACACCCATTGGAATTTTGGAACAAGATCTAGAATTGAAATGATACTTGTGAGGAAATTTCTTGAACCATTAGTTATGTGTGAACATGAAGGAGATCTACGCTCTAGTAATAGACTGGACATGATAGGTTCACAAAATACCCACCGTGACTCTTCTAGCAATCCTAGGATGACTCACAACCTAGATAATTTTACGAAGGATAATTTTTTGGACCTCTCCTTGGCATTCATGAATGATGATGATGATAATGCGGTGTTAACTCTTGAGCCAGTTGAATCCTTATCCCTCATTCATCCTGAGATTATTGACTATAACACTATCGAGCCTGTAAACATGTTGATCTTTTCAAATGACTATGAGCTATCCTATTACCTGAATGTTATTGAACCTATTCCCTCTTCCACCAGTGCAAGGAGCATGAACATGGTGGTGGAGGATATCAAGTATCTCAATCTTAAAATAAAAAATACAAAGAAAAGAAGATATGATGGTGAAAACCACTTGGTGGTAGTATCAGATTGTAAAATAGTAAAAAGAAATGATGAATCTAATGGTGAAAACCTCCCTAAGGTGTCAGTGGATGGGATACTTGATATCTTTCCTTACCATATCCAGGAAAGATCACCAATTTTGATCGAGCCTACACAACGGGTTAATTTGGGAATAGATGATTGGCCATAGATTATACAAGTTTCCCAAATTATAACTAAGGAAGAAAAGTAATAGTTTATCCAATTCTTTATGAGAAAGAAAATTAACTTCACGTGGTCATATTCTCATATGTCATGGTTAGATACAAACTTGATTATGCATCACTTATCTATCGCTCTAGGTGTAAAACCAGTAAAATAGAAACTAAAAAAAAGATGCATCCACATGTAGCACTACTGGTCAAGGAAGAATTGGAAAAGTTATTAAAATCTTCTTTTATCAAAGTGATTGATTATGTTGAGTAGATTTCTAATATTGTACCTATTTCCAAGGCTGACAAGTCAATCAAAATATGTACAAACTTCATGATTTGAACAAGGCTTTCCTGAAAGATGATTTTCCACTCCCTAATATAGACATGATTGTGAACTTAACAGCTAGGTACCAAATGTACTCTCTAATGGATGAATTTTCTAGTTATGATCAGATCATAATAGTACCCAAAGATCAGGAGAAAATGACCTTTACTTGTGCATGGGGAATGTTCAGTTGGAATGTAATGCCTTTTGGATTGAAAAATGTTGGCACAACTTATTAGACAACTATGGTAACAATAGTACATGACATGATGCATAATAATATGGAAGAATATGTGGATGATACTTTAGAAAAAATTGCAACAAGGAATACACACCTCACTGATCTAGACATGATCTTTAACGAGATGGAATGATTCAATATTAGATTGAATCTAAAGAAGTGTGCCTTCGGTGTCACATCCAAAAAAATTTTAGGATACATTGTATCAGCCAGAGGAATCAAAGTAGATCCAGCTCTCGAGATGCCACCTCCTAAGAATATCATCTATATGAGAACATTACAAGGAAAGTTGCAATCTATCAGAAGCCTCATTTCACAACTAGCAAACAAAGTAAAACTTTTTACAAAGACTCTACAAAAGGAGGTGACATTTAATGGAATGAGAATTGTGACAAAAAATTTCAACAAATCAAAGAATATCTAGCAAATCCTCTAATTTGCATGGCTTCTATCTCAACAAAACCTTTGTTTCTCTATATTTCAGCCACCGCTACATCATTGAGAGTTCAATTACCACAACATGATGAGAAAGGAAGAGAAAGAGCTATATATTAGATCAGAAGAACCTTGGTCTCATATGAGCTTAAGTACACTATTATTAAGAAAGCTTATCTTGCATTGGTATTTGCTTCTTAGATAGTTAGAAACTACATGCTAGCACATTTTGTCAAGCTAACCACAAAGATTGATTCCTTAAAGTATCTATCGAGAAAAGAAACTCTTACAAGAAGGTTATAAAAATGGGACATGATTCTCGGTGAATTTGATATAACATACGTTGATAACAAAAAAATCAAAGGACAAGTTTTGGTTGATCAACTAGTAGATGCGCCTTTATAGGATAAGAGACCTTTGATCATAGAATTCCTAGATGAATCTATTTTACACTCGACTCAACATGCATGGAAAATGTACTTTGATGGTTCTTTCACTCAACAAGGTGCAGGTGTTGGAGTCCTGCTCATTACATCACAATAATACAAGATTCCTAAGGCCTAAAAGATAATTTTCCCTTTCAAAACAACATAGTCGAATATGAAGCTCTATAAAATGGCTTAATGTTGGAAATCGAATAGAAAATTGAAGAGCTACATATTTATGGTGATTCTTAGCTTGTCATCAATCAAATCAATGATCAATATCAGACTAAGGATGAAAATTTGATGCCATACAAAAGGATTATTGATGATCTCAAGAAATATTTTGTATTCATAACTTTCCAGCAAATTCCAAGAATAGAAAATGGAGTTGTTGATGCTATGGCTACTTTGGCATCTATGGTGCAACTGGAAGAACATTAATTTCACTATGAATTCCTAGTGGAAGGATTCCCCTTCCTTGCCTATGAATCACCTAAATCCCAAATCATTTGTACTATTGTAGGCTATGATACTTCCCAATACAACCAAATTTATGCTTACCTGAATTATCAAACTATCCATGATGGCTTGTCTCAAAATGAGAAGAGAAACTTTATCTACAATGCATCATGTCACATAATCATTACTAATGACTTGTTTAGGAAAAGTCTAGATGGTACCCTCTTTAGGTGTCTATAACATGATGAATTCAAATGAGTGTTGAATTAAGTCCATGAAGGTATCTGCGGAGCTCACTCGAATTGTCTTTCCTTAGCTAAGAAATTCCTAAGGGCTGGATACTATTGGCCTGCTATGGAGAAGGATGCTATACAATATGCCAAATCTTTCAAAAAGTGTTAGCTACATGGAAATTGGATTCATGTTCTTGATAGAGAATTATTTCCATTTATCACCCACTAGCCTTTCCAGTAGTGGCCCTTTGATCTCATGGGGCAGATATATCCTTCATCCTCTAATGGTCACAAGTTCATCATCATGGATATTGATTACTTCACTAAGTGGGTTGAAGTTTTACCCCTTACTCAAGTAACGGGGAAACAAGTGGATATTTTTATAAACAACTACATTATCTCCAGATATGATATCCCTTCTTCAATCGTAACTAACAATGGAGGATAGTTAAAGAACAAAGACATCAAGGAACTATGCACAAGATTTCATATAACTCACCATTCTTCCTCTATCTATCATCCTTGGGGGAACAGACAAGTTGAAGCATCCAAAAAAACAATCCTTAAAAGCTTGCATCATAGAGTGAATAAATCTAGTAAGGACTAGAATCTACAACTAAATCCATCTCTATGGGCTTATTAGACTAACATCAAAACACCTATAGGAGAAAGCCCATTTTCATTGGCATATGGGTATGGAGATGTGTTGCCTGATGAAATCAAAATCCCATCTCTCAGAGTCTCTCTACAAGGACTCATCACTGATGAAGACTACAGAATCTATCAGCTTCAAGAGCTTGAGTTACTAGATAAATGAAGAAAGGAATCATTTGACTATCTACGGTTCTATAAGAAATGAATGTCTAGAGGTTACAACAAGAAAGTATGACACTGATAATTTAAGGATGGAGACCTCATCCTTAGGGAGAATCCTAAGAATCAACAACATCAAGAACAAAAGGTAAAATTTGAACCTAATTAGCTGGGTCCCTTCGTGATCACCACAACATTTTGCTCTAGATTTTATCAATTGTCCACTCTAGAACTCTAGAAAATGACACTCTCTTGGAACCAATCAATGCTCCCATCTGAACAAAAAATTAAAGCTAGACATTCTCAAAAGGAAAACTTCTTATACAATAATTTATGATCCTAAAAAATCCTTAAAATCTTATAATGTTCTAATAAAATCCTAAAAATCATATTATAATACCCTGAAAAAATCCTAAAAAATATAAAATGTACTGAAAAAAAAAAAAGTGCCTTGGTGAAAACCTAGAAGCAGGTGTCTTGGTAGCAAAAATAGAAATAAGTCCAAGTGGTGAAATTCTGGTAAACAGGTGTCACTTGTAATTGGCACTTTATCTATCAATGCATGGTTGATCTCTCTTTCTTTCCCCAGCTCCATCCTCATCACTTGCATATTCTCTCCCATGTCCCTTTGCACCGCAATGGATTGGAGTTTGTCTTAGTCTTCATCCTTGGTATTTTTTTGTCACTTGGGGAAAATTCTCCTTATCAACCTAGGGGAAACCTTGCACTATCAATCTGACTTGCCAGTGCTTGACCACTTGATCAATCACTTGAGCTTAACCTGATTCATTATACTAGTCCTCCCCGATGGACAGTTTTCCATTAACACGTACTCATGTTTCTCAACACCCTCATCATGGTGTTTCTCAACACCAGCTATTTGGACATCATGGTGTTTCTCAACACATATTAGATATTGCATTCTCACATCACATAAAAACACTTTGACACACAAGCACCATGGTGTTCCTTAACCCCCAACATAAACATAAACGTAGAAAATTGAAACCGAATGAGATATTCTGAACTCTTTTCTTGTGTGTTGCCTATTATCATTGATTTCTTCTTGTTGTGTTTCCCCACACCGCTCAAGTATGTCTAAAAAGAATAGATATTTTTGAGTGGGGGCATAATGATTTTCTTTGATTTCTACTTCTTAGTGTGGTTTTGATGATCCTAAATTGTCTAATAAAATGGGTGTCTTTGGTAGGATCCTCCATCATGATTGGAACACTACACATACCTGAACCCATTTTATTTAGATGCTTAGGTGAGGTCAAGATTATCTCCTTGTATGTTACTTTGTGTACTATGCATGACAACACTCATGGTTATCTTGGCAACTTTTGCCTCGGTACAGGTGAAATCTTACAATATTAAATTGGAATCAATGTTCAGGTCATGTCAGCCTTAATGCCTTGATGCTTACATTAGTTTCTTACATCTCATCCAATAAAGTTCATATTCATATCTCCATGGTCACTCATGTTCCAATGAAATTTTTATTGACCCTAATGTCCCTAAATGCTCAAATGATGATAAATAAATGGATAAAGGATCACTGACTTGTCTCACATCATAGCTTGCATTTCATTCTAGGGTTACATATAGTTGTGCATTTATGGTCTCCTTTGAGCTATCCTTCATTTCCTCCTTGCTGACATAGTCAACTGCAAGTCATCTCTTATTGACTTGGGACTAGTATATGAAAATCAAGGTTGGTAACATTTCATCATTTATCTTATGGGGGCTTGGAATGCTGAGTTTTCACTTCATTCAAGCATGAGTATTAGAGCATGAGATTAAGAACAAAACAACATGATACAAATATATATTCAAAGCATACATGATACAATAACTAAAAAAAAATAGAGCATCATATACATTAACAAGGGACACAAATACATGAGAAACATTCAGCTACAGGAAGCATGTGAACATAAGCATTATTCAACAACACATCATAACATGAGATATACATGAGCTAATAAAAAGATACTAAGAATCGAGATACAAAAAGCATAATCAAAGAAATATCTGCTATATATATCAAAATCAATATCTCAATATATCTAATGCCTCAATATAACTGTCTCATCTAAGGATAAAAAATGGGGCATCATCGATGCATAGACAATAATAAGTAGAATATATCATAGAATGGGGAGAATGGGGATAGAGAGAAGAAGGGAGCTCAAGAATCACTTCCACCCTCCACACCATCTCGGGGTAGAGGAGGAGGAGTGTCATCTCTGGCAAGAGGTGTAGGTATGGAACCCTCTGATATAGTAGTGAACTATGAGTAGGAAGGAACCCTGGCTCCTACCGGAATAACTCTAATATATAATGCATACTATTAGGTAGCCCGTATACCCTGGTATGTTGTTGCATGTTACACCTTATACCTATCAGTCTCCAATGCCTTGATCTAGTGATCTCTCTGCTAACTGGGCCTCTACAACTACCCTATATGTATGTGCCTTAGTTACCTCTTCCTACAACCGAGTGATCCTATAATCCTCAAAGTTTGGTCCCTCTACTGTCGGTGCCTTTTCTCTAGGTGCCTCAAGAGGTGCATCATTTGTAGCCTTAGGATCCCAACCTACAGTTGGTTGACCCTATCTTTCCCTACATAGGAGGTGTCTACAATCTACCCTATGTCTAACCAATATCTCTCCCTCCTTTGGTAAATCCCCATTTGGGGCCACTGCTACTCCCACTGATCTAGGGCTCCCCATCTCACCTCATGGCCTCTATTGTCCTCTGACCGGGGTCCTATTGCTTTTATCTTCTTGATCTCCTTAATTGCAACCTCTTTGTCTTGCATCCCTACATTCTCCCCTCCCTACACCTCTACCATGTGGTACTATAACAAGATCATTCTCATCAATTTGAGGAACCCTCTCTTCTAGATTTGTAAAGAAAGGGAAAGGATGGACAATCATGTACCATCTATATGTAGGTGTATCCCCAAAATCCAAAATATTAGAAAGGTATTCCTACTACACTCCCTATAAATCCCTAAGCCCCTGACATCCTACTACATAAATTGGTCTTGGGCCCCAGTCACCTTCCTCATCAGGAAAGCATACATAAGTTGAAAACTCGGTTGACATGTCTTGTTGTCTATCAAATTGTCACAAGACTCTACTAATACAAAAATGTTTTACAATGGGAGTGCACTTTTTTATCAATGTTCTACTCCATGGAAGCACCTAATCATCTCTCAGTACCTATGTACGACCTCCATACAACTGTTGTTAGATCATCAATCTGCCTCCTCCAATATACAGTCTTGCCCAGATTGGGTTGATGGATATAACTTGTATAATGATAGATATAAGGTATCCCTAGTGCTCGGGCTTCCCATGTCATTGGGTGTGCAATAGGGATGTTCTCCCAAGCTCATATTTGTAAAAATATCACTCCCGCTCTCTATACATATGGAACAACACACATGTACCCTAGGAAAATTGGCATGGTGTGGTGATCATATCTAATGATATCCTGCCCCATCCACACTGGAATATTTGTTGACTCCTGACAGGTGTTGTGACACACCTGATCAAACTTGCTAATACGCACACCAAAGGATACTCCTGACCATTCTATGAACCATGTAGTTCCAAGTGATATGTCTGTCCAGGATGGTGTCATTAACAAATATCTATCTTGGTGTCATGATCCCCTGTGTCAGATCCTGATCATAATAGACAAACTCACCTATGAAGGGAAGGAAAAGTATCCTTAACACGTCGTCTAGGGTGATAGTGATCTCACCTATCGGCAGATGAAATGTATTATACTCACTGTGGAATCTCTCAATGAGTGCAGTCAATAGTTCATGGTTCATAGAGATTTGGATGAGATGTGAGGTTCTCGTGCCCACACTAATCAAGGACAGATAAATCCTACTCAGAAAGATATATCACTAAATGCAAGGTTTGTGGATATGTACATCTAAACTATGGGTTTGGTAATCTCATCTACAAAACAAAAGGAATAAGGAAAGTATCAGTACTCTATTGAAATCATGAGAAAAATGTGACTAACAAGAACATCAATAAATTAGACAACATCACAAAGCAATTCTACAATGTTGCAAATAGGCTATGAAATTAAATCAACATAAAAAATGAGACAAAAAGTGCAAATTTAACCCATGCGATGAAATAGTTTTGCAATAGCTTTCGTATTATGAAACTCCTCAAAGGAAATGATACAAGATTTTCATGCAATAAAGTTCCATGTATCGTACAATAGGTGGGTATACATGAAATAATAAAGACAAAATGACATACGATACAATATATATTTTGATATTATTGTGATGGACTATTAAATTGCATACAATGAAACTATTTCATCGTACGATAAACTGTGGGTTTGGCCCTAAAACATGCTAAAAATTGCAAAAATCTATCAAATTTGATAAAATCAACAAGTGGGATTGGATACTTACTGGGGCACCATAGTCTTGAGGCTGGTTGTGTTGCCTTTGGAGCTCAAATTGGTGATCTCAGAGAAGAATCAACATTTTCTCACTCTAAAGGGCTCCGGAACTCTCAAAAGTCAATTGTACAAATGATTTGAAAATGACCCCTATGAGCCCCTTTTATAGATTTTGACCTAAAATTAAAAGTGCTCAAAATGCTACAATATTTGCACCCCTACCTAATTTTGATGTCCTAAATCTATTTTTGGGATTGAGATTGAAATTTGAGTTTATTAAGCTAGTCAAATCACAAAGTTAACTCTCCTTGGTCAAATGCAGTTGACTACCAACACTATCACTCCCCACTCATTTCTACCTTCATTTCTCGCTCTCTCTAAGTCAATCCAATGTAGATATTTCTCATCCAAGAAATTCACTTTGGTCAACCCTAGTCAAAATTGGTCAAAATTTAGTCAAATCTGGTCAAGAGGACCTCACATCACCTCAAATTAAGCTCTAATATGTTATGAATCTCATCATAATATGATCTTATCAATTTGACATCAATTCTAATCTAAATTGATGCTCTTCATCTATCAAATCAATCAAATCTTTCTTAAACCCCTCTACACAATTTCAATTTCAACCTCAAGGGGCATGACATATATCAAATCATCTTCAGCAATCAATCCTAATTAGCAAATCAATCCAAGCTTCATCACTAGGGGCATATCAGCTTCATCAGGAACCATATCAAGTTGAGATTCTTTGCATCTTTCTAAAAGAGTGATCTCATTGCTTCATATCAAGTCACTTGGACGAGCATCTATTTGATCTCTAGGGGCATGTCAGGTTGAATAGAGCCCATATAAATATGATATTATCTCTTAATCAGGTGATTGGCTTCATCAAGACCCATATCAAGTCAGTTACCTCAATCTCTTTGATATCGATCAGTTTCATCACTTCATATCAAATTGGTTAGTTTTCCTTATCTTTGGACACATATCTAGTCTCATCGCATCATATTAGGCTAGATACTCTGGTTTCTCTCATCAGTCTTCAATCAAGAAAGTACGAAGTTGATATCTTTGATCTTTAATCGATCTTCGATCAAGTTCAAAGTTAGTTTATCCTTATAGGGAATATTCTCATCGCTTCATATCAGGATTTTTTTATCTTATTTGCAATATATTCTTTGAATCAATGTGAAACTCACACATCGATTCAAAGAGGGGAAAATGTAATCACCTAAAAATTCCCTTTGAAAACCTAAGCCCCTAAATTTGATCAAATTGCCTTAAGAAAAATTCTAAAACTTGAAGCCATAAATTACTAGACATAATTATGCGAGAAACTGTTATCTCTATTTGAGCATTAAAGATTGTCATTAGTATCAAGGATTATTCAGTTAGTTACCTATGCTATTCAATCCGTAAATACAAGTACTTCAAGCTACTCATGCTAATCGGTCAAACTGCACAAGCCTTCACATTGAGTTGAATTAAGGCATACCAAACACAAAAGGATATTAGTTCATACCAAGCATCGGAGCAGTTTTATCGAGCATCAGTGTACACCGATACCAAGCATTAGTAAACACCGAGCAGAATGGACACCGAGCATCAAGATATTACCGAGCAGTATTGACAGTGTTTACTGAGCATCATATAAAATGACATAGTAATCAGGAAAGGAACATTTATCTATGTAGATAGTTAGAACATAATCACAAAACATTTTACCAAGATTGAGGATCATTTATTGTAAGATTTCATCATTAATTGCGATGATGATCTTTTGTAATTGCTAGATCTAGGTTATTTTTGTACATCGTAGATCTTAGGGTTTTCTCTAAAATATTGTAACCTAATTTTTGTTAAGCGGAAAAAATAGTATGCTGTATATTTGTATTTCAAATCTTTTGTATGTATGCATCGGAGCTTGACAAGGAAGCTAAGAAAAAGAAAAGAAGTTCTTAAAGTTTTAGCCAACTTCAAGATATTAGTTATCAGATACAGTAGAATAGAATTCAGGGATATTCAGATTAAGTACAATCAGACAAGGCTACCGAGCAGTTCAGAGTGAGATCTTCACATGAAAAGGTGATATCTATTTAGTACTTCATAGATATGTATCAGACAAGGTTGAGTTATCATTAGCAGATATATCCTGTTATTTTCTAACCATTGTAACAGAGTTTTGGTAAAATATCTTAATAGAGTAGACCTAACAGTCTTTTTGTAAATCTCTTAACCGAGTGCACACTCAAGTAGTGTTTTAAAATTCCTATCACTAGGTAGATCTAATCGATCTAACATGTTACTCCTAACAGGGTAAGATCATCAGAAGTGATCACCACTTGCAGCCCTAACATGAAAACATTTTCTATCTATAGTAGTAAAGAATTTGTGGGTGTCATCCCCACCACTATTTTTACCTTCTAACAACTATTTTTGCGTTACCAAAATACTTGAGTTATGTGAGTGTTATATTGTTGATTTCATGCTATTTACCATTGATAGTTAAATGAATGAATGATGCATGCAATGGATACAAGTTATATTTGAAGGTTACTACTATTTTTTGTTTAAGGTTTATTAGTTAAAAGTTTTTGTGGGCACTGATTCACCCCTCCCCTCTCAGTACCCTATCTCTCCAATCCAACAATTGGTATTAAAGCTCATATTTCTTATTGGATGGTTTAACCACTGAAGAGTAAAAATCTAACCATGGAGAGATATAAGTTGGATAAGACTATAGAGAATCAAAAGATTCAAATGCATATGTTTGTTGAGCAGTATAAGCAAGCTAAGAATGACTTGAAAAAGTTACTGGTTCAAAGAAAGAACTTGGCTATTTTGGAGAATGACATTAGTTACCATAAGGAAGGGATTGATGATGTATTTGATCACATTGGATCTAGTTCAAGAAGTATTTGTGATGGTTCTAAAAGTGAAATCTCTAACTTGTCTGAAAAGAATCTTCACTTAATCGAACAAGTGAAAGCACTACAAATCGGTCAAGAATCACAGATGGTGAGACTAATAGATGTAATGAACAATGTTAGACGAGCTGAGCAAGAAAGGAATCTAGCTATTGAAGACCAAAGATAGATAACTGAACAACTTTAAGCAAAAGAAAATGAGATACAAAGACTCACTGAGCACCACATTGAAATGACCAATCAAATGATGAGTGTAAACTAGGAGGTCAACCAAGTAAACGGTGAACTGTCAAGAAAACTTGAAGATATTGGAATACTTAGGGAAGAGAATGAGAAGTTGAGAAATGAAGAATCAACAATAGCACAATGAAATGATGAAATTGGCTGAAGATAGTTCTAAAAGGATTGATGACTTTCTGATAATCAAAGAAGGTTTGGAAGTAAAGTTGGATTAGGCTATACCGGTGAAAGAGAATCATCCAAACAAGCTGAACAAGTCAAAAACAATCAGAATCAAAAACCTAAGGTGATGTCATGCTATCATTGTGGAAAATCGAGACATACTTCAAATGTGTGCAGAAGCAAAGCACAAGGTAAACCCCCAATCACTCCTAAGTTTAATGGTTACTGTTATTACTGTGGAAAATTTGGTCATCAAGCTTATGAGTGTAGAGAAAAACTGAATAAGAATGCTAACAATCCTACCATGGAGAAACTTTGTTATACTTGTAACAAACATGGACACACTGCACAAGAGTGTAAAGCTAAGATGAAGCAAGTATGGACACCAAAGAAGAAGAGAAAACCCAAGCCTTATCAACCGAAGAGACAAGGTAATTCTTATGTTTAGGATTACAACACATGGGCTAACTGTATTTTATGTGGTAGATATGGGCACATTGCAGCAAATTATATGAGGAAAAGATGGGCTGGACAATCACGAAGCTAGACAAGCACTGGAATGGCATGCTTACATTTTCATAAGGTCGGTCATCTAAGAAAGGACTGCAAAGACTGAGCACCAAAAGAAGTACATGTATTTGAGAGTGGAAACACTATTGTAGATATCATGAGAATTAGGAACACTATGTGGAGAAAGGCATCAAATGAGAATGCTGAGTCAAGTAATGTTGTCGGTGAAACCTCATCCACTGGATTGGGTGACATCGGTACCTTTACTTAAGGTGATATAGGTATGTATGGAACTAACATTTCATAATGATCTTATTTTACATATAGGTCCTTATATATGATGAGCACATACCAAATCTACATGAATAAAGATGCACTATGGTTTATATATTTTGAGCTAACAAAGTCACACAGTCGGTAAAAGTTAGATCGAGCAAAAGGTTACCCGTCGGTAATCACTATCCAAGGTTAACTGAGTATCAGTAATAATCAAGTAAAATTGTGTGTTAATCGAGTGGATTATGTTTTGTGGTAGTCACCAAGTTAACAGCGGTCATCGTACCAAAAGTAGGTCAAGCATTTATTGCAAAAATTTTGAGCAGGAATACGTAAAATGCTATATATAGAGGGAAGGGTTATTCATTTTTCACAAAGTTATTTAGAAGAGTGAAGATTTCATAGAGCGAGTTCAAGCTACAGGATTTTTTTGAAGGATTCAAATCTTTTGTAGATCGAACTGAGCACATTCTTCACTATTTTTGAGTAAGTTTATTTACCACCGAGCACATTCATAACTTATTTTTTCTGAAACCCTAAGTTAAACACAATGGCATCCACATCTACTGTGATTAAATCAATGAACGTTGAAGAGGAAGTTAATTTGATAGTTTCAAAAAACTGCAACGAACCTAATTACAAGCTTCATCCAGAAGTTGCATCAAAAATGGATTCAGCGGGAGCTTTTTCGAGTATCCCACCTAGGGTTTTTCTGATTGAGGATGTCATTTCATTTATACACTATAAAATTGGGGAAGTTAGAGACTTTGAGATGATAGTGGCATATCAAAAACTTTGTGGTGAAGATGGAAAACAAAAACCAAAGTTTATGCAGGTTGAGAAGAAAGGTTTAACAAATGCCTTAGATTTCCCAAAGAACTTTAAAGTCAAATGGATCAGGTTGGTGCTGAGTCAGTATCATGATGGAATGTTCTAGTTGGATACACTAGTTAAGATTACAAAGCAAATGATCAATAGGGTTACAGGTTACCCAACTACCAACAAGGTCAAGGCATTTAGCAGTGCCTTAAGAACTGATATTGAGAAGAACACCAGAGTGACATGGAATGGTTGAGCACTTAAAATTGCTACTATCAAGGACCCAGAAGTCAAGTATGCTTCACATGTGATTGGCTACAAAAAATTCCAGTCGAGTAGATTAAACAGTGTACCTTGTAGTACTGTGGATATGGCTTACAAGATGATTAAGAAAGATCACCAGTTGGACCTTGCCGAGTTGTTACTGAATCAAGTAAAGGACAATATGAAGACTATTCAGTTGGAAAATTCAAATACCTATAATTTTGGTTCACTCCTAGTATGTTTATTTTTCTATCTTCAAAAGTATTTCCCTGGTGTCGGTAAAGTGAACTGGTCTACCGATAAACCGATCACAGTACAAATTTTTGATATGATGAACAGTTTGGGAGATAACATGAATAACATTCTAGATGAATATTTTGAATATTTTAAGGTTAAGATGAATCTACAAGATAGGATTCCCAATTCCTTAGTAGATAAGTATGAAGATGATGTATGTTTTCTTGTGGACACCGACCACACTTTCATAAAGGTTGTGGAGCCTAGAACTAAATGGGTTGCGCCCATGGGATATGAAATGGATATTGATTTTGCCTCCAAATCAATCATGGCTCTCTTAGCCACACTAAAGGACAAGAATGCAGAAAGGTTTGGAAACTATGTTGAAGCAAAATCAAGAATCAAAATAGGTCGTGTCATCAGAAAAATAACTAGAAAAGCCAAGAAAATGAAGAAAAATTTAATTGAAAATTTTGGAGATGAATCTGACTCATCTGACGAGTCACTGGTTGAGACTGCAACCCAAGGTTAGTTACTGTTGACTGACAAAGCACATGATAGTGAGGAAATAGAGTTTGACAATGAGAAAGATTCCATACCAGTTTCCCCCATTCCTACTCTAAAGAAGAAGCAGTTGCCAGTGCAATCAAGAGAAAAAATAAGGTCGGCAAATGCAACTTCATCACCTTTGAAAAAGGGAGTTGCAAAGATCTCTAAGCCTAAGGTTGCCTCACCAACAAAGACTTACTCTAAAAGAGGAACCAAGGTAGCAGCTACACCAAAGAAAAGGAGAAGACTCATAAGAGGTAAGGAAGATCTTGAGGAAGAATAAAATGATAATGAACAATTCAATGTGGTCAGCAACAAAGAAAGGTCAATTGATGAGGTTATTGCAGACATAATTGAGAATGGAGATCTCATAGATCTAAAACTTAGTCAGTTTGATAATATGTCTACCAAGCACCAAAATAAAATTGAGGAAGCAGTCATTCAGATGATGATACACTTTAGACAAGTTCCATTGGAGTTTTAGCCAACCAATACCCAAGGCAGTAGAAGAAAGAATAAATCATAAGTGGTCCTATGCCTTGGACATCAAGAAGAAAATGAGGGAACAATCCCTAGTTCAAGCAGCACTAAATTTATCTCTTGATGAAATTAAGGATTATATGGACACTTATTATAAGAGATTCAAAGTAAAAGGTCGGGCCATGCAAGTTTTAGATGAAAATCTGGCCGATATTGATGAGACTAGCCAACTCATCTGGACATCAATTATTATAGCTAGAGAGCAAGCTGAGAAAAATGCATTTCTAAATTTGTCTAAGAAGAGACAAAAGTCAAAAGGAAAAGGTATATACATTGATGATAATTTGACAAAGAAGACTAAAGAGAAAGATGTACCACTTACCGAGGTGATTGATACAACACTTATTAATGAGAAAATAAAAGATTCACAGGATACACTAGATCCAATAAAGATCCAAATCACAAAGAATAATGCAACATATGTCTTCATTGAAGATATTACAAACGGTGATCCTAATGACAAGGATGATGATGAGGATGTAAATGTAGTAGAAGAAACAAATCAAGATGAAGGTATTTCTACCGAGTCTTCCATCACATCTTTACTGGGTGAGCTTCCTATACTTGTAGAAGCTGTTGAAATAATAACAAAGGAACAACCCGAAGGCTCAAACCCTAAGAAACCAATAGATACTACAAGGGAACAAAGCACTGAAACACCTACGGAAACAAACAAGCCTAAAGGAAAAGAGGCAACTGACATAGAAACAAAGGGCCAAGAAGACCCCAAAGCAACCAAGGCTACCCCACTTGACACAACATCAGAGGCTCCATCTTAGTCAACCAACACATTGGTTACCGAGGAGCAAAAAAAGGAAGATAATGTGTCAACCGGGCAAAACACACCGAAGGCAAAAGACAAAGCTATTGTTCTAATTACAAAGAGCTCACCTCAATATCCTGAGAAGAAGAAGAAGAAGAAGAAAGGCAAAGGAAAAGGGCCGGTCACCTTAGAGGAATTTATTTTTATACCAGATTGTGACCCAAGGACCCTAAGCCCTGAGGAACTAAGAAAATATGAGGAGTTGTGCACAAGATAAATTACGCATGGAATGCAAGAGCAAGGAGATACTAGAAAATGTAAGAGATATCTTACAATAAGTCATACCAAAGGTACATATTAATGAGGATACTTTTATAATGGACCAACTTGCCACACTTGTTGAACAAATAAATTCCCTAGACATTGATTATGAAAAGAGGATTGAAGAAAGGGCATAATCAAAAATTCAAGACAAGCTAGCAGAGAAGATTAGCCAAGAAGTGGCAATCAACAAGGTAAATTTAGCTGAGGTAATCACTGAGATCAAATCTATCACTCAGTTAATAAGTCAAATTTTATTGAAGCTATGCACTATGGAAACATTCACTGCTGAGATCAGTGAAAATATTAAAAAGCTTGATAATGAAATCAAAGCCAGTGCACAAGCAGCTATAACCGAGCCACAAGATTTTGTAAAGAACATATTAAGAGTTTAAGAACTCAGGTAGTTGATAGCAGATCTCAGGAAGCAAGAAGAAAGAACAAGTGATCAGGTCACTGAATTACAAACTGATCTCCTACCCTACCCAAAAAAATTTGAGAAACACATTGCCAAAGCAAAAACACTTGTTGCAACACCAAAAAATTTTGTGTTGGAAAATATCTTTGACATGCATGCACAAGTCAGTTTTGAGCACATTTCTCTCACCAACTTGAAAGAGGAATGGGAAAACCTCTTGGATTCTCTGAAGAAAACCCATCAGCACATTTTTGACAAGCTATGAGTATACATTTTTTGTATTTGGCATTAATATCAAAAAAGGGGATAACAATGTATATGCCAAATGAGTACATAAATGATAGGTATACTGCATACTACCGGGAGCATGCATCGAGGGGGAGTAATAGAAATTTTTTTGATAAGTATCTGTGTATATGGTGGAGATATAATTTTTTGAGACATAAGGTCTATATACATTTAAGGTTTTCATACTAATGCCAAAGGGGGAGATTGTTATCTCTATTTGAGCATTAAAGATTTTCATTAGTATCAAAGGTTATTTAGTCGGTTACCTATGCTATTCAGTTGGTAAATACAAGTACTTCAAGCTACTCATGCTAATCGGTCAAACTACACAAGCCTTCACACCAAGTAGAATTAAGGCATACCGAACACAAAAGGATATTAGTTCATACTGAGCACCAGAGCAATTTTACTGAGCATCCAGTCTACACTGATACTGAGCGTCAGTAAACACCAAGCAGAATGGACACCGAGCGTCAAGATATTACCAAGCAGTATTGACAGTGTTTACCGAGCATCAGAAAAAATGGCATAGTGTATCATCTTAAAATGGAAGCACTTCCATGTTAAGAGCATTTAGCCCTCTGAGTAAGTGGTTTGGGGTCATATTGGATGCCTTGAATTGATCTTTTCTTTGATCTAGCTTTCTCCCCGCTTTCCACTTCTTTTTTGCTTCATTCTAGGTGAAATTAGGGTTAGGATCTTAAGGATTCTCCTAAATTTCCCTCTTCCATGGCTCTATTTTCTAGGTAAGATTTAGAAATGGATCCTCCTAGCCTTCATCTTAGTAATCATAGGATTTTATGTCTATTCCTGACATTCTGTCCTATTATGGCATCAGTTCTAGGTTTTTGGGCATCCCTGGGACCTCTTGACTTGGTTTTGAGTCAATTTAGGACCAGGGTCAATGTCTTAGGTCGACCCTGACTAGGTCAAGGTCTTAGGTCAACCCTAACTAGGTCAGGGTCAACCTTGACATTGACCCCTTTCTCCAAATTCTCAAAATCCTTAATTTTTGGGCTTCAGGCTTTCGGGAGATTTATTTTCCCGCCTTCGAGTCGGCCATTTTGGGTTTCAGGATGGTAAATCCTTTAATTGCATTTAATCTAGGTATATTTTCTAAAGGTGAGGACATAATTGGGATTTAATTATCCAAGGTGGCCCATCTAGAGGAGTGTGCCCTAGTTCACTATAAAAGGAGGCCTTCCTCTCTCATTTTCACATCCACACTCAAGCAATTTCAAGTGCTCAAGCTCTCAAGGTGATCAAGAAAGCATTCCATTCAAGCAAGCATTCAAGTCTTCTTTTCCATCCAAGTTCTCCATTGAAGATCAAGGATTCAAGCATTCAAGCTATTGAAGGGATTTGGTTCAAGCATTCAAGATTCATCATTCAAACCCTAGATCTAGCCATTATGATGGTGTGATCTTCCTTCAAGATCCTTTGTTCATCTTCAAGATTCATTTCATCCTTCTCTCAAGGTGGATTCCAAGCATACAACCATGGAGGTTTGATTTACATTTATTTTTGTGTTCAAGCTTTCATATCAATATACTTGTTTGCATTTCAAATACAATTGCATTATCTATTGAATTGCATAGCTTCATTGTTAGATCTACTTCTACTACTTGCTAGCATTCTCCATTTCAATTTCAATATTAATGTTGATTCCAAACCGAGGTTTGACCAAGGCAAACCCTCCAAACAAACAACAAAACCATTTTTCTTGCAGGTACAGGTGCAGAACTTCAGATTTGAGAGCAGATTTGGATACCCTTTTTGGAAAACTTCTGGGATCTGCGAATAGAATTCGAATTGGACTTCAAATAAAGAATGTGATATTTGACCTTTTATGAGGGTCAAACCTGAGCTGAGCCATCTCGAAAAAGGATTTCTGGGTTTTGTAGATCTCACAGTTTCAATTTAAAATTGCAAAAATTGACAGTTTTTGAGATCGTTTGACAGGGTTTTCAGCCGATTCTTTTTTGGAGGTAAGTACCTTTATTTCTTAATTTCAATATTAATCATCTACAATTACTTTCTATATCAATACAATTTCATGTAAGTATAAAATATTGGTTTTGGGGTCTCTTTCATGTGCAAGCCATTGTTCTAGGACCCCATACACTATTTTATCCTTTACACAGTAATCAGGAAAGGCATATTTATCTATGCAGACGGTTACAACAGAATCATGAAACATTTTACCAATATCGAGGATCATTTATTGTAAGATTCCATCATTAATTGCGATAATGATCTTTGTAATTACTAGATCTAGGTTATCTTTGTACACCGTAGATATTAGGGTTTTCTCTAAGATATTGTAACCTAATTTTTGTTAAGCGGCAAAAATAGTATGCTATATATTTGTATTTCAAATCTTTTGTATGTATGCATTGGAGCTTGACAAGGAAGCTAAGAACAAGCAAAGAAGTTCTTTAAGTTTTAGCCAACTTCAAGATATCAGTTATCAGATAGAGCAGAACAAAATTCAGGGATATTCAGATTAAGTAGAATCAAACAAGGCTACCGAGCAGTTCAGAGCAAAGATCTTCACATGAAAAGGTGATATCTATTCAGGACTTCATAGATCTGTATCAGACAAGGTTGAGTTGTCATTAGCAAAGATATCCTATTATTTTCTAACCATTGTAACAGAGTTTTGGTAAAATCTCTTAATAGAGTAGACCTAACATTCTTTTTGTAAATCTCTTAACTGAGTCCACACTCAAGTAGTGTTGTTAAAATCCTATCACTGGGTAGATCTAATCAATCTAACATGTTACTCCTAACAGGGTAAGATCATCAGAAGTGATCACCACTTGTAGCCCTAATAGGCAAACCTTTTCTATCTCCAATAATAAAGAATCTGTGGGTGTCATCCCCACCGCAATTTTTACCTTCTAACAAGGGTTTCTACGTTACCAAAATACTTGAGTTATGTGAGTGTTATATTGTTGATTTCATGCTATTTACCATTGATAGTTAAATTAATGAATGATGCATGCAATGGATACAAGTTATATTTGAAGGTTACTACTGTTTGTTGTTTAAGGTTTATGAGTTAAAAGTTTTTGTGGGCACTGATTCACCCCTCCCCTCTCAGTACCCTATCTCTCCAATCCAACAAAAACCTAGATATTTCCCCTTACATAATTAAATCAATTACTAATGTCAAGCATAATTTCTAAAATCAAAGCTTGAAAATCATTTAATTGTCAAAACCTTACTTTTAATATATATTCCTAGAACTTTTATTAAAAGAACTCATTCCTCATATGGATGTGCAACTTAATATTGATTAAATGACAATTAAAAGGGTATTTTCTATTTTGTCTTATTCTCCCAACAAGCTTGACTGATCAAAAACTCTTGGATCCACTCACATGGATTGATCTCGCTCGCCACTCATCTCTACCTAACTTCTTTTGCCTCTTAATCTCCAACATCCATTCTTGAGGCATTCTCTTTAAAAGTAAGTTCTTCCTTGGCTCAAAGGATCCATCTTTTTGTATCTTAAGGAGGTTATGCCATTTTTAGTTCCACATTCTTGCATTCAAGATCCATTTCTTGTCATTTCATCTCATCTTTGTATTCTTAGTTAGATCGTGTTATCCTCATTTTTAGAGTAATTTGCATTGTTAGTTAGTTTCATTCTAGTTTACTTCAATAGTAGAATTGCTAGTGTTAGCTTAATATTGTATCATAACTTCATACTAATCTAGTTTCATTTCTAGTTATCTAATTTGCATTTGCAATTTTATCATCATGGAATGAAGTATGCAAGTATTGCATCTCATTCACCTTTGAATCTTCCATTTTGGAGTAGTCGAGTCACTCTCCCTTCATGCCAATCCAATGAGCATTTGAAAAGGATTAAACTCACATCAACTAGGAAGAAATAAGCTACTTTTGGGGAGTTAAATTATTCATTTGATTGAATAATTGTAGTTAAATTCTCTAAGTTAATGGTTTACTGAGTGTTGGCTACATTAGAATTGCATACCATTTTAAAACCACACAATCACCAGTCGTATGATGTGAACATCTACTATCAATGAATCGTTCATCTCTTTTAAAAAATCATGAAACCAATTATTTTTCTTCATTAGGATTATATTCTTTAATAGAAATAAATACAATTTCATCCTCACTAACAATAGACTCATCATCAGTTGCACCTTCTTCAGCAACATAAAACTATTATGACTCTTAGCATGATATTTCTTAGATTTGTCTTTACTATCCTTGTAGCTTTTGTTTGGACACCTAGATGCAATATGACCAATCTTATTATAATTGAAGCATTTCAAAGGTAAACTTCCTTTATACTTATCATAGCCCTTAGGTAGTCTTCTTTTAATCAAGGCTTCAAGTTCATCAATATTCCTTTCTTCTTCCATCATCTCTTCCCAATCCTTAGCATAGTGTTTGAATTTCATCTTTGTAGGGTTTTCTCCTTGGTCATACTTAGTCACACTAGCTTTGAATGAAGTATCAACCTTCAGAAGTTCCTTACTAAGTGTATTCATCTCATAGGCATAGATTATTCCTTCCAAAGCTTCTCTTGAAATGGGTCTTATAGTTCTCAATTCTTTAGTAGAAGCAACTTTCTCACTATAACATGTAGGCCAAGATTTTATAACCTTGTCTACAACTTCATTATTTTTCAAGGTACCACTAGCACATCTGATTTCACAAACTAGATCATTTATTCATTGCAAATAGACTGAGGCATTTTCACCTTCACTCATCTTCATATCTTCATATTTTTCTTTTAATCCCTGCAACTTAGCTTGCTTAACATAGGTGTCACCTTCATAAATAGTTTCTAATTTTGTCCATACCTCATGTGCAGTCCTCAATCCATATATGTGTGAATATTATGAAGCTAACAAGGTATTGATCAAGGCTTCCTTGGCCAACATATTCTCCTTGAATTTATTCTTTTCATCTACACTAGCATTAGTTAGGTCACTCAGAATAGCATAAGGATTCTCATTGATATGTCAGTATTCAACTCCTATCCCTGTGCATATTAGGTAGGTAGTCATAAAATCCTTCCAAATTAGGTAGTTGTTTCCACTGAACTTCAGACTCTCTTTTCTCATACTTTCCATGACATATCTCCTTTAAGTGGTCAAGCTTCTTCAAAAGGACTAGGCTCTGATACCAATTGTTAGGCACAAAATGAGGCAAACACAACTAAGATGGGGGGTGAATAAATTGTGTGTACCTATTACTTTTAATTCCAATTTAATTACTTAGATTTGAAAGATAAACAATAATACAAGATCCACAAAACATAACACACAACACCAATATTTGTTCTTGAGGGAACCCGGTTAAGGCAAATCCCTAATGGGAGTCAAACCTACTAGATGAATGTACTCTGCAAAAAGTACTTCTTGATTAAGAAAAAATAGAGAACAAAGGATGCACTTGCAACCAAAGGCTTATAGTCAAATCACCAGGCACACTTCCTAGAGATCACTTCTCATAATACAATCTCAGATCTAGCCCTCAGTTGGGTTCACCAATCTATCTTCAATTACAATAGGGTGGACATATAGTCCTTTACAAAAAAACTGACAAATAACATCTCTTATGTAAAAAAATTCCAATGAAGTAAAAACTCTGCTTCAAATATAGAGTAAAAATACCAGCATCTCTCTCACACACACACACTTTCTACAATTACAAAACTATCTCTCATTTACACCAATTACAAAGAATAATCAATCACTAGGTCGGCTAAGACCTAATAAAATAAAAGATATAAACATTATGTCCAATCTCCAATGTGATCCAAATAAATCTAGAAAAGATTTTTATAGGACCCAAATATTCATCCACAAACACGCATAAGTGTCATTAAGACAACATCAAGAATCACAACATGTTACTCTATCAAGTCGACTAGGACCTAAATAAAGAAATGCCAATACGCTACCAAACAAACAAATCCAATCACCTCAAAAAATACAGACTAGTAACACAATAATCACATGATACAATAACACCAAAAAGTGCCATGAATACCATCCAGAACCCTCACATCATCTCCAATATGAAATTCAAACTCATCTTTATCTCTAATCAACAAGAACACTAAAATACCAAACTCGGTCATAACAAAAGATAGCTTGCTATAATCTTAATCATGAGAACACTAGTTGTGAACTCAATGATAAGGAACCATGTAATCACCAGCCTTGAAACCTCTGAAACATCAAATCCAAGTCATACCAAAGAAAATACTTATCCATTGTTCACAAGAACATTATGACACCAACAACTAGCAACTTGATCATTCCTCACTCAAACTATCATACCAAATTTTGCGAACCTCTATAGATGTTCTACAGACACCTATAAACAATACCTTACAATTGTAGCTTAAGATCTCAAACATATCATCTGATCAACTTAAATCCTCTCCACCGAACATCCTGAACATACTAACTGAAACAACAATCAATATGTTGACATCAATGACAAAACATTAATGTCACCACCCCCAAATCCCAAACTCAAACATGCTCAATAATCTTCCAATAGGTAATCCTTCATTATGCATATATTTTTGTATAAAGGTGTAGAGATTCAAATGCATGTTATAATTATGGATTCATTCAAAGATTTGTTAGAGGATTTTGACATGATCTTGGTGCAAAATAGATTTGGCCAAAATATCATGACATAATCCTCTAAGATTTTATGCATATAATTTTATAATATAAAGGTCATAGCATGTTGATAAGTGGCACCAACATTCTTTAACCCAAAAGGCATAATAACCCAGCAAAAGGACCCCAAGGAGTTATGAAGGCTTTTTTATATTAATCTTGAGTGTTGATAAAAATTTGATTATAAATCCAAAAAATACATCCATAAAAGACAATAAAGTATGAAAAGTTGTAGAATCAACCATCATATCAATATTGGGAAGGGGAAAGTCATCTTTTAAGGGATATTTATTAAGATCTCAAAAATTAGTACACATTTGTATCTTATTGTCTGGTTTAGAAATAGTGACAATATTTCAAATCTAAGGAGAATAATCTATAGAACAAATAAAACCAACTTCAACAAGTTTTTAAATTTTACCTTTAACAAGTAAAGAAATATTAGGACTCATCTTTTGGATATTTTTCTCAACTAGTTTAGAATCAATAATTAAGACTATGGTAGAATAACATTATCTTAATTCTAATATGTCACAATTAAGACAAGGCATATCAGAATAAGTCCAAGCAAAAATATTAGGAAACTCATGAAGGAGAGAAGAATGATCACATTGCTCATAATATTTTCCTCATTATAAGGATCCATTTTTATATTTATAGTTTTTTTTATACAAGTAGATTACTTTTTTTAGAAATGTACATTGGCAAAGGGAACTCTCTCTCTCTCTCTCTCTCTCTCTCTCTCTCACACACACACACACACACACACACACACACACACACACACTTTATTTTTCTTCCTTAATATTTACACATATCTCTCTACCTATCACTCTCCCTCTCTCCCCTCTCTCTCTACCTCTTCCTATCTCACTCTCTCCTCTCTAGCCCAGGATCTAGACATATTTTAATAACTCTCACTCTCACCCTTTACTCTCTACTTTCCCTTTATATCTCTCTCCCCCTATATACATACATTTCCCTCAATCCCTTCCTAACTCTATTTCTTTGCATGCCTCTCCTTCCCTCCTTCCCCCATTCTCTCCTTTTATCTCTATTTATATATGTTTCTCATCTCCCTCCTTTCCTACCTACCTCTATTTCTCTACATAAATTTCCCTCTAACCCTCTCTCTTTATTTCTACATCCATCCCTCCCTCCTTCCCTCCATCGATAAATCTAACTATTTTTATTTATCTATTCTCTGTCATCTCTATCCCTTTATCTATTTGCATGCTTCTTTCTATCTTCCAACCTATTTGTCCACCGCCCCCCTCTCTCTCAATATTTTCCTTCCTCCACTCTCTCTCCTCTCTATCTCTCCCCTTTCCATGTCTCTCCCTCCCTCCATCTTTACCTCTCTATAGCTCCATCCCTATCACATTACAAATATTTCTCAACCCCTCTATATTTCACACCTCTCCCTCTCTCCCTCCCTCTCTTCCTCTCTCCCTTTCTATTAAGAGAGAGAGAGAGAGAGCATTTTGGTAGGATTCTTTGTGGTTAAAATAGATCAAGATCTAAGTGATGTTCTCTTCAGCCTTTTGAGAGGATGTTTTACAGTTGAGAGAGTTGTACTCATTATCTATTTTTGGCTTCTAGGAGTAAGCCTAGGCCATGGGGGGAGTATGTGGTACCTCTTGTGTTTGAATTCTTATCATTTGTTATTTTGATCCGAGATAGACTCTAGTTATGGTTTTTTTAGTGACTGCTTGTATATTATTGTTTTGTATTGGCACTCTTGTAATACATTGAGTTACAATATATTCTTTTGATCATACAATAGCACTGTGAATGTGGATAGTGGTTTTTTTGTGATCCATTGATGATTTTATGTTTGATGATCTGTGACATGATGTTTTGTGATGGTGTTTATATTTTATATGATATATGAGGATATCTCACCTATATTTAATATGAGGTATTCTAGATTATATGGATCTTGATGTGATTTGATCATTCACTGATGTTTGTGTTGATGGTTATTGAGATGTTATAGTTAATTCACTGATAATTGTTAAATTTGTCATTGTTATATTATAGTTTACCATGTTTTAATATTATCTAGTTCAAGGATTTGATTTATGCTATTTATTGCCATAGATTTTATTTAAATGCATCAAATTGAATAAGATTGTTAATATGATGGTTTAAATGACGATTAAATATGAAAAGAATGATTTTGTACCATTTCAATACATAAGAATGATCACAACATTAAAATGTCATTTCATTAGTTTTATTTATGGATTATTATAAAAGTGCTTCGGCTATATTATTTATGTGAGAAGATACACTCGATGTGTGTATATTGTAGTGATAATAGGTACCAGTTATCAACTCTACCTCACTTCACAAGTTTGAGCAAGCCTTTATTTTTTACAATGGTTACAAGAGATAGTCACATTGGCCACCCATCTTAATTAGCCAATATCACTCTTAGTTGGAATAATGTATCTTATTACATTATTATACCTTTCGTTACCATGTAGGTAAAGTTCTAATTTTATTTACATAAATTTGGTAGACTAGTAATTGTTTGTGCATTGTTGGGCTATACACAATGGTCACAGTTCAATTAATTTAATTAGATTTTCATTTAAATGTTAATTTTATATTTACCAGAAAAATATGCCGTAAGTGTGTTCTCTAATTGGTATTAAATAAATTAATATTTGGGTATTTTGGGAGTTCTTAGTTGGAAATTGATTAGGGTTGCCTGAATTTTGTGGGTATTGTCTTGTTGGGATGGTGTCAGGATTGCTCTGTGTTATCAATTAATCTCATTAGGTTTTATGGGTTATGCTTATTTCTTTTTCTGTTTTGGCTTTTCTCTCCATTTTGAGGTAGGAAATTCATATCTCTCTTCTTTTTTTATGTTCTCAATTCTATATTGTTGTAATATTTATGTGGGATGATATTATGATTGTTCCCCACTTGTTTGATTCATTTTTATGTCTATTTGGTTTTATGTGTAAATTGGGTTTTGGAATGAGACTGTGTACTGTTATGTTATTTTTCTGTCTATATGTGGACAAAAATTGTATTTTATGGGATAAGAGTGATTTTATTTACTGGTGAACCAATGGGTTTTGCCAAATTTGTGACCTTTTGACTTTTATTTTTGAGTGTTTTTCAAAGGTCCCTCTAATGGTGTGGCCTCCAGAACTGATTTTAGCCATGTTTGGCATATTATGAGTATTGAGAATTAATATTTTCTATGATGTTTTTATATGTGGAGTGATGGTTCAAATTGATGGGCTTTCTAGATGTGAATTATTACTATCTAGACTCTCATATTTTATGACTAGTTGAGCATGCTTGTGCAAATGTTAATTGTTGCCTAAATTTATTTTTCTTTGTGATTTTGTGCTTTTGAAAGCTTATTATTGTTTTTTGTGGTGAGATATGTTTGGGATCATCTAGGGGTCCATGCTCTGGGCTATG
Organism: Chamaecyparis obtusa; assembly: GCA_027943335.1. Classification (NCBI taxonomy): domain Eukaryota; kingdom Viridiplantae; phylum Streptophyta; class Pinopsida; order Cupressales; family Cupressaceae; genus Chamaecyparis; species Chamaecyparis obtusa. Next base: position 540,696 of record BSBK01006628.1, read on the forward strand.
ATGCTAATTTTGTGTGTGTGATGTACTTTTACCTCCAGTGTAGGTTACTTTTGTTGATATAGTATTTTGAGGTATACTGAGATATTGATATTGTTTGGTATTGTGTGATCTTGTTGTGATCTTCCCTCATGGTGAATAATATTTGAGAAACCATACAGTATGGTTAGAAACTTGACCCTAGGTCATTGGGAATGAAGATGCTTGCTTGAGTTTGAGATTATGGTTGTTTTTTATACTGATCCAGTTGAAGGGGATGGGATTATGCCTAGATAATAAAGAGGGTCTTGGGAGTAGCTCCTTATGTGCAACCGGCCCACAAGTGGTAGTATCTATTATGTTCAAGGAGTCATTGATAAGTCAAAAATCACTAAAATGAATGGGTACAAACATTAACAAGATAAATGAATCCTTGATTGTCATGAGTGGCCAATGCAGGTAGTGGATACCATTGAATCCATTATTGTCATGAGTGACTCATGTAGGTAGGTGGTACTACTGAATACCTGATTGTTATGAGTGGCCCATGCAAGTAGCTAGGATTATCAAATCCCTCAACATGCTATGAGTGTTATCACAAGGATATGGGTGACTTGTGTGGGTAATGATACTTCCTCCACTTAACACTCTAGTATCTAGTTCCTTATTGAGTAGCACCTGTGATATTTATTGTTTCTAAATACTTTCCAATTATTGCATTAAGAAATATTAGGGAAGACTAAGTATTTCTCATTCATGGTGCTCCCTTATCTTTAACAATGTCATTTTAGGATTCTCCCTCTTGACTATTTTGGGATTATTGTTTCTTTGGGCACCTATTTACCTTCATCTTGATTCACATTTTGGGAGTTCTTTCTCATATTGTTTATGGGTAAATGGTATTGAGGTCATGATCAACCTACTCTTAACTTGATCTAGAATTACATATTTGGATTAGAATTAGTGTTATTTGTATCAGATTTACTTCTTGGTGATTTTCCTAGTTGGAAAGTTTTATATTTATCTTAGGTTTTTCCTTGATATCTTGGTTTCTTTATGAGGGGTCCTTCTTCCTTTGTTATTGTGACTACAATTTAGTTACTTTCTCTCTCTAAATTTGTTCTTCATGTTGAGTATTCTCCATGTTTTCTCTTGAGTGAGCCTTGATTTGTTTGCATTCTATGTGCATTGATTAGCACAAGTGTACCTATATTACCTTATATTCTTGATTTCTTGTTTGGGTAGGGTGACTACCTCTACAAATATGGTGGGGTGGGCTTGAGGATGCCACATGTCTAGGTGGCATGACCAACCACTATTGGGGGTTTATGTATAGGTAGGGGATCAGATCAAGAGACTTTAGTGCATGTGTGTTTACATTTATCTATCCTTGTTATCTCTATCTCATGTTTGCACTTGTGCTTTGTATCATTGGAAATTATTTATAATTATTTGATTTACATTGATGCTTCTATCTAGTGATTTAGCCTTTATTTTGTGTATTTGTAGGAACCCCAATAGGGAGCTAGATGTGTTATAGTTGCATCTTGGTGTTGATGTTAGAATAACTGAGAGGGGGGGTGAATCAGTTATATCAATTATCCTACAGTCCCAAATACAAAGATGTACCTTATAAAATAATTCCAACAAATTATGCAGCTCAGTAACATAAAATATCAATCTGTCTATCCACTTTAGCGATTACCAGTAATTATCCAAATGTGATTATTGACTAAATCAACTGTGCAGTATGTAAACTATGATAGCAAAACAATCATCACAAATGACACATAACACAATGATTTAATGTGGAAACCCTTTTAAGGGAAAAACCACCTGGGACTGGTAACCCAAAATAATTCACTCTTCAGAAGTGAGCTCGATGAAGAGCCAACCCTGTTAAAGGTTACAATACACACTATTAGGAGTGACCTGGTTAGAGGATTTATCACTAACTAACTTTTGACCATCATTCACTATGGGGTCAACAAGATAAAAATGTAAATTCTTTGAATGACATAGGGCAGAATATAAGATGGTTAAGTCCACTCGGTTAAGAGATTTTTTGAATCAATGGTTAAACTGATACAATAATGATCTGATTTAAATACAACTCAATTGCAGATATTCAGATCTATGCTAAGCCCATAAAAATCCTCTAATCATTAATAAATTCACTTCCTCAATATTATTCAACTTAATTTTACTCGATAAATGGTTCTCTGACACTCGATAAACTCTGTAGTCTCAGTTCTTTCACTAACCAGTCCGATCAGGCAAGCATGAATAAGTTCTTCACGTGAATTCTCTGCAGTCTCCTTCTTTCGGCATGTTTTAATAATGAAACTCATATCTCTTATATAGACAAGTAATCTATTTTCATATTAGCCATTAGATTTTTCCACTTAATATCTGTAGACATGGAAAATTGGCAAAGGCTTAATTCAATCAAAAGGTGCATCAAGTCATCAAAATAGCACTAAAAATCGATAAATGGAACAAAGGCAATTCAAATCAAAGGAAAATTCAATTAAATGATTAAATGATTAAATAAGGCTTGAAAAGGGGAAAAACACTAAGAAATTGATTAAATTCAATTAATGACATAGTTGTTGAAAGCAAAAATCAAAATGAACCTCTTACCCTTCATGGCTAAATTTAATTACTTTAATTAAATAATAAATCTTAAATTCCCTCAACAAAGCAAAAAGGAGACAAAATGGACACAAATCACTCACTTTTGTTGAAATGGTCCAGCCTTTTGAAACCATTTAAATGTTTGTCCCCCAATTTAGAGACAAAGCAAAGCCAATTGACCTTACCCAAGCATAACCATGGTTATCTCACTCTACCCCCTACCCTTGGGAAAATCCTATAAATAGAAGGCATTTTGAGGCATTATTCATCCACTCCATATCTTTGAATTACAGCAAAGCTCTTGCAATTTGCATCCACACCACTCACTTAGTATTTTCATTGATATTTTAGCTTAATTGTTGATCATTTTAGAGATTTTCTTATCAAATAGAGCTAGAATTTGATAATTAGATCTATTTTGCATATCATTCTTAGTTCAATTCTCATAATTAGAGTGTCACTAGTGAGGATTTGCAGCTGAGAGCCTCATTTACCACTTTATTTTAGAGAACCATGAGATATTTAGATTAATTGTGCATTATTTAGATTAGTTTGCTTTGAATAGTGTAAATTCTCTTTAAATCTTGTTATTTCATGAAGGTGTAAATCACTCACACACAAATGGCGCCCACCGTGGGGCCCTAGGCCTCAAATTTATCAAAATTTTCACGTTATTTGCAAAATTTAGGCTAGAATTGTATGATTTTGCTCACTGATTGCAGGTTACAGGAAAGAAATCACGCCTAACAGTAAAGAAATCACGCCTACAGTAAAGAGATGTCGCTCGCGGTAATTTAGATGTCGCCTGGAGTCTGAACGCTCACGCTTCTTACCAGCAGAATCACGCTTCTGGATAAAGAAATCACGCCTGCGGACATTAGGTTATCGCCTGACGCACAAAGATATGATGCCTTTGGCTATTTGGATGTCGCCTACAACGAATTAAAAGCCGCGACCGACGAATTAGTTCACGCCTGGTGTAAAGGGAGGTTACCGCACTTTGCTTTTGATTTGTCGCTCTTATTATTTTAAATGTCGCTTTCATTTAATAAGATGTCGCTTATATGAATTAGTTTGTCGCTTTTGGATAAATAATTCGCGCGTTCATTTAATTTGATATCGCACGTAATCACTTTAATCTCGCTTGAGCCCCTTTTGGTGACGCTCGCGGTTAAAGTAATTACGTCTTTGTTAAATTAGATATCGCCTTTAACAGAAGAAATGTCGCCTGGTATAGCATCTATTTTCTATTAGTGTAATTGCTGTTGTCGCCTGTAATAAAGATTTCACGCGTTTGATAAATTTAATATCGCACTTGACTATTTTGATCTCGCTTGAGCCCCTTTTGGTGACGCTCGCGGTTAAAGTAGTCACGTCTTCATTAAATTTGATCTCGCCTGTAGTCTGGACAATGTCGCCTGACAGTATTTTCACTATTTTGTCAAAATAAGGACTGTATGCTAACTTTACTGTCATTTTTTTTTGTCTCAGGTACATGCTCTGTCACAGAAAAGTGCTCAAAATTTTTTTTTTTCTTTTTTGCATGCAAAAAAGAAACAAAAAAGGACGTCCTATTAGAGTATACCTTGCACCTTTTGGATTTAATTTGCAAATATTTGAGTTCAAAATACATCAAGAGCATAATCAATTTGATCATTTTAAGCTTTTTGATTTTGGTTTCCCCTCACTTTGTATGAATTTGTGTTGACTAACTTGTTGGTGGAGGGAACGTTTTGCTAAGGTAAGGGAAGGATTTGGAGAGAAAAGAAAAACTACTACTTAAAAATGCGCCTAGCCTTTGCTAGCATCGATTGAGGTATTTTTCTCATCAAGCTTGCACTTCCCTTAAATTGTGGCATTTTCAAAGTTCAAAACATAGTTTAATCATAAAAGGAAAAAAATAAACACTTCAATTCTAAGAACCCCTTTGTCACGGGGTTGAAAAAGAACCAATTTGATTGTGAGTGTTTGGGATAAGGGAAAAGCAATAGGGATATGCTCTTCACTCTTTGAGTGAATCAAATTCCCAAACTTGCTCTACCAAATCCATTTTTCATGCTTTTCAATGAATATGTTTAAAACTTAGTGGGCTCGCCTCCCGAGATTGCCTTAGAAGGGCCGGTGAGAGGGACAGCCCAAAGTGGGATACACTTGCTTTTGCCGCGAGAATCCGACCCACTATAAAATGAAATGCGTGTATCCTTAATGGGGTACATGACAAAAAGAATTTTAGCTCTTTCGAACTTCCTCTAGTAGTCCTAACGGATTGCGCAAAATCGTGCTTTTGTGCGTGTGGGAAGCCCCTTAACATACTTGGGGGATGAAAGGCTAAGATCTATTTTGAACGGAAAACTTACTACAAAACGGTAAAATAGCAAAACTACCTATTAGAGCCATTTAAAAGCCAAATTTGTGCTAGGTAGCTTGCTTGGAAGTCTTTCTTGTGATCAAACCCGTGGAAACATTTGAGAATATACACATTAGAATGATCTAGGGACATGGTGAACTATTGATGTGTGTGTTGAGATTGTCTTCAACTTTTCAAACAAGAAGTTCCAAAGTATTTGATCAAAATACAATTAAAATTTTTAAATCTTAAAAAATTGATCAATACCATTTACCCATTCCAAACCAACCCAACCGGATTGAAATTAAAGAAGGAAGGATTGATCCATAATGATGAGCCTATTTGGGAAACAAATCAATCCTATTATGGAGCATAATTATCAAAGTCAAGATCAAGATCTCCATAGGAATCAAAGTGAGGAGGTGTCTGAAGATGACGTTGTTGAAGCATCCCAAAGTCCCGTGTTTCTGGAAATAATGGAATTACTTTTGAAGTGGGATAAAGACACATATTTTCTAGCTTTCGCTCAAGCAGGAGCTAAACTTCCTTATAATTATGACACATCAACCTTGAGAAAGAATGAGGAAAACCAAAGAGATACATCATATAAAATGCCATTCTTAATATCAAGCTATTCTTTTCAAAGTGATGAGGTGTCTAAAGATGATGTTGTGAGAGCATCCCAAGATCTCGTGTTTATAGAAATAATGGAACGAATTTTGGACTGGGATAAAGAAGCATATTTCCTAACTTTAGCTCAATCAGGAGCTAAGCTTCCACATAATTATGACACGTCAACTTTAAGAAAGGATGAGGAAAAACAAAAAGATACTTTATCTAAAGAGCCATCATTAAGATCAATTTGTCCTTTCCTCTATGATGATGGGTCATCCATATCTTCATCCTCCTCACAAAAAGAAGCATTTAAGAGTGATAAAGTTATCTCAAATCAAAGGAAATTGCATAATCAACCTATGTGTGATCAAGATAATAAAGAATATGGAGTGAAAAATACCACTCTCAAGCAAGATCTAATTCAAAAACCTCCATATAGCAAGAGTAATCCATTCATCCTTTGTCCATCTCCTAACAAGGTTTCTCCCTGGATGACTTCTACACCTTTCATCCTTCATCCATCTCCCGAACCTCTATCGAGCAAAGACCCTCCCATAACTAGCATTCCTTTCATCTTTTCTTCATCTCCCAAAGCTCCACAATTATCCAAAATTCCTCAATCAAAGAATGAGCCTAATGATGACACTTTTCCCATTGACTATGTCTACCCTCAAGGGCTACCTCCAGAAGAAACCCAAGCTAACTCACATCTTTCTGCAGATTGTTTCCATGCTTCAAAGATCTTAGAACCCAAAGCTTCATGTGCCTCAATGCCTATTATACCTATTCAAGAGGATCCTACACCATTCTTCCAAACATTCCCCACACATATCCAAACATCTACCTTGTCCTTAGAAGTGGCTTCATGTCAAGAAGATAATCCAAAAAGAAAAGAGATAAATATTGATAAAGATCAAGATCAAGATTATATACAAACCCCTCCCATATTTGATGAAGGTCCCATATCCCTTGAACCTTGTGATGATCCCCTTGCATCCTTTCATGTCTTTCAAGATGATATCCTTCCATTCCAAGAACAAAGCACCCTTCCAAGTTCCATATCTTCTCCACTTCCCAAGCAAGATCAAGATATCCCTTCCATAACTTCCAATGAGCATATTGAAAATCAAGAGAAAAATACCTTCGCTACACAATTTAAAGATCCTTGTCAAGATAAAAGCATCCCATCATTTCCTTGTCATATTCCTCCATGTTCACCTCAAGAAAACATCATTCTTCCAAATCCCTTGCAAGATAATAAATCCCTTCAAGCTTCAGTTGATCCTATCAAATGTGTTCCTATCAAAGCTATTCATGAGCCTATTGGTATAAAGATAAATCTTAAAGATGAGAACGTTGACGATGGAGCTCCTTCCAAAGATATTGATATCCCTTTCACACCTTATATTCCTCCATTCAAATGCAACCATATTCCTCCACTATCCTCCAAATCCATTTTGGGTGCCTATGTCCCAAAACAAAAGTCTTCATCCCTTCCATCCATACTAGGTCCATATATTTCCCCATCAACCGTTCCTATCATCCCTAGCTATCCATTCACTTACCCTACCATGTATCAAGATCAACAAAGACACACATACTTGAAGAATGTCCAAACACCAATCCATATGAACCATCCATATTATTCCTATTCATCCACAATTCCTAAGTCTTTTGGAAGCAATGTTGATGTGCAACATAAAAATCATAAATCCAAGAATCCATATGTGCATAAAAATCACAATGTCCCATCTAATCGACATGTGAATGAAAAGAAAAATGAAATATCCAAAAGGCCGCAAAGGTCCATCAAGCAAAAAGAAAAAAATAAAATGTGGGTTCCTAAATCCCTCATTGAAGAAATGCATTCAAAAGCATTCCAAAAGGAAGAAAAATCAAAGAATATGTGGATTCCCAAGTCATTGTTGAAAGACTTGCACACAAAAGAAGAATCAAAATTGACATTCAAGCTTCCAAAGGCTTCCATTCCATCTCCTTCCAAACATCCTTCATCTTATTACATCCCAAAATCCACTACCTCAAAAAAATCCTTACCTCCGTCATCTATCATTCCTCCATCATTCCACCACTCTTCAAAGTGTGTGTCAAAGTTGATCTTGCCAACATTTCCATCTTCAATATACCTTCTTCTTATCCTCACATTCATTTTCCAATGCATACTTTCCATACTTCCATCCCTCTTATCAATATCTTTGAGCATCCTAGTCATATCCATGGTTTATTATAGCATATCTTTCAGAGGAGCATTGTCCAAAGATTCTAATGTTGGGAAAAAATTGAAAAATACAAAAAAAGAAAAAAATAAAGAAAAAAAGAAAAAAATGAAAAAAGAGAAAAAGTGCCTTGGTGAAAACCTAGCAATAGGCACCTTGGTAGCAAAAATAAAAAGAAATAAATCTAGGGTGAAAACCACTTCTTGTGGCGCCTTAGACAAGTACCATGATGAAAACCTGGCAAACAGGCGTCATGCGTAATTCTTCCTTCTTGCACTCTACACTTGGCGGCAAAGTTTCATCCATGCCATCTTCCATCTTCCTATCATTTACCTCACTTTCATCCATATTTCCCTCTATCACCTTCATCTTGACAAGGTTGAACACATCCATGAGCAATGAGTATCTTGACATCCGTTATCCTTTCCATCAGCTTATGTACTTGTTGCATCCATGTTACCCTATCATGATCTTGCTTATCCCAAATTCACCTTCATCATTCCTTGACAGCTTTTTCATAATCCCAAAACATCCCTTCATAGCCTCCATCACCTCTTTATCCAGATTGTGTTATCTTATACACATCTTACCCAAATTGACCCTTGGTCTTGATCAAGATGAAGAGAAAAAAAAAAAAAAATTTGTTATCAAAAACTTCTTGACATGTCCACTCTTTTGGATCACTCCTTTTCATGGCAGCAGATCGTTATCCTATACACTATCTAGCCCTGCACAATTGACTTTCATGGCTTATCCAAAAATATGCTTCACATTGCTATATCATTTTTTTTCCTTAGCTTGGGTACTCTTGAGGAGATAGTCCTATGGGTCACATTCGCATACTTCTTCCATCATAGCCTTTCCATCTCTAATCCATCAGCTTGCAAATCCATCTTTCATGTCGTATATCTTGCTAAGACATTGGGGGCAAACCAATGTGATCTTGTTTGAGAGTGGGTAAAAAGGACAGCATAAAATACTTTGAGCTGCATCTTGCATAAACTGAGCTTTGGTAATATTTTGGAAGTTTATCCAAGTCCAACATTTTTTCTATCCAACTGGGGCATTTGATCTTAATCAGCGGATTTCAACAAACATGCATGAATTCACATGAAGCAAGGCATTAACTTCAAAAGGATTCAATAGTACAATATTTAGTCACATCAGAGAGGGAATTATCAGAGCTTCAGAAGAGAGTGATTTTCATGAACCTTTGATGGATATCATTGTTCACTAACCAAGAATTCAATTACCATAACTTGACCCATGAGCCTTCATTGACTTTATTATTCGGGATTAAAAATTGACAAAACACTTTTAAAAGATCAGAATGCTTGGAAATACTTTTTGAAAATCATGAAACAATGCAAAACACTTGAAGCTTTCTTTTGATGATCTTTTCTTACATTGATTTTTATCACATCTTTTTAGCTAATCGATGATGTTTTGACTAGATTGGCAATGATGGAGACATGATATTTTTCTTGTCTTTGAGTGACTATCTTGAGGGATATCCAAAAACTTATGTGAATTCGTCTAACGACATGGTCATCAAAGAACCATCGAGGACTTTCATATAAGGTGGAAGGTTGACCTTTGCTTGTTTATGCAACATTGAATTCGTTGAAACTGGTATTTGTTAGATTTGACAAACGCAAATCTTCCCAAGAACACCTGCATGCAAGACTGTCACAAAGAAGAAGCAAAAAGATAGAAAGCTATGGCGGCCAATAGGCCAGAGACTGCAAAACCATGTTGCAAGAAAATAATCTTCTATTAACAATGATGAAAATAATACAATCTCCTTAATGAAATGAAAGAAGTGAATCCTTATAAAAGGAAACACGAAACCCTAAAGGCTAAAACCCTAAAGAATTATAAAGCGCCTAAGTGAAACTTAAGCCTAGAGTATGATAAACTAATAATTAAATGATTTAATTATTAGCTAACATAAGACTACTCTAACACCCCCCCTTAAGTGTAACTTAGGGAGAAGCAAAAAAAGCTAAACTACTGCAGAAAGCAGGAAAGATGGGTCCCGGCAACTAGGCCTGATCAGGTACCCAAACATAAAGCAAAAGATGTCCCAGAGAAAGGAACAAGAAGAGAGCAAGAAACTCCTCTGAAGCATGTCTGAAAACTCTGTCAGAAGATACTGCTGGAACCCCCACTGAAGTGCATGACCAGGTAGAGAAGACAAGTGTCTGAAGAGCTGATCAATCGAACCAGGGAGCAATAGAACCAACAGGTGAACCCCCCCATAATGATGAACTGGGAGAGGTGACAGGAACACTGAAATGTGATGCCAAAAACAGCTGCAGAAGAAGAACCAGGAACACCAACAGTGCAACAGAAGCACACACACAGGATAAAGGGCGGTGTCATAGACACAGTCTACATGGGCTAATGTCGTGGAAGGTACGCTCACTTGACAAGAGTGGATGCGCCTATAGTGGCAAATGCATCAGAATCCCCCCATGGCACTTTATAACTGAGTGCGAATACTAAAACTGAACCAGGTGAAAAAGATCCCAGAAATGCAGAAGAGGGCACTTTATCTTAGTGCGTTTACAGAACAAAGATACATCAGAAAGAGCATGCAAGCTCAGAAGTCAGAAAGAAGAGTGCACTAAGAAACCAGAAGAAGAGATCCCCGGACCTGTAGAACCAAGCACACCACCAGAGGGCATAAACTGCATAACTCGGAGGAGTGAAAACCTGGAGCAGAATCTGGAAGAAATACCTCTGCCACTGAATAGTACACAGAATCAGCTTTCCGACGATATCTTGTTTGCCGAAAAAGGAGTCCGGATGAGCCAGATATGACTCCCGGAAGGCAAAAAAAGACATCAGACTTCAACAGAAAAAAAAGCTATTGAAACGGTAGAACCAAAAACCTTAACCTCCATCATCAAAAAGTGCTCAGAAAGAGCTTTCCGACGATATATGGAAGTCAGAAAAAGACCCCCGTATGCTCCCTGTAGAGCGAAAAAGGCCCAGGTACCCCTAAAAAGGCCAAAAAAGAGCCCCAGGGGCTAAAAAAAATAGGCCCCCGGGCGCATGGCGCGCTCCGGGGGCTAGGCCGCAGCCCCTGGTCGGTCATATGACCGTGCTGCTGCGAATGGCAGCCCGCGGGGGCTGAAACCGGCCGGGCGCCGGCGGCGGGGGCCAGCGGAGCGGCGGTGGGCCGGGCCGGCGGAGCAGAGGGCGCGGGCGGCGGGGCCGAGGGCGGCGGAGGCCGCAGAGGGCGGGGGCGGCGGAGGCCGCAGAGGGTGGCGGAGCAGTGGCGGAGCCGGGGTGGGCGGCAGCGGGGCGGGCCGCGGGTGGCGCGGTGGCGGGAGCCGGGGCTGCTGCAGTGGCGGGGGCCGCGGCTGCGGTGGCCGCTCGGGCGGTGGCCGCGGCTGCGGTGGCTGCAGGGCGGCGCGGGGGTGGCCGCCGGGCGGCGGCCCCAAAATATATTTTTTTTAAAAAAAAAATCACCGTGTACCCGCCTCGGAGTGCGTGCCAGGGCCGTACGGCCCTGGTATGCAAAAAAAATTTGCCTCAGATGCCACTGTGTCCAAAATGGACAAGTTTTATATGGATTTAGGGGTTCTTGGGCCTTCCGGACACAATGGTGGTGTCCATTTTTGCCCAAGGTGAGCCAAATTTTGGCTCCCCCCCAGATCCACAAAAAAACTTCTGAAACCCTCTGTGCTTCAACGAAACTCGAACAGCGAACAACAGGAGAGCTCTGATACCATGTTAGATTTGACAAACGCAAATCTTCCCAAGAACACCTGCATGCAAGACTGTCACAAAGAAGAAGCAAAAAGACAGAAAGCTATGGCGGCCAATAGGCCAGAGACTGCAAAACCATGTTGCAAGAAAATAATCTTCTATTAACAATGATGAAAATAATACAATCTCCTTAATGAAATGAAAGAAGTGAATCCTTATAAAAGGAAACACGAAACCCTAAAGGCTAAAACCCTAAATAATTATAAAGCGCCTAAGTGAAACTTAAGCCTAGAGTATGATAAACTAATAATTAAATGATTTAATTATTAGCTAACATAAGACTACTCTAACAGTATTCATACTCTCATAGTTGGTTTATTCAACTAGTGTGGGTTGTACTAGTTCAAAAAGGAGGTTACCAAATGCGATAAAAAGTGGTATTCATATCATCATGTCAGTGGGCAGTGGTGATTGTACTTGCTTTCCGGTCCCAAAGTGCTCAATGATGAAAATTTATCCTCAAGGCATTTATTTGCTAAAAGCTAGTGACACTTAGCTGCATTGCATTGCATTGCATTATCATGTTAGATTAATTGCATATGCATTTGTTTGTAGTATTTTTCCAAGGGAAAAGGGGGTTCATTCAATTGAAATCTTGATCAATCATAAAAATGGGTCATTCAATCAAGAATCAAGGAAAGTCCATAAATCATAAGTGTCCATAATATCAAAGATCCATGAACTTTGTCTAATCAAAGATACAATGTCATCAAAGTGATACATCCAAGTCCTGATCAATAACTGAAATATCATGATACAATATCAACAAACTGAAGGAGCTCCATAATCAATCATCTCAATAACATGTACTCTAGCTGGGTCAAACCCATGACTTAAATCCAAATATCCAAGAAGCTAAGGTCCGTATATATATATCATTTACGGAAATGTGCCTGTTTGGCAAATCAAGGGAATCATATCAGTATTTTATATCAGTGAATCATCTTACGTCAATCAATCCTATCAAAGTATCAAGCAATCACACCCAGTACCATCGTTCGTGTCTCTGTGTCCTGAGAACGAAGCATCAGTATCAAATCATATCGGTTTTCACACTGATTGATTTATCCTATCAGAACTATCCTATGAGATTGACAAATCACATTCATTGGTACCATTATCCTATTGTAACCACTTGTTTTGCTTAACTACAACAGACCTATCTATCTTGGATATGCAAATTTGTAAGTCATGGCATATCATCAATATTTTTCAGAAATGAAAACATATTCCAACTACTTAAAAATCTTTTAAATCAAGGACTCAATATGTTTTATTTCTGAGGGGGCATCAGAGTATCAAATGGGCATCACGTCAAAAACATTTATCAGTGGGGCATATCATATCATATCAGTATCATATCATATCATATCAAGTATCATTTCATATCAATTTCATATCAGGAGGCAAATCAATATCAGATCAATTTACCATATCATATCAAATCTATCATCATATCAAATTTATCATATCATATCAAACCTATCAACATATCAGCAATCAATCAACCCAGGACCTTTATCAGTGAACCCAGGACCTATCATCATATCAAGACCCATATCATATCAGAGGCATCAGAACCATATCAGCACCATCATCAGAGGCACATCATCATCATCAGGAAGTACATTAATCAGAACGATCAAAGGCATATCAGAACCAGGACCTGAATCAGATCATCATACTAAGGGAATCTTTGAATCGGTGTTCTTCGCACATCGACTCAAAGAGGGGCATTTGTAGACATGGAAAATTGGCAAAGGCTTAATTCAATCAAAAGGTGCATCAAGTCATCAAAATAGCACTAAAAATTGATAAATGGAACAAAGGCAATTCAAATCAAAGGAAAATTCAATTAAATGATTAAATGATTAAATAAGGCTTGAAAAGGGGAAAAACACTAAGAAATTGATTAAATTCAATTAATGACATAGTTGTTGAAAGAAAAAATCAAAATGAACCTCTTACCCTTCATGGCTAAATTTAATTACTTTAATTAAATAATAAATCCTAAATTCCCTCAACAAAGCAAAAAGGAGACAAAATGGACACAAATCACTCACTTTTGTTGAAATGGTCCAGCCTTTTGAAACCATTTAAATGTTTGTCCCCCAATTTAGAGACAAAGCAAAGCCAATTGACCTTACCCAAGCATAACCATGGTTATCTCACTCTACCCCCTACCCTTGGGAAAATTCTATAAATAGAAGGCATTTTGAGGCATTATTCATCCACTCCATATCTTTGAATTGCAGCAAAGCTCTTGCAATTTGCATCCACACCACTCACTTAGTATTTTCATTGATATTTTAGCTTAATTGTTGATCATTTTAGAGATTTTCTTATCAAATAGAGCTAGAATTTGATAATTAGATCTATTTTGCATATCATTCTTAGTTCAATTCTCATAATTAGAGTGTCACTAGTGAGGATTTGCAGCTGAGAGCCTCATTTACCACTTTATTTTAGAGAACCATGAGATATTTAGATTAATTGTGCATTATTTAGATTAGTTTGCTTTGAATAGTGTAAATTCTCTTTAAATCTTGTTATTTCATGAAGGTGTAAATCACTCACACACAATATCCTTTGTCCATTTTACCTCTTAAACCTTCCTCAGTAGATGTGTCCATATCACATTTCAATCTCATCCTTTGGATCTTCTCTAAATTTTGTCAGTCATGGATCTCATAACAAACTTCATCCTTAATCTTGAAATCATACCAATATCCATCTCATCAATTTCAATCAGTTGTTCTTAGCATTTAATGTTTTCATCCATACTCGATTAATATAGAAATGCATCGACGATAACTAGTTGAACTAGCTCGGTTAATACTATCAGTTGGTATACACTGCACTGGCTCAGTTTATACAGAAATCTTTAATTACCAACCACATTAACATGTTCAATTTCAAATCTCTTCTTCATAATAGATTAATGTAACATGCTCAAGTCAACAATATAAAGCCATAGACTCATCAATAAGTTACCCAATGTTTTCCTTATCCCTATCTGTCATATCCATCTTTTCCTCATGTAGATATCTCAGTTCTTCATCTTTTCTTCCTTCAATAGATGTTCAAATGTTTGTAACTAACATGATAAGTACTATCAAGACTAGTTGACATCAATGACAACATATTGACTGATTTAATCATCTTACATATCATTTCAGTAGCTTGGTGATCTCTAATCATTGTTTCTTCAGTTCATTCAGATATTCAATCAGTTGTAGTTCATCATTTGACATATATTTTAGCTTTATTTTCTAAGTATTTTGATAAATCTTCTAGATCAGCACTTATAGATACACTCTAGTGGCTCTATTTATCAATGCCTCCATGTCACTGGTTTTGAGACTATTTGATCTTAAATAGAAATTTATCTATTGATTGACACTTGTGTCTGTAGACTAACATCTAAGTTGTTCAACATCTTTATCTATAGAGTAGCACCTATGTCTTTCTATGTTGAGATAGGTTGTAATGTTCAGGCTTTATCTATAGATCAAAAATTGTGCCTATAGATCACCACCTATGCAGATCAAAATCTCTAGTTGTCCATCGGTGCATCCACCCTATTGATTTTTTGAGCTTGGTTTTGAAAGACCAATTAGTTTTTGTGAGATTTTATATTAGTTACTTATTGTTCTTGCACCACTATAGTGGGTTAACAAACTTGTATGCTTAATTATTATAGGAACATTTCAATTGGTTCTTAAAATGAACCTTGTGGATAGATAAGTTTGGAGGATTGACCTAGTCTCCTCTATGAGTATTTGTGTATTTTGGATCACCTTGGTTTAGTAGGTATCTCATTAGACCTAGTCAAATCTTGTGTGATGATTTGAGGAATGTGCCTATTCCATTCTAGTTTGTTTAGTTAGGTGCCTTAGAACCCTTGGAAGTGTGTCAAGACTTTTCCTTGTGCAAAATCATGGAATGATCATCACTTTATGATTATGATGATTGCATCAGAACCTCATACTATGCACATGTTCTATTATTATTATTTTTTAAAAACCATGAATGTTTTACCCTTAGTTTTGAGGGTTCCTTGAAGGAGAATTACATCTAATATCAAAGCCCATATTGCAGCATAGGGATCTGTGATTACATGTTTCCCACAATTTTTTTTTTTTTGGGCGCTTGATTGTGCAATATTTGTGTGCCAAGAGTTAGTGATAGATTATTTCTTGGGTGCCATGATTTGTAATTTTTGTGAGTTCATGAGCCAAGTAGCATGTGGTGGAGGAAGGGTACCTCCCATGTCCTTGCACCTCACAGGAATAAACTATTAACCCCTTTTATAAGAGCCTCTTGAGAAGGTTGTATATATACTTTTGGTGCTTTTCTCCTTGTTGTGAGTGTTTGGAGACCCTTTTATGGTCTTTTTGTGTGAGTTTTTTTATGAACATGGTTGCATTTATCACTTGAAATGTCTTGATAGCTAATATGGTTATGATTAATTTCTTCTTACCTTGGTTTCTTGGTGATCCTCTAGTGGTCCATATGCTTTATTTTTCTTGTGAGATATGGTGATTAATTTCTTTCTCTATATTACCCTGATTGCCTATTGATTGACTCCCAATGGAGTATTGTATTATGTGAGTGTTGCATGGAATATGGTAGTACTTGAACTAATTCATGTCTATTAAACATTGGCATTGTGATACTTGCATTAAAACACATTTTTCTTTGAAATATAGTAGTAATGAATCATTATATTTATGGAAGAAACATTAATGAGTGAAAAAGGTGTAACTAATCATGATAGATCATTTGAGTAAATGATTTAAGTACCTAAATTTGCATTGCAAGGATGTTGAAAGTGATTGTGAATTGAATAAAAAACATAGTTGCATGGTTTAGCGTTAAAATAGAGCATATGATTAGAGTGATAGAAGACTCTTTGTTTTTTTTTGCTCAAATATTTTTTGTATCAGTATTGGGATGTTGTACTACCTATGATTGCATAATGGTTACTCCCTTCAATGTGGTTGTTACCAGTCATGAAGATATCTAGAAAGTGTTTCATGTTGGTGAATTATTTTGATTATTTGATGGATTGTTCCTTTTAGTGTGGGTTAACATTAATTTTGTTAACTTTCTTATGCCTAGATTGGTCACTGATTTTTTCTAATCATCTATTTTGTGACTCTTGTCACACTTAATTTACTATTTAATTGTGGACATTATTGTTATTTAATATTGGAATTAACAATTCACCCTTTTGGCCTTTTTGTTTTTAAATCTTTTGGTGACTATCAAAAATGTTACTATCGTTGGTCTTGTGTTATGTTAATATTGTTCTTGGTCATGTTCATTATCAACCTCAAATAGTTTGATCTATGAGGTTTGATATGCATGTTTTCCATGTGATTATTTCTTAATGAAATGCAACTAGATCATATCTATTTTCTTGTTATGAGTATTGATGCATAGAATTATCTCTTTATTGCCTTATCATGGCTCTTGACATATTTTTTATAGTCCTAATTCATGTATTAATCATTTTTTAGAGATTCCTTCTAGGAATTGAACTCATAGGTTAACCCAAGCTACTTGTATGGGTTTTCTTCAGGATCATCATTGTTTATGATGGATCTTATGATGGCACAAAGATAATTATGTGGTTAATAGATTTAGATCATTTATTTTCCATAAATTTGTATGGAAGCAACACTAGGATTCATCATGACATTCTACATCTTAAAGGTTCTACGACTAAATGGTGGTACATGGAGGAATAGATAATCTACCTAGTTATCACTTCAATCTCATGGGAACCTTCCATGAGTATTTTTTAGCACGTTTCTTCTCCAAGCATGCATGTTAGAGGCATGCCAAGGATTTTCATGATTTGTATTAGATGGTGATACTAGTAGATCAATATGTGTGTAGATATTGTGAGCTTATGTAATTAATAGCATATTCATAGATGAGCCGATATTAGCCAACACTTTATTTGGGGTATTAATGTCAATATTTGTGATTCCTTTTAATCATTTGAGTTGAGGATATTGTATATTACCATAGAGAAGGAAATATTAGTAGAAGAGAACTTGGCTAAGGGCCTAGATTATAAAGCAAGAGTACAGATTGGTAGTGCACTTCCTTTTAGATCAAGTACACAAGGTGATCAGTCTCAACCCTCAGAACCTTCTAAGGCACACTTTACACCTCCTAGGAAAGTTCATCATCATTAGTGAAGGAAACAATCCTCTTAGGGTACTCATAGATAAGGCTTAGGAAGAAACAATTCAAGACATCAATTCTACCAACAACCAAGAGATGTGATTTATGTCCAAACAGTCTGTAGTGCATGACCTTAGGAGAGGTAGTCTCTTTTAGACTAGTGTTCTCTATAGTCCATGGTTATGGTAGGGAAGGACATTTTTCCTTTGGCCAGTAGGGTCATATAGTAATTTTTTGTCCTTTGAGATTGTTTCCATCATGTAGTAAAGAGTATGTCATTTCATTGCTTGTAGTAGGAGATTCTAATGGATCTAATAGTTTGGATACAATGGTTGATAACTATTAGGTAGAGATTTAGATTTAAAATGTTGAGATATTAGGTAGTGTTCAAATATTTCCCTTTGGAATCCTTCTATATTCATCAACATCATAGGCTAACCCTCAATGCTTGAGCCATAATGTAGGTAAAGGTCTGTCGGGACCTAAATGACATTTTCTTTAGCATTTTGGGAGGATGCTTTGTGGTTGAGAGAGTTGTATTCCTTATATTTTTATATCTTCCAAGAGTAATCCTAATCCATGGGGGGGCGGGGGGAGGAGGGGAGGGGTTGTATTTCCTCCCATGTTTTCATTCTATTATTTCTTATTTTGATCTAAGATAGACTCTAGTTATGATGTTTTCTACTACTACTCATATATTATTGTTTTGTATTGGCACTCTTGTGCTGCCCCAGTTACAATATATTATTTTGATCATGCAATAGTACTATTTATGTGGATAGTGGTTTTTATTTGTGATCTCGTGATGATCTTATGTTAAGTGACTCTTCGATGATGTGACATGATGTTTTATAATGATGTCTAGATTTTATATGATATATGAGGATATCTAGTTTAAATTTCATATGAGGTATTTTGGATTATATGGATCCTGATGTGATTTGATGACTCATTGATGTTTGTGCCAGTGGTTATTGAGATGTTATAGTTGACTCACTAATAAATGTGCCAATGGTCATTGTTATATTATGGTTTGTCATGCTTTGATATTATCTAGTTCAAGGATTTGATTTATGATCCTTATTGTCATAAATGTTATTTAAATGCATTAAATTAAATGAGATTTTCATTATGATGTTTTAAATGAGGATTAAATATGAAAGGAATGATTTCATAATATCCAATACATAAGAATGATTATGTCATTAAAATGTATTTTCATTAGTTATATTTCTAGATTATTACACATGTGCTTTGGCTATATTATTAATGTGAGAAACTATATTTGATGTGATATGTTGTAGTGATGATAGGTACCAGACATCGAATCTACTTGGCTTTATAGGTCTAAGTGTTTATTTATCCTTGACAATGGTTATAGGTGATAGTCACATTGGTCACCCATCATACTTAGCCAATATCGTTCCTAGTTGGAATGGTGTATCTTGTTACATTATTATACCTTTGGTTACCATATAGGAAAAGCCCATATTTCATTTGCATAAATATGGTAGACAAATAATTGTTTGTGCATTTTTTAGCTATCCACAATGGTCGTGGCTCAATTAATTTAATTAAATATTAATTTAAATAGTTAAATGTTGATTTTATATTTATTAGTTAAAAATGATGTAAATGTATTCCATCTAATTGGAATTAAATAAATTAATGTTTGGGTATTTTGAGATTTATTAGCTAGCTTTGAGTGATTTAAATTTTATTGACTTTAAAATTGGCCAAATTACCTTTTTGGAAAGGGCTTTATATTTTTGAATGTGAGTTCTTTTTATCACTTTTGTTTAACTTGTAAAATTGGGAATTTGCTCAAACCATCTTGTGAAGAATTTTTATTTTCCTTGTTGGAAGTGATTGGGTTGCCCAATTTTTTGTGCGTACTAGCTCATTGGAATAGCGACAGGATTGCTTTGCATTGTTAGTGATCTCATTGGTTTTCACAAATTGTGCTTATTTATTTCTCTATTTTGGCTTTTCTCTCCATTTTGAGGTAGGAACTTCATACCTCTCTTGTTTTTTTATTTTATTGATTCTAGATTGTTGTAATTTCTGTGTAGGATAGTAAGAATTTTCCTAAGGTACCAAGATATAGAGGCCAATGAATAGCACAAAAGAAACAAAGAATAAAATGGACAAGAAAAAACTATATTCTCAAGATGCAAAACTTTGAACTAAGTACAATGTACATGTGCCTCTATACATAGGCAAGGCAAAAGGAGAAGATAGAACACAAGGATGACATGTGGCTCAATGAAATGCAAGGGTAGTTATAAGAAAATTATATATAATTTCATTAAAGGTGGATCACCCACCGAAGGTGGAATTATTATTCCACTATAAGTTGATATGAAAATGTGATTACAAGATAACACCACTAAATGTGGGATTTATCCTATAATCATATTCCCTAGATATACAATTCTCTAAGTTTCTCCTATGAAGATTACTGTGATATGCATTATCCTAAGTTAACTTAATTAAAGTGTAATTATATGAGACATAAATTATACCAATGCCCCTCCTTAAGTTAAACTTAGGGAATGTAGAATCAAGCTAACAATGCAAGATGGGTCCCGAATACTAAGACATGTTAGGTACCCATGTACAAATGAAAATAAATCTCTCACAAGAAGAGAAAGGGAGAAAACCCAGTGGGAAAAATCTCCCCTCCAAAAGAGAGATTAATCTATAAAAGAAATCTCAAGAAGAATGAGAGAGAAAACCTCATGTGAGTAAAAATTCCACCCCATAAGAGAGAGTGGACATGTCAATTGACCCCCCTAATATAATGTCATGAACCCCTAAGAGAGCTCACAGCTAGTGGTACTTGCTCTTAGTGAAGGGTTTGGTGAAAATGTTTACAACTTGCTCCATTATAGGAAAATATCTCAAATCAATGACCTACTTCTGTATCATATCTCTTATGTAGTGCATGTGGATCTTGATGTGTTTGGTCAACTAATAGTGAACCGAGTTCTTTGATATCTAAATAGAACTCTAACTATCACAATGGAGGATTGTAGATTATGGAATTGTGAAACTAAACTATGTAAGAATATATTGAAGAGAAATATCTTTAATAGCTACATTAAAAACCCCTTGATACTTAGCCTCATTTGAAGAGATAAAATATCATGTCATTTCTTGCTCTACCAAAAAATGGGGCCTAAACTAAGATGAAATTTGTAACCTAAAATGGAGTTATGATCAAAAGATTTTCATCCCAATATGAATCTGTGAACTTGAACAAGTATAGTCCAATGCTTGCTACATATTTAATCCCATAGGTATGTTTGACCTAAATGTAATGGAAGGTGTGTTTGGATACCTTACAATGAAGCTCATTTTCTTCTTTCATAAGGCATGGAACTATGATAAACTATAAATGATATGGCATAGTGTGTATGAGTCAAGTATATGAGACTGCTAACAAGATATCTATACAATGTGGCATCAACAAGTGGTGTGGAGCACTTTGCCTCAAGATTGAATCCTAATAGGATTGGATTCGATGCAGACTTATAATGTTTCATGTGGAACTAAGTAAGTAAGTCAAGAGAATACTTGGGTTGAACATGTATAATCCTAAAAGAAACCTTTTATATCAATCTTGATAAAGTAGTGCAAATGGTCCAGTTTATTCATAGAAAATATATCTTGAAAAGAAGATTTGATACTATCAATGATGGATGATGTAATCCCTATTATGATCAATTCATCAAGATAGAGTGCAAGTATCAAATGAGATCCATCCTATCACAAAATGTAGACATTAAAATCTAAATGACATATGGTTAATCCTACTAAGAGAAGAAAGGAATCCATCTTGGCATACTAAGCCCTAAGGACCCACTTGAGGCCATAGATAAACTTCCTTAATCTAGAAACCAAAGAAGTATATTGTATGAATCCTTGTGGTTGATCCACGTAAATATCCTCATCAAGATCCCCATGTAGAAATGCACTTTTCACATCTATCTGGTGTAAAGCCCAACTATGAGCTACAAAAATAGGAAGTGTCAAGGAAATGGATTTCATTTTTGCAAAAAGAGAAGAGGTTTTTGTATATTCAACACTTGGAACCTAGGAGAAAAATTAGCCACAAGATGAGATTTTTTTATATCCACACTTCCATTTGCTACAGACATAGTTTGATAGATCCACTTACATTGTGCATCCTAAAATGATTATGGATTAGAAGATGAAGTAATGTAAGCATGTGGAATATGTTGATAGTGTGATTATTTCCTTGGAGTGTCTAAAGGATCCCACATTAGAGAACCTACTGACTCAAGAGTTTGTCAAGCTTGATGACTAGTAGGAGATAAAGGAGGACTCTCATCAATTACAATTGGACCCTACGAAGGTATAAATTTGTGAGTTAGATTTGAGGTAGAATCATCATCTAAGTCACTATCATCACGTTCCACTATGGGGGAAGGATGAGGACGCTTAGAGGCCAAGATATGAGAGCTTTCCTCAAAGTGAACATTCCTCACAATTATTATCTTATGTGTTTGTAAATCTAAAAGTTTATATTCCTTAAGACCTTTAGGATATCCAACAAAAAAATACAAGGCTACTAATTTTAGGTTCTAATTCCTTGTATTTATGTGGAGGTATTTGTGCCCAAGTTGGACAACAAAAAACTCTAAAGTATCTCACAATTAATTGTATACCACACCAAGCCTTAAAAGTAGGCATACCTTTTAAAACCTTGTAGGGAACTCAATTTTGAATGTGTGTGGCATGACTGCTAGCTTCTAGCCAAAATATAGCCCAAGATATTAAGCATGAATCATATAACTAGCCATCTCCTTAAGGGGTTCTATGATTCCTCTTTGCAACACCATTATACTAAGGAGTGTAGGCAACTATGTTTTGAAGATCAATCCCCTTAAGAGTGAAAAAGTCCTCAAGTTTACTATTCACATATCCTCTTCTATTCTCTATGAAAAGAATCTTTATGACTTGCTTCCTTGATTTCTTCTCAATATGAGCCTTGAAGGATAAATTTTTTTTAAACACTTCACTCTTGTGACCAAGAGAGTAGACCAATATGAAGAAAGAGTAGTCATCAATGAAAGTGAGGACATCTAGTGAGATTTTCTAAATAATGGCACTAGAAATGGAATTTCTACATCACTTTGAACCAATTGAATAACTTTTGAAGTTCTCCAAGACTTCATTTTGTCAAACTTCTCTTATGGATGTTTTCTCATGGAACACTTTGAACATACACCTTTTGAAAAGCTAATTAGAGGTAGAACTGTGACCATATCCTTGGAGCTAAGCTACTGAAGATAGCATTAATTGAGATTTCCAAACTACTCATACTATAGATTTCTTTTTTTGAATAGGATATCTATTATTTATGCCACTACCATTTTTTCCTATAGTGCATAATACAATCTCTTGAAATACCTTGGAAACACCCCCACCCATATATTTATTTTAGATCTCCTCCACAGTTCCCCCATCGATCAGGAGATCCTTACTAAGGCCTTTCAAGATTCATGTATCCCAAATGATATTGATCCCACATAGTTCCAAGCCCTTGTGGATCATTTAGAATCATATTGCATCTTGTCATTTAAATCATCTAACATGTCTTATATTTCACTAGATGATAATCTCCCCCTTCACATCATTGTTATAGTTAATCACTTAACCATGAAGCGAGCCATGATAGATAGTGACTCCACCCTAAATTTGTGTAATTTAAAATATATAATTCAAGTGGGGTACACTGAAGCTGATATTACAAAGAAAGTAATTACCATCAAATAATATTACAATATAGAACATACCTCTAAGGGTTATATCACCTTTCCCATTCAAGTGGGCCCAATAGTGCAGGACACAATATGACATATTGTTGATCTTGACCTTCCTTACAACATTATCCTCAATCGCTAATGGATTCATGTCATGCAAGTAGTTCCCTCAAAATGTTATCTGTGCATCAAGTTCCCTCACAATGCAAATGAAGTCACCATTCATGCAAACCCCTAGCCTTTTACATAATATCATGTACTAGAAGCTTCATCCCCCCATTCCTATTATTATCTTGGAATTGATATTGGTACTTTTATTTCCAGCTCTTCCAACTCCCATGTCGATCCTAAAACCATACTCGAATCCACTTTATCCCATGTCAAGATCAAAAACAAAGTTTTTGGGAATACAAACTCTCTAATGCTTTTATAGTAGGGAAATTTCCCTTTGATCCCCACACCCATAGATGACCTTTTCAACCAAAGAAAAAAGACCCAATCATCAAGCAATTTGGCTCCACAACATTCCAATCACATGGGAGTCTTGATGATGAGGAGATTGATGTAGACATAAAAATATTGTTGTACCAAGATCCCCCAACAATAGATAACAGTAAATTTTATTATCTCAAATAGAAATATCCCACATCCCACAAGCTAGCATCTAAAAAGTGGGATTATCAAGGTGGTGGACTAGGCCATGGATAAAAAGGAATGCAGGCTCCCCTTGAGCCTTTTAATCATCCTAAAAATCAAGGCCTTGGATTTGGTTAGGTCTTGAGAGAGGGAACCAATGGAACTAAATGAACCCTTCTTAATGTGGAAGGTGAACTCATAATTGTTGAAGACATTCCTTAAGAGGAATTCAAGAGAGCCTACAACAATTCCTTAGTGAAGAATCCTTCATAGGTGAATCTATCCCTATTAATTTTTCATTAACTTCATTGAAATCCCACTTACACATCCCAAACCCATAGACTGGGACCAACCATATATCATGCATATCAGTGTGTTTCAAATCAATGTTTCACTCCTAGAATTCTTGGGAGATATAGAACAATAACCTAACTAGGAGCATGATTGTACATGTATTTACAAGATTGACTCCAAAGCATATTTTGGGGAAGAGGAAGTCCTCAGTTGAAAAAATAAAAACAAAGAGAAAAATCAAGGGTCTCCTAATGAAAACCCTCAGGGAACTTCTAGATCCCCAAAAAGTTAAATAAAAGGATGTATTTTCTAGTGAAAACCTCTCTAAGGCACTAGGAAATGAGGATCCTCCTCTTCCCCTTATCAAAACATATCAATCTAAGTGATCATATATTTTGATTGAAGAAACTAAGCCAAATAATCTGGAAATAGAAGAATCTTGATGCATCACATGCCTAGTAGCTTTGAGGCACTCCTTAATGAGGCTTTAATAAAATTTTCATGCTTTTATCTCACATGCTTGGCCTAGAACCCAAGCTAGTGGTCCATCATCTTATTGTGGATGCTAATGAATTATTGGTTAAACAGAAGCTCGGGAAGATGCATCCCAAGGTTTCCCTCCTAGTTAAAGAAGAGTTAGAGAAACTATTGGATGTAAATTTCAGCTATCCAATTAATCCTTCAGAATGGATCTTTAACAAGGTGCCAGTTTCTAAGCCTTTAGAGATATCAAAATATGCATAGATTTTAAAGACCTAAACAAATCATATATGAAAGATGAATTTCCCACTATCTAACATTGATATGCTAGTTGACCTCACAATAGGACATGAGATTTTGTCACTCGTGGATGGCTTCTCTGGGTATAACTAAATTTGTATTGCAAAAGGAGATGTGCATAAGACAACCTTCACAGTTTCATGGGGTGCCTTCTACTATAATGTATAAGACTTTTAGCCTAAAGAATATTAGGGAAACATATCAAAGACACGTGACTGTAATCTTCCATGACATGATCCATAAAATCATTGAAGACTTTATGGATGATATTGTAGGAAAATTCAAAACTAGGATTGATCATCGCAAGGTTCTAGAGTTCATTTTTTTATTCTCCTGGAGAAATATAAATTAAGGATAAATCCAAAAAAGTGTATCTTCAGATTTAGATTAGGTAATCTCTTTGGATTCATTGTATCTAGACAAGGAATTGATTTCAACCCAAAGAAAGTTGAGGCTATTTTAGAGATTAATCCCCCAAGAACTCGCAAATGGCTACGCTCTACAAGGAAAACTTCAATCCATCCATAGATTCATTGCATAGCTAGCTAATGAATGTCAACCTTTTAATCATTTTCTTTGAAACGAAACTACCTTAAAGTGGGACCCTCATTACCAAAAAGGATTTGAAAAGATCAAGGAATATGTGTAAGTCACATGTATCTTGATGCCTCTTATCCTTGGAAAGCCCCTACTACTCTACATCTCGACCACTACAACAACACTAGGGGTACTTAGCAGGACAATAAAGGAAAATAACATGTCATCTACTACATCAATCACACACTTGTAGGCTATAAGAACAATCATTCTCCTATGGAAAAATTATATCTTGTAGTGGTATTTTCCACTCAAAATAGTTGGCACTACATGCTTAGTCATATTGTAAATCTCATATCGAAGGTAGATCTACTCAAGTATTCTCTCTCCTGTAAAATTCTCATAGGACATATGGATAAATGTATTATATTACTTAGTGGAGTTGATATCTAATATGTGGATCAAAAAGCAATCAAGGGGTAGGTTATTACGGATCAGTTAGTAGAAGCTCCATTAGAAGACGCTTTCCTATTAGTCACTGAGTCTTCTAATGAACACCTCAATATGGTAGAAGAATAACCAATGTGGAAGTTATACTTTGAAAACTACTATACATATCATAGATCATGGGTAGGTATTTTGTTTGTCACTCCTCAAGGTGATTACATTCCCAAGGCATTTAAACTGCACTTCCCCTATACCAATAATATAATAGAATATGAGGCTCTTATCTCAAGCCTTAAAATAATATTCCAATGAAATATTAAAAACTGTAAGTCTTTGGGGAATCATAACTTATAATCAAGAAGGTTATGGAAGAATTCCCAAAAAAGGATGATAAGTTGCTTCCATATAAAGAAATGGTAAATAATTTGAAACAACATTTCCAGGTCCTCTAGTTGACACAAGTTCCCCAGGTTAAAAAATAAAGCCAAAAATGCTATGGCCACCATTGGATCTCTTTTATAAGTACCACATGATACCATAGAATATGAATTCCTAGTTGAGAAACTACATGCACCATCTTATGAGACAATAGATACTAAAATAGTGTGTGTTTTGGTTGGTCCCCAGTCCCCTTGGTACCCTGACATATGCACCTACTTAAAATATGATACCATATCCCCCCATCTCACTCAAACCCAATACAAGAACCTCATTCGCTCATTCGCCGATCCTCCCACTACACCATTATCACCAATATCATAGATTTTCAAGGTTATCACAACATACTCTCTTGATGTTTATAGGATAATGAGGGTACCCAAGAATTACGAGAGGTTCACGTAGGAACCTATGGTGCTCACATGAGTGGCATGGTCCTAGCTAATCAATTTCTCAGGGATAGATACTATTAGCCTACATGGAGCATGACGCTTGTGATTTTGTACAAATATGTCAACTATGTTAGCACCATGTAGATTTGATTCATATTCTAGCATAGGATCTGCATCCTGTTATCCTTGACATTGTTGGTAAGATCCACCCCACCTCATCTAGAAGACACAAATACATTATCACTGCCACATAATACTTTACAAAGTGGGTTGAAGTAATTCCCCTCTCTCTCACCATTGGTGTCCAAATATCCAAATTCATTATCTCCCATATCATTAGTTGTTTTGGCATCCCCTCCACAATCCTCATAGAAAATACTACACATTTTGAAAACTAACATATTAATGAACTATGTGCCTAGCTCCATATAAAGCATGAATATTTTAGTCTATATTATCCCCAAGGTAATGACCGGGCTGAAGCAACCAATAAAACCATACTAAAAATCCTCAAAAAGGTTGTCAATTAAATTGTTCATGACTGACACCTTCATATTAATATTTTCCTTTGGTCATATTGTACTTCCTTCCGCACTCCTACAAGCACCACTTCATCCTCCCTTATTTATGGTGTTGAGGTAGTCTTACCAATTGAGGTCAAATTTCCATTCTTGTGCATGTCACTAAATAATTTGTTCACTGATGAGGATTATCATATATCACGACTCACCAAACTAGGCCTACTAGATGAGAAAATATAGAAAGCATATGATCATTTTGTTGTGTATTAGAACATGCTTAAGAGAAGCTATGACAAGAATATCCACCCTTGACAATTTTAGGTAGGTGATCTTGTGTTGAGAGAAAATTAGAAGGTACAACAAGACTACAAAAAGAAGGGTAAGTTTGAACCCAAATAGCTTGGCCCTAATGTGATTATAGAAATTATGGTTCAAGGGCATATTAGTTGTCTACACAAGAAGGAAAACCACATAATGATCCCATAAATATCATTCACTTAAAGAGGTTCTATGCGTGATCCATACAGTTACCCCACTTATTTGAAAGAAATATAAAAAATATAAAAATTCCTAAAGAAAAAATAAAATAAAAAGGTAAAAGAGTAAAAAAAGAAAAAAAAATGTAAAAGAGTAAAGAGAAATTATTGTCCAAATGGTGAAGACTTGGCAATCAAGTGCCTTGGATAAGTACATGTTGTGAAAATCTACAAACACGCACCATGTATAAAGGGCCTTGATATTATATTTTAAGTCCTTGTTTCACTTGCAACCATCTACCATATTCATTTACATCCATCCAACTCCATCTCATGAATCCCTATTTCTAGGGTGTTCCATTATCACACTACATGGTGATTACCGTCCTACTATCCTAACTCCTAATCTTCGGTCACAGTAGTATATAGTTATTTGAGTTATGCCTACTATATAATCATGTTAGTTCAGTCATTGCTTAGGTTCCTCTATAAATACCATTGTTTTAGGTCCCCCTTATGAAAAGTTTTATCGAGATTGTTGTCCCCTATAATTTAAGTGGTTCAACAAGTATCCTTGAGTGATATTTTGTCATCATGATTGTCCCCAATCTTCCTTTTGTCATCAAAAAGAAGTTTTCAATCACATCCACCTTGATTCTTTATAAGATGTATCCTTCCTCATATCAAACTTCATCAAGTCCCCATTAATCAGTATCTCTCTTTGGAAAAATATATTTTGTGGATCGACAAAATTAATTAATTGGGAAGCACTTTGCAAGTGGTATGCTATGTGGAGACATATCATCTCCTCGAAGACCATACCATATCTTGATATCCATTACTTTATAGTGCTGGTAATCATTATTTGTGTCCTTTTCTTTATTATTATTTTGCCTTGCATTTATTTATTGTCTCTTAGCTACATTTTTTTTGTTCTTTTTGTACTTTTATTATGTGCATGTGTGACTTTTTCTGTAAAAATTTTGTGCCATTAAGGTTTGGCTTGTCCAAGCCTCGGTCTTGGTTCTATACAGCTTGTCTTGAATGACAACAATTAATGATGTTCCTTGTAACAGAGAGAATAACATGTATATTAATATGGAGAAGGATGAGAATGTTAATAGTTAAAAAGAAAATCCTTTGAGTACAGAGCAGGAAAAACCTTCTTGCAAAGCAATCATCTCCGAACAATCCATTCTCATATGCCCATTGATTGCAAGTTTTGATTCAACAAATCTCACGAAACCCTCAATGGAGCTAGACAGATTATTGGGGGCCTAAACTAAAGGATATCAAGATGGAAATGGAGACCTTGAAGGGGGAGGAAATGGTAATCCCTCTTCCACTAGTTTGAAAACCCTTTCTCTCTCTCTCCAAATGAAGACATGGTGAACGCAATGAGGTCCGAATAATCTCACTTAAGAAGTTTTGCTATTTTTTTTGGTTGTATGGATAATAAGTTACTACCTTCAAAAAATTATTTAATGACTAGTTAGCCAATGTATGGGGAATTTTTTGGGAATTTTCATGAGTTTTGGTCGAATGATTCAAAATGGACTATTTGTAGTGTTTTTGAAAACACATAGCATGTAGGATAGGGTTTTAAAGAATTTTTTTTGGAATGTTGGACACTCATTGTTTAGAGCCTTCCCCTATTTGATATGTTGGACAAGATTTTGATGTTGTTCCCTTTTTTTCTAGTTTGCAGGGTGCACCTTTGGAGGGACCTTGACCTTGTGAAACCACAAAATCAATGTGATTCATTTATCAAACCAAAGCTAACGAGGTTTTAATTATTTTTTACCATAGTGCTCCAATCAAAGGTGTGATTCATTCCTAAGTTGGGATGATTTATGCTAAGTTGGCTAATGATTGGCCAATAGCCCTCTTTTTCTAGAGGTTTCTTTTACATAGATGCAAAATTACAAAAATACAAATTGGGGACACCTATCTACATTATTACCGGTCCTTAGACCTTAGAAAATAACAATAAATTTAAAAACCAAATCAAATAATACTCTCAATCCTACATCAAATAAATAGCAGTCACATCAAGTAATTTTGCAACATTTCTACTTTGAGGGTGGCATTGGTGTCGTGACTACTTCCATAACATTGTGATATGAAATCCTTGTGCAATACTATAAAAAGTTGAAATCTATCTAGATTATTTTATTTGATTGACATTTAATATAGGTAACCTCTTGTCATTTATGCCAATTTATACAAATTAGTGGTTCTCATTACTAGTTTACTATGGCTTGAAGTTAAAACAATTCAAATTTAATATGTACTTAGATAGTAGATTTTATACAAATTTACTAAATCAAAGAAACTGAATTAATGCAACAAAATATTTTATTCATCGTTACACTCATGTGAGCTCTTAATTTTTTTTACTTTAAAGTCTTAGGATTTCATTAGCCAAATCAAGTAAAAATAGATAGAGTTTCTTGTTTGTATCTAACAAATAATTTAGTCATGACACACCCATTTGATTGACAATAGATTTGAGGAAAATGACATTATTAGGAAAAAATTTAGATGCATGTCTTAGATGCATATTACAATTGACATAGACCTTGTATCAATGAATTGGTATCAATTCTTACGAGGTTTTTGGAAAAATATACCTTGACTATGCATCATGATAATACATTATAATCGTGGATTGAGGAATTCATGGCTCAAGTTGTTGCAAAAAGAAAACATCTTTGAGATGTCTTAATGTCCTCTATGTGTTGATTTCTCATTGGATTTTGGTCAATAGTCACTCTCTTAGTCTCTCTTAGTGCTTACAATTCTTTTGTCAATTTTGTCATTTTAAAATTTTTGAATCTATTTGATATGGGTAATATCCCAGGAACCATAGCCACTTTGTATTTTTTAAATAGTGAGAAAAAATAATGAAAGACTAGATGATTCAATTATCATTTTGACAATCTGTTTAGAGTTTATTGTTTGAAACTCTAAAAACATAAATATGGTCTTTCAAATGCAAGAAGTTAAAGAAAAGTTTAGGTTGCTTCATTTCTAAAGCTTTAAAACACATTTTTATAAGAAAACATATTGTAATTTATTGTTGGAGTGTTTTAAACATGTGTTGGACTAATATAGTAATAAACATATTATTTTGGTTATATTAGGCTTTCAAATTAATCTCAACACTACAAATAAAAATTCACTAAGGAAATTAATCATTATTCTTTATCATTTGATATTTTTGCAAGAAAAACTATTATAGCTTTGTATATTTTCATAATTTGCCAATAAAATGATTTATTTGTTTGATATCAAAGCATATTTTCCAAGCAAACCTTTATAGTGTTGTATATTAATAAAATTTCACTAGTAAAATTACTTCATTTGTTTTATATGTATCGTAAATCACCAACAAAAATAATTATTTTCATCTTTAAAAGTATCTAAATTGCTAGAAAAAGAATTATTATATTTATTTTAATACAAGCCAAAATCATGAAAATTATTATTTTTCTCCAGTACATGAAAGAAAAATATTCACCACATTTTCCACTAATTTTTGGTAAGTGAAAATGATTTTCCAAGTACATTAATATTATGTTTCCATGTCTAAAAAAAAGTTTCCAGTGTAATTACATGTGATTTGTATGAGTAACAAAAAATTGCCAATGTTTTCCTAATTTTTTTAGGGGATTCTTAAAGTTATCCATGAATCTCTCTCTCTCTCTCTCTCTCTCTCATAATCTATTTATCTACATACCTATCCCTCCCTCCTTCCATATTTAGTTCTCTATCTCTCTATTTATCTTTCTATCTCATCTCTCTCTCTCTCTCTCCTTCACTCTCTACTTATCAATAGAGGGGGAGAGAGGTGAGAGAGAAAGAGAGTATTATGGAGGGAAGGAGATAGAGAGTGATGGGAGGTGAAATTAAATAGGAACGGAAGAAGTGGTTGGAAGATAGAAGAAGAGGGATGTAAAGAGAGAAATGGAGGGAGAATATTTTATGTATAGTTAGAGAGACTGAGAGAGGGAAGGAGGGAGGGAGGAAGGTAGACATAAAGAAAGATGGTTTGAGGGAGATGTATGTATATAGATAGAGGTAGGTAGGAAAGGAGGGAGACTAGAAATATGTAATAGAAGAGATAGAAGGAGAGGCATGGAGAAAAATAGAGGTAGGAAGAGAGTGATGAGGTATGTAGAGAGGGGGGGAGAGATATAAAGATAAAGTAGAGAGTATAGGGTGAGAGGAAGAGATATAAATATAGTTCTAGATCTTGGGCTAGAGAGGAGAGAGTGAGATAGAGAGAAGTACAGAGGGGAGAGAGGAAGAGAGATCTAGTTACATGAAGCTTAGGGGAGACAAAGTAAGTGAGATAGATAGATAGACTAGAGAGGGGGGAGTTAAGAATGGATAGGGAGAGGAGATATTTAGATAAGTAGAGAGAGAGAGAGATTTATTGAGGTATGTAGAGATATAATCCATCAAAACTAATCTGTTCGAGAGGTGCCTAAGGAGTTTCTTGGGTTTCAAGGTACAACTGGACACTCTAATGTATGTGAAAGTATAAAATTGAATGAAGTGGCTTCCCACTTTATCAATCTAAGCTATGGCCTCCTCTAACATCCTCTTAGAATATCTCCTTATGTGGAGTAGATGATAAAAAAATGAGAGCATCATTGACGATGTGATACTTCGGGATGAATTCAAGTAGTTTCTCCTTTTGGGCCAATTGGGGGTATACCTTATAAACATAAGCTTTTGGATCTTGGAGAGACCCCTTCTTTGTCAAACCCTTCTCAGGCTACTAGTAAGTGCATAATATAGGATATCATATAGAACTTGGGGTCAATCTTAACCCTTTGTAGTTGTTGGTTGAGGCTATCACTGATTATTTGGCCCTAGTCAATTTTCTTATTCCTCTTCCTAATGGTGTCAATATACAACACCATCAAAGTTTCTAGTTTCTTTTCATGTGGGTGGCCAAATATCATGCTCAACAATGTGACACAATTCTTCATATCTTTCATCAAACAAGCCCAATGATAATTGAGTTTGTCTAAGTATCCATCCTTCCAGGGCCTTTCTAGGTAGTTCCTATTTATTTCATGTTCAATGTTCATCTCATCTCTATACCAACTCTTTGATCTATCAATTGAGATGTTAGCATATTCATCAATAGGTGGAATTTGGAAGACCTCTCATAGTATGTCTAGCCTTATATCAAGCACTACTTCTCCCTATTTTTTCAAGACTCTCCTCTTTGTTGGCTTGTAATACTTTACAATTGTCATTATTAGATCAAGTGATTGAATTGCTATAGAGAAACATGCTACATTCACAAGTCTTGGCATTACCATAGATGAGGCATCAAGATTTCCATTGTTTAGGTTCCCAATTCTTCTTAGGAAATCCTTGAAATCCACATAACCAATATCCATGTCAGTTATTTTCTTGTGTAGGTTGCCTAGCTTTGAGGGCTTGTTGTAGCCCATGAACTTGAACTTCACTCGTAGGATAGATGATATACCCCAGGAATATACACTCAAAACAAAACACTTGTCAGCATGCTCATTTAAATCAAGCTAACTACGAAAGAAAAACTAAGGAAATGTTAATAGACAAAGGAAAAACCACTTAATTTTTTACCTTTAAACTTTTGAGGTTTCAAGGTTCAGGGGTCTGAAGACCTCAAACACCATGAAATCTCACGTGTGTAGCAGCGACACCATAAAATATATGCAATCAAGGTTTCAAGGATGCTCTATCCTTGACTCCCTTTTAGGGATCAAGGGTCGAGACACCCCAGCATCTAGTCATCTCATGTTGGTGTGGTGTGAAGTTTGGGGATCCTGAGTCTATGATCCTTGATCCACTTTTCAGGAGTCAGGAGTTACGACACCCTTGATGCCCCAAGGGTGTTATGCTTGAGCACTAGGTATAAAATAAAATTGAGGATATGGGTTATGTGATCCATGATCCACCTTTCAAGAATTAGGGATCACAACACCCCCAATATCCTAATGATATTTAACTTAGTTGATGATGCCAAAATCTCAAAATGGGGATACCATGATACCCATTTATTTTTAGGCATTGAGGATATTGGAATGTCCGATGCCACATCATTGAAGCCCTTAGTATTTTTTGAAACCCTACCTTGGATAGCTACCCAATCTATTTAGGCACAAAAATGAGGAGGTTGTTCTCTTTTTCCTAGGGTTCAAACAAAAGGGAAAAAATATGGCAAACATGAAACAACAACAACAAAAAACCATGAGAAAGGAGACGCAAAGAAAGCTAACCTAAGCTGGAAGAAGATGACTGACAACTATAAGGTGGTGACAAAAGACCACAAACTAGCTAAGAGGACACCCATGAATTCTAGAATCACTGGTAGAAGCTCTGATTACAAACACTCAATCTCTCAAACACAAAGGCGCAGTGGCTCAAATGAAGGCAATGTGTGAAAATGAGGGTACCCCTTCACCTTATATAGGGATCCTAGGTTGACATCATCTCAACCCTCGGTCAAGCATCGAGCTTTCGAGGTGTCAGGGGTGCTAGGACCTCTGACTACTTGCAAAACCCTGCAAGCCTGATCCCTGACTAGAGATCAATGAGGCTTCGGACCTTCAAGGGTATGGAGAAGGAAAACCTACCTTCCACATCTGAATGTTTGAAGGAAGAATATCCTTCAACTTAAGCTGAAACAAAAAAAAAGGGGGGGAAGAAAAGAAAGGAAGGAAAAAAGGGAGAGAAGAGGAAAAAACAAGACCCCAACTACTCAGACATCGAACTATCAAGAACCTAAAGCCCATAATTTGACCCACCTAATGCCTAGCTGACAAGAACCTCACCAAAACAAACCAACAAAAGTGAAAAAAGGAGGGTCCCCATTAGGCCAAGGGACCTAAATAGGGTGTGAGTTATGAAGGCACAACATGAATAAATTAGCAAACGTTTAATGATTGTACCAAAGGTCCCTTGACATGTTTTACATGTGTTTAAAGTAGGATAGTGTAGAAAGAAATCATTTGGGAAGTTGCTAAAAAATAATCTAATCTCTTTAGTCAATCCCCTAGACTAAATTCAATTTAATAGCAATGAACAAATATCTAGGACAATACGCAAGCATGTAGTATGCCTAAGATGATGATGCAAGTTGACAATGTAAATAGGATGTTCTATAATGATTTCACTTTTAAGGTTTCTTACATTCTTTCTTTTATATTTCAAATGACTAAGAAATGTTCTTAAATAATAGACAACATAATAAGCAATGCTATGTTAATTCATTATAATTAACAGAAAAAATCAAAATTATTCAATTTGAAAATAAGTTTTTAAAGTTTGAAATTTACATTTACTTACATAGAAATGACATAGATGGATTTGAAATCGATAAGTCTGAATTAAAATAATAAATTGAAAATTGAAAAATGAAAAATGAAAACCCATTTCTCAAAATAAATGATGATGAAAATAAACATGAGACAAGTTTAACCAAAAGTATTCCACTTACACATTTATTTTTATTAAACAAAGAGAATGCATTCCAAAGGAAAATGACATGCATATGCCATTTTCATCATTAAAAATAATTTGGCAACCATACAAATATAATTTAATCATCCAAATGTTACACTTTACCAATAAATAATTGACCTACCACCATTAGGGGTCACAACACCTTTGATATCCTGATGATATTTAACTTAGTTGATGATGCCAAAAGCTCAAAATGGGGATACCATGATACCCAATCATTTTTAGGTATCGGGGGTCTTGGAATGCCCGATGCCAAATCATTGAAGCCCTTAGGGTTTTTTGAAACCCTACCTTGGATAGCTACCCAATCTACTGAGGGACAAAAGAGAGGAGGTTGTTCTCTTTTTCCTAGGGTTCAAACAAAAGGGAAAAAAACACAGCAAACACAAAACAACAACAACAACAATAAAAAACCATGAGAAATGAGACGCAAAGAAAGATAACCTAAGCTGGAAGACGATGATTGACAACTATACAATGGTGAAAAAAGACCACGAACAAGCTAAGAGGGCACCCACGAAGTCTAGAATCATTGTTACAAGCTCTGATTACAAACACTCAATCTCTCAAACACAAAGGCTCAGTGGCTCAAATAAAGGCAATGTGTGAAAATGAGGGTACCCCTTCACCTTATATAGGGATCCTAGGTTGATGTCATCTCGACCCTCGGTCGAGCATTGAGCTTTTGGGGTATCAAGGTGTTAGGGGTGCTAAGACCTCTGATTACCTGCAAAACC
Source organism: Chamaecyparis obtusa (assembly GCA_027943335.1). NCBI lineage: Eukaryota > Viridiplantae > Streptophyta > Pinopsida > Cupressales > Cupressaceae > Chamaecyparis > Chamaecyparis obtusa. The sequence goes on from BSBK01006628.1 coordinate 577,069, forward strand.
CCACAAGCCTGATCCCTGACTAGAGATCAGTGAGGCTTCGGGCCTTCAAGGGTATGGAGAAGGAAAACCTACCTTCCACATCCGAATGTTCAAAGGAAGAATATCCTTCAACTTAAGCTGAAACAAAATAAAAGGCGAAGAAAAGACAAGAAGGAAAAAAGGAAAAAAGAGAGAGAAGAGGAAAAAATAAGATCCCAACTACTCAAACATTGAACAATCAAGAACCTAAAGCCCATAATCTGACCCACTTGATGCTTGACTAACAAGAACCTCACCAAAACAAACCAACAAAAGAGAAAAAAGGAGGGTCCCCATTAGGTCAAGGGACCTAAATATGGTGTGAGTTTTAATGAAGGCACAACATGAATAAATTAGCAAATGTTTCATGATTGTACCAAATGTCCCTTGACATGTTTTACATGTGTTTAAAGTAGGATAATGTTGAAAGAAATTCTTTGGGAAGTTGCTCAAAAATAATCTAATCTCTTTTAGTCAATCCCCTAAACTAAATTCAATTTAATAGCAATGAACAAATATCTAGAACAACACGGAAGTATGTAGTATGCCTAAAATGATGACGCAAGTTGACAATGTAAATAGGATATTCAATAATGATTTCACTTTTAAGGTTTCTTACATTCTTTCTTTTATATTTCAAATGACTAAGAAATGTTCTTAAATAATAGACAACATAATAAATAATGCTATGTTAATTCATTATAATCAATAAAAAAAAATCAAAGATATTCAATTTGAAGATAAGTTTTTAAAATTTAAAATTTATATTACTTATGTAAAAATGACATAAATAGATTTCAAATCTATAAATCTGAATTAAAATATTAAATTGAAAAAACCTAAAATGAAAACCCATTTCTCAAAATAAATGATGATGAAAACAATCATGAGACAAGTTTAACCAAAAGTATTCCACTTATACATTTATTTTTATTAAACAAAGAGAATGCAATCCAAAGGAAAATGACATGCATATGCCATTTTCATCATTAAAAATAAATTGGCAACCATACAAATATAATTTAATCCTCCAAATGTTACACTTTACCAATAAATAATTGACCTACCACCATTACCCAGTACTCCACTTTGATTGCTCATATCTAGTATGTGAATTATATATAATAAGGAATTCCACTGGCAGCCGCCATTAGCAGGAACATGATAGAATAATGTGAAGAGATAAGATCATCTTTCTCAGCCCACAATGACTCTTCTATTCTATTGTTCATCTTTGTCAAGAGAAAAAGATTTATCTTCATAGAAAATTTGTGAGTGGAAGAGGACTCAGATTCTTACTGAATATCTCACAGAATGATCTCTTTATACTCGTTTTCTCTTTTGATAGAATTAAAAAGAGGAAAAATGAGATCATGCATATCCATTTGTGATCAGGGAAAGTCTTATCAAGCTTGAGATACGGAGTCGTTTATGGAGTAGCAGCATGCAAGAGTGCCCATATAAACGCCTGCATAAGTGCTGTTATATATGATGTCATTCTTCACTCTTTTTGTTCTCAGTAGAGGAACTGGTGCAGGAGGAGGAGAAGTAATGGTTTACAGATGGTAGAGGAAGTCAGGATTCATGAAGATTTTGCTGTTATTTTGGTATGTACCCAATCTATTATTTTTCTCATAATTTGTTTGGCTAAAATGATTAAGTTATTTGTTTGATTGCATGCTGAAGTTCTATTAAAATGTTTGATCATATATTTGAAATTTCATAGACTAATGGGAATTGATAGATTAGAGAAAAAAATTAAAAAATTTATAAGAAGAAGATTTGTATGGTTTATAATTTCTTTTTAATGTTGGGATTTTTATTGTAGGTGTGATTTGTATCAAATAATTTGAAAACATGTACCTCATAATGAATAAGTCTATGAACGTTCTATTAAATAGATAATACAATACAAGTGTAGGATTTTATAGACAAGTTTTTGAGACACTTGACATTTAGTCTCTGTGAGGTGAGACAAAAGCCTCTCTAACTTTCTATAAGGTGAGGAGAGACTATTTCAACGGGCTCTAACTAAGCTTAACCCTAGTGTGAATAGGACTCAACTATGTATGTTAAAAACAAACTAATTAGATAAAACACTTTTTCACACTAACATATATTGCATATCAAGTTGATAGTTTATTTGATGCTAACAAGTTTTCATGATGAGGTACAATTATATCCTCATCTCTACGTAGTTAAGATGTGTTAAATCATCAAGATTTATTACTATGATATAATTACATCCACACAAAATAAAACGTAGAATATTAATGTATGCATGTATGCGAGAGAGCTCGCCAACTTTCAAAAGATGACAAAACACCACAATTATAAGATTTATGATGGATTGATTATATTCCCGAGTTGTATGGAGAATATTAACATAGGTCTAATATGAGAAAATAAATGATTGACATAGTTGTCTTTTAATGCTATAACTCATTGGCCAAATATTTCAAATAGAATATACAAATGTACCACTTATCTCCAGTGGCAGAATACTACCCCTCAATAAATGATTTTCCTAAGTGTAGGACCTCTACATAAAAAGTGTGATATTAATAGTACACATATTTATGATAAAGATGTGTGCTTACTTGTTATTTGAGGATTAAAGTAGTTTAAAATATGAGAGATGAGATAACCCAAAATTGGGCACTTTCTATGATGTTGGTTGTATATAGCAAAAAATGTATATATAAATAATTCATAGGTATAGGAATAAAGGCTTATGCCCACTTTCTAGTTAAAAATTACAATAATTTTAAATATAAGATATAATTGTACCACTAGTTGCTAGTTGTTGATTGTCCAACTATTGGTACTCTAGCTTACCATATATCTTTAAATATAATTGTATAGAAAGATATCATATATACTTATTCTACTTATACTATAAATAAATTAAAAAATAGTTATGTTGTGTACCCATCAATTGATATAGTTTGGCCAATGAAAATAAGTATTTTATTATTATAATTAGAAAAAATGGTCAAATAAGGATGAACATGTATGTGTGCATAGTCATTATAAAAAGATTAGAAAAAATAATAATTATAATTGATATCTATAAGAAAATCAAATCAAATCAACTTAAATAATTTCAATCTGAAAATTTTATTTTAAAAATTAAAATTACTTTTTCAAAAAAATAATCCTATTTTTTATTATCTAAAATCAACAAATCCATATAATAAAACTATACGGTCAGCACATCAATAGACACAATTTTCTATCATATGAACAGGAGTGAATGAGATGCCAAACAATTAGTCACTAGGACCATTTTTTTTAGTTAAAATGAGTAGAACCCATCGTATTACATACATAATCTGTTTCTGCAAGTTTCTTGAAATCTTCATTTACCCAACTTTTTATGATGCTGAGGTCCCACATTAGCCAAATCCTCTGGCTGTTCATTTTGTAGGCCATTAAAAAACTTCTAAAAGGTAGAATATTCTTTTATTTTTTAAATCACATCAGCCGTGTGAATCCACTAGGTCTATTTGTCAAAATCATAATAAAGGTCGTTTCCAAAAAGAAGTGCCAAAAATTAAAGCAAGATTGGTATAGGAGGGGTTTCAATTGACTAATATATCTCTCTCATGCCTTCATAATTGTCTTGACTAATATTCCATCATTCACTATTACCCATTACAACACTAAGATTAAGCGTACATGATTACATGCAAAATTATATTCTATTTAATTAATAAAAGTTATATTATAATGATTATAAGTTAAGAATATTTTGGACCAATAAAATTTTATAGATATATTGTATTCAAGTTACAAAAGTAAGATTGTACAACTTGAATTTCAATTCCATGATTTTGAATAAGTTAGGTTAAAAGAAGAAGATTGTGATGTTTAGATATGATTTAGGTAGGCTTATGATTTAGAGCATTATAAATATAGTCTAGCTTCAACTCAAATAAAAAGTTGTCACTTAGTTCCTAACTGCTTAACTTCAACCTATTTATATTTTCTCACTTAAGCTTCAACATACCTTTTAATTCAAATTATTGAGTTTGGTTGCTTTTAGTTTTCACAATTGTTAGTAATTGTTCAGTATTGGATAACCTAGTTTATTGGAAAGTCTAGATGTACTAGCATAAAAAGAATGAAAGTATATAAATATCACACTTTATTATATATAATAAATAAATAAATAGATGGGTATTCTTTGTATTCATAAGATAGATGGATTAGTTAAAAATAAGTTGTTATGGGAAAAAAAATGTTTAGATAGACATCAAACTTAAATGGGAGATGCATTTGTGCATAAAAGCATTAGGAGAAGATTGAGAACATAAAAATCATATTAATGATATCAGATTTCCACAATTCATGATTTGAAATAGTATTGAATTTTTGAATTAGATCATGTGATAGTTTTTGCATCAATGTTTTGGATCACACTCTTGTGATCCATCGTCGGGATGATAGAGAGTCAGGAGACATAAGATGACAATTTGCAGATCAAACCTCAACTTAAAAAGAGAAGAGAGGAGGAGAGGTGACAGGAGGTTCAAAGTATGAGAGAAGTACAAAATGGGTAAAAAATAGGAAATAAAAGAAAAAGAAAGAAACATAAGAAAAACAAGAAAGGAGAAAAATGCTAAAAAATACAACAATGAACTATACAAGAGATTCAAAGCCAACAAATGTCAAACAATAGGAAACAAAGAAAAAAATAAAAATATATTTTTATTTTTAAAAAAAAAGACAGCACAAAAATATGAAAAAAGAAGGGGTGAGAACTAAAAGAAAGCCAAACACTAACACCAAATAAACAAAAATAAAAATGAAACTAAAAACAAAAAGATGAGTAAAATTAAGAAAAAAAAAAAAAAGAGATGGAAACAAGGAATATAGATACACAAGAAGCACACATAAAGAAAATAAAGAAAAATAAATAAATAAATTAGTAAAATAGATAGATAAATAAATAATATAATCGACTATATATATTTATTTGTTTTCTTCTCCTTCTTTATATTTATTTGTTTTGCATTACTTGCAATTCTTTTACTTTCTTAATTTTATTCTTCTTCTTTTTTCAATCTATTTTGTTTTTTATTTTCCTTTTATTTTCTCCTTTGTTTTCTATTGTTTGACCTTTGTTGGCTTTGAATTTCTTGTCTAGTTCATTGTTGTATCCTTTAGCATTTTTCTTCTTTCTTGTTTTCCTTGAGTTTCTTTTTTGTTTCTTTATTTTTCATATTTTGTACATTTTGTATCCCCCATACTTTGAACCTCATGTCTCATCTCCTCCTCTTTGCTCTTTTTAAGTTGAAGTCTAATCTACAACTTGGCATCTTATGTCTCCTTGCTTTCTATCATCGTGATGATGGATCACAAAGTGTGATCAAAACTCCCCTCTGAGTACTTGGAATCAAAAGAGGAGACTAATTTGATCATGATAGAGATTTAATACCTAGAATCTAAGACCAAATCTTGAACAAATAGGCTACAAAGAATATGCTCTATGAAATTTGAAATTATATGAAGAGGCAACAAGGGTTACCCTAAATCTCATAAGAACAACCTTAACTCTACAATGTGACCTTAACATTCTTTGGGGGCCTTAACCATAACAAATTAAGTTTTTAAAACTTAAAAACATTGTCTACTTATGTTTGTATCTACAAAGAAATCATTAGAATTTACCACAAAAATGGAGGAATCTTTGAGAGTCCCTCAATTGCAATCAAACTTTGTTGTATTGATTCAACAAGTTTTAATAAGTTGGAATATACTAAGAAATGCATGGAACAGACGTGAAAGTAGCTAATCATGATGCAAACAAAGATTAATGATGTAATACAATGTGAAATGATTGCTTAAGCCTCACTGTTTTGATATTGTCAATGTAAGAAACTAATAGCATTGTGACGATTGGCACAAAGATGGACTTGTGACAAAGGCTTCAATGATTTTTCATTATTCCAATGTCAAAAAGAAGGTTGTAGCACAAGTGACTCTAGATGATTTTGACCTAAGACAAAATAACTTAAAAGTAGTATTCTAAATTATACTGATTCTTAACATATAATTTGAAATTGTTGACATATACATCAATAAAAAAAGATAACAATATACTAAATCAACTTAAAGCTACAATAAAATCTGAACTACAAAAGATCAAAATTATCTAAACAATTCTAATCTAAAAATAATTCATTTCAAAAATAATTATTAACTTCAACAAAAATAAATTATTACTTGAAGTCCATTAGATGCCAAACAATCAGTCACTTTGAATTTTTTTTTGCACAAAGTTGGTAGAATCTAGTATCTTCATTTTATCAGCTTTATTTGGTATTGAGGTCCCACAACAACCTAATTCTGTGGCGGCTAATTTTGCATGCCACTAAAAAAGCTTATAAAAAATAGCAATTTTTTTAAAATGGCATCAAACTTACCCATTAAAAACAGGAAAAAATAAGTCCAAAATTGACCCAACATTGACTGCGTAATCATCTTGAAAAATATTACATTCCATCATTCTTTATTATAAAGATTCTGCTAAACATGATTACATGCAAACTTCAGTAAAATGTCATATATTTGCCAACAACCTGATTTCATTGTCTTTTATTCACTAATACATCAATGAAGATCTGCAAAATATTATCTCCCTTTCATGCCGTTGAAAAATGTGTGCATTTTTTGGCCACCATGGCGTTGGCAATGACGAAATAAGTGGAATGGGCCACACAAGCTTTCTCTGCTTCACCTTTTATTTCATGATTTCTTCTGATGTAATATTCTAAATAAGAGTTAGGTAAATTTAATGGATTTTAGGATTTGATTTTGTGTATAAATATAATTGTGAATAGCTTGTTATAAATATTAGTATTTTTTAAAAAAAATTATTAAAAAATTATATTTGTTAATATTTATTTTTTCTTGAATTATTATTATTATTTATAATTTTGTATCTATTTTTAAGACTATTTTGGAAATTGAACCTAAAAAAGTAGGGGATCTTTTTTTCAAGGATAAGATTTTAAACTATCTTTTAATTTTCAGCACTACTTGCAAGACATTAGTTAGAAATTGAAAATAATTTACTACTCTATTACCTACAATCAAAGTAAGACCATATTGCTAAAACATCTTATGATGCTAAGATGTCCTTAGAGAGTTGAACCTATTAAGAAAAAACCATAAATATTTAGTCACACCCTCTTTGACATGAAAAGCATATGTATTATAGTTAATTTGATTGATGAAATAATCATTTCATTTAAGTTTTTAATATTAATCTATTAATAAATTTATAATATTTTAAATTTTATCAAATTATAATATTTAAGGTTAAAAATGATTCATGCAAATATGATCATAAGAAACAAGAAATTGAGATTTTTATAAATTATGTATTTATTTTCTAATCATATATTTTAAAACGATTATATAAAATGTGTCAAAAAATCAACAATTTCGAAGAAAAATATAAGAGCTTTACAAAGAATTCATAACCCAAGAATAAATGTAAGTAATTTGGGCATCTCTAAACCAAGATGTATTATTTAGAACCATAAAATAAGAATAATGATATCTATAAAAAATAAAAATTGCATATGAATACAAACACTAAAACTGAAGCCTAAACCCTCTCACTCGAACTTCAACATTTATAATGTTAAGTCTTACAAAGATCTACATTGAAGATGACTCCTAGATGATGATAAATACTTTAAAAAGCATTCGACCCCATGTTGGAAGATTGAAAATATCCTAGTGAAATGTTGGTTGCGTCCAAATTCCTTAGAGGATTTCAAGATCTCACATGTCTTTCAAGAGGCTAACATTTATGTTGATAAATATGCAAACATGACAATTTTAACATGCCACATGTGTACTTCATCACAAACTAGGCTTGTGGAATTGTTGGAACAAATAGGCATAGTATTCTCACATGCTTAAACATGAAAGTTACAATTATGAATAGTTAAGGCATTAGATTTGGCTTGCTTGAGCCTAAAGGTGAGTGGTGCAATATAGACTTCATATGGATGATTGAAATCATGATAAGTAATTAGTGTGTTCCTTTTGTATCATATACCATTTTTTGTGGAAGATAAATACAAAATATCCAGTCTACCTTTTATAGGGAAGAAGCAACAATATTTGTTTAGAGGCCATATTATGGACTTTAGGCTAAAAAAGATCTTTCAAATGTGGTAAAAAATTATCTTCCACGCTAACTACATGGTGCTAGGTGATATTATTTTGTTAAACTCTAAAAATACAAAGTAAATTCCAATATTTCCTTGATGTTGGTTACCATTTTATTAGATTTAGGGGACGTCAAGGCAGACATCGGGGCTATGGTCAACACATTATTTTCCCCATCTTGAATGTAATCCTAGATGCATTCATTCTTGGCCTAAGTCTTGTGATCGACTTTAAAGATATATAAGCAGTAATTCATCTACTATATGTTGTTATATGGGCACCCTTTATGATCCTTACAATTGACCATGATGAGAAACAATACAAATAGAAGGTTATGTGGAGTGCTCCTTAGGGTCATTGTTGACTTGTGCCCAAGGCTTCGAAGGTGGACTAGTCCCTTGCCTTTATATTTGATAATTTGAGCTCTAGTGAAAACAAGTAGATATGGTTGTGGTTGTGAACATGGAGTAGTTTGAAATTTGATAAATATTTAATCTATGAATATTTTTTCCCTAGTACGCTCTACAAAATAATAATGTAATATAATACTATAGTATATATGCTACTCAAATACATATAACCCTTAGGGGATTTCGTCATAGATTCTTCTATTCATATTAAAAAAAAATTATGGAACTTTTTAGTTAATGTCTAATTAGATTATATTTATTTTATAAATAAATTAAGGAAAATATATCTATATCTTCTCTAATTTAAGTTATAAGTCTAATCTACATTTATTTTTATCATATAAATTATTAATTAACATTAAAAAGAAATACTAAATTAAAATTATTTTATCTAACTTTTAAAAAAGTTAAAGGGTAGTCTTAATTTTAATTTCAAATAATAAAGTATATCATGTATTTACATTTAATAGAATTTTTGAATAAGTGTAGAAGATCAAAGAGTATATCTTGTTCTTTTAATTTATTGTTTTATACTTATGATTGTGTTGTACATAAATACAATGTGGTGATGTTCACTTTGTCATATTTTATATATAATTTAATTCTTAAAGACTTAAACTTATTAGTCATCACCTTATCCTAGTCTCAAATTTTCAAGACTAACCTCTTTGCACTCATTCATTTGACCTGACTTGGCCAGAAGCATAAATGCATCACTTAGACAAAACTACTCTTGTGACCTTTTCATCCTAATTCAGAACTATTTTTGGATTTTTTTCAACCAACTTTTTTCAATTATTCAACCACTATCAGATAGCTTGCACATCAATTACTTTGAATTGGACACTAATGATTTGGTATTTGAAGATAATCCATAGATCATTTACTCATAATGAAGGATCTAATCGAGAGGAATCATTAGATCATTGAAACATATTGGATCGAAGCATCAAAGTCCAATCTCATTGCATCAACAAATACTATACTTTAATCTAGTAAATATGCACCTTGCATATTTGTGTAGTATCCATTCCCAATGTTTATCAATAATAGGGTCTAACTACCATTAAGAAAGTTAGAGGGGATTTTCTTCTCTATAAAGGGTTCTTAAAAGTATTCCTCAACACCATTAATTTCAAAGATATGTAGAAGCAAAGATACTTATATTTTATACTTCAATAGTATAAAAAGTTGAAATTATGTCACCAAGACTAAACTACATTGGAATGAATTCAAACCAAACATAATCATAGCCAATAAAAAAATAGACTCTATAATTTAATTTTTCCCATTTCAATGAATTTGACTTGTTTTGAAATTTGGCATCACCCATTCATTTTGCAAAGCTTGCTTTTTCAATTTGGATATTCATCCGTATGAACCATACATTACTAGATCTTCATCATATATATTGTCAATAAACTATTTTCATTATCTTCCATTGACTCATACATCAAAGAAAAATTAATCCATGGTGGGGCTGTTTTTAATCATAGTTTTAACATTGTCTAATGCAATGTTTGAGACTATTTTATATCATAATTTCATCATTGTTCAATAGAAAGAAAGAAAGATCCTTGTTTATTTATTTAGTAGATATTATTGAGATTATTTAAAACGTGGAAAGTTTTATTTGAAAAATCTTTGGATTCCCCGTGTAGTAGGATCTTTTAGGTTTCTTAATGGTTAAGACTATAATGACTTAATTTCTATTTATGTGAATATCAAAGGAATTAATATCAACTTCATATTTATGTATGGAAGGTACAGATTTAGGGTCTCATTCAAAAATGTATATTATAATTATATTTTAATTTAAAATATAAAAATCTAAAGGAATTATTTTATAATCTAATAAACTTAAGAATATCGTGATTTCTAAGAGTGTTCTAAATAGATTGAAAGTAAGTTTTGTTGTAATTTTCTTTCATAGTTTTGTCGTAACTTTCTTTCATAAGTTATGATAAGGGTTTGATTATACTAATTATGTCACACCATTGATCATGTGATAATGTCTAGATTATTATAAACCTCAATTACAAATGTTGTAATGAAATGTTTTTTTTAGTATTGAAGAAGATTTGAACTCAGTACCATCTAGGTGCCTACAACATGGATTTAACCATTGAACCAAATGCCTTTGCCACTACAAATACTTAAGAATAAGTTTGAGAAATAATATTTCTATTTTGAGGGGGGCAAACTTCCAAAAGTATCCAATAAGAAATGGTTGTAATACACTCAAATAGTTCTATAATATCATGACTACAACAACAAATTGTGAATACCAACAATGATGATAAATGTATCAATATAATACAATTGAAGTCCACATCTAATTAAGCTCAATTACAACCCTTCTATGAGGTTATCCTCTATAATCCCTAGAATTTTTATCCTAATATTTTTGTGCTTGAACACAAGTGATCAAAATAGACTCTAAAAGTGTTGGTGCAAAAAGGATATTTTACCTAGCTAATTTATGACCTAGGTCTATCTGCACTTGTTACTTAAGTTTACTCAGCGTATACAAAAAATCGTTGTCATTTTTTCTCATCATAAGATGAAGACACATTTTTTCTCATGAAACATGGGTCAATGAGTTTGACTCAAAAGACTACACATTTGAATCCTGATAGCAATATCACAATGAAGACACATGCCATAATCTTAGGCAACCCTATGTTTTCCTTTTCCTATATAGCCAAGGGGTTCCCTTTGTAATATCAAATTGTTTTGTCAAGCTATCATTTGTATCTTTAATAGAATAACATTATTCTCTCATAACTAATCTCTCACAAAAATTATAAGTGAACAATGCACAAATGGCACTACAGTACTATGAATATACAACTAAAAGCACTAGAAATAATCAGTCTTCTTAGAACCGCATTATTTAAAATATCCAATTGTTTGTTCAAATTGTTTATATTCAATTAAACAAACAACTTTCCTTTATAACTTTCCTTTCATATTATTTGACATATACAAGTACTCTTCCTAGTCAATATTATGGAGCTAACAAGTTTGAATTATTCAATGTAGTGTACAGTATCTTACTATTTTTTACTTACAAAAATTCTCTTCTATCCAATTTTAGGTCAAAGTATCAAATTATTTAAAATATTTGATTTAATAAAGATTAAGGGCATAATTGTGAATATATATCAGTGCCCTACAAAAACCAACAAATCCTCAATCAATTCTAATATTACTATATAACTTTGAATTTATCAAATATTAACAACTTTCAAATATTAACAACTTGTCAATTATTAACTAATAGCACTAAAGGGGTTAGGTAAAATGTTGATCTAAACAACCAATAACCATATAATGACTAAACTAAGATCTTTTATGGTTACTTGACTTTGGCTAACTTGCTAAAAAAGTTGATGTATCTTTTTCATTATCCTTGAAAAGTTACAAATACATTACATCGTTCTCCCTGCAATACTCTCCCACTAATTGGGTAGAAAGTACCTTACAACCATGACTCAACAACCAAGGAATTGTACTTAACACATCATATAAGTATTGTTCATGACCAATAACAAATTATTTAAAAGTGAGATAAAATAAATACTATATCAAATTTAAAATTAGAATATTCAAATCATTTGAACAACCAACTCAAATATAATTTAACATTCAATCTCAATTATAGGTTGACATATTTAAACATGTAACTAATTATAATAATTAATTACTTGGGTATTATTGAGGTGCTACATCATTCCACCCTCATATGAGCTTCATCCTAAAGCTTTTTATAAATAGCTTAGAAACAAGTGAGAAATTTACTAGATTTATTATTACTTGTACCTCCTAATTATATATCTACTTGACATTATTAAAAATAACCAAGATCCCTTGTAAAATAATATTCTCCACAAATCAAGAATGTACAAATATGAGAAATGTCACATTGGCACTCTAAAAGTATACAAAGGGATGTCTTGCATATAAAGGCAATGGACGAGGAGAGGTAAGAAAGTAGGAGTCAAACTCTAACTACCCCTCCAAGTATGTAACAAGTGTAGGACTCTATGGATGTAAATGTTTGAGATATTTGAGACCGAGTCTACATGAAGTGAGACAAAAATCTCTCCAACCTCCGATAAGGTGAGGAGATAATATCTCAACCCTCTAAGTGGGTTTAGCCATAATATGAAAAGGACTCAACTAAGTAGGCTAAAAACAAACTAGCTAGGTAAAACACTTTTTTAACACTAATACCCTCCCTTAAGAAAAACTTAGGGACTAAGCTAATCACATAAAATATGAGTCTTGGCAACACGCCCTGATAAGTTACTCATGTACAAATAAATATCTCTCATAAATAGAGAAATGGAGAAAACATAGAGTAAAACTCCCATCTAAAAGAGAGAAAGAGAAGGATAAAACCTTCTAGATAGAGGTGTCAATGTGAAGATGAACATGATGATGAATTTTAAAACTCATGAAGTATGTCAAGAACTATAAACTTATGACTGGAGATGAACAAGTGTATGTTGGAATCAACAAACCTCCAAAAGATGTAGATAAAGAGATAAGAGTATGATCAAAGAACCCAACTAAAAAATCACAAGTGCCATGTAGTACACTTCTAATAAATGTTTTTTTGTTCAACATGGATGATCAAAGAATACATAAAACAAATCATGAGTGTTACATAGTATACTACTAAGAAGTGTTCGGTCATGAATATCACAATAATGATCCATTGAAATAATCCCCCATATGATAGATACAAATGAGTATGTCTATGTGACCCCGTTGCAAATATTTTAAGATCAGAAGAATCCATGAGGTTACTCCACTACTCTACTAAAATAGAAAGCATTAATAATACAAATATGATGATTCCCCCTTAATATTGATGAGGAATTGTAATGATGGCAAACCAACTAAAAATATGTCATGTGGCACTTTATAGAAGTGCATTTACCAAAATATATGTTGGAGAATGAGTTTTTACATGCCTTATGTCAAGAGGTGGACAAAGAATACAAATATCAAGTTGTCTTTCAAACCTCAACAAAAAAAATTTTAAAAACATAAAATAAAACCATCATAATACAAAACATAGACCCCCCTAAAATTACAAAGTGATATGGCACTTTATTTTAGTGCATTCATAGGATAGAAAAGATGTGCAAGGCCTCAAAAAAGATAATTATAATATGATATTCTAAGATACTATATTGAAAAATAAACATCATCATTGCATAGAGCTTAAAAAAATCTTGCAGGTTCAAAAAAATGGCACCTTAAATGTGTCCATATGAGCCCAACCGAGCCTCTAAAGATCCAAAAATGGGGATTGGTGTAGGGTGTCCTCTAAGAAACAACAAATTAGAAATAATTTGTCCGTCATTCTACAAAGTTAAACTAAACCACTAGAGAGCATGGAAAAATAAGCATTGTGAAAAAAATAAGCATTGAAAAAGGCCTTTTATGGCCAAGATATGGCCTTCCAATGTTGAGGATAAAAACAAAAATGCCAATGGAGAGGGGTGAAAATAAGGTGTTAAAAATGATGACATCATCCTTATGTCATGATGATATCAGTATGTTGATTGGGAGGTAAAAAAGTGTGACTATACATAAAGAGTGATGTGGCATTGATATGACATCTAAATAGGCATTTGACTTGTCAAAATGGAATATTTCTTGCATGCGCAAAAATTCATTTGGTGATAAAGGAATATTTTGTAGAATATTCTACAAGCCAAAAAGGAATTAAAATTTTATTTTTTTATTATAAAAAAAATTAAATTACATAAAGAATTTATTCTTTTTAAATTTTAAAAAAAAAATTAAAAAGTTAAAAATTAATTAAAAATTCTCCTTACGCAAGGTACAATGTTGGAAAAAGCTTAAATCTCTTGCAAAACAAGCACTTTCCACAAATTGAGAATATGCAAATATGAGAAATGTCACATTGTCACTCTAAAAATGTACAAAGAGGTGGTGCCTTGCATATAAAGGTAACCAAGTAGAGGTGAGAAGGTAGGAGTCAAACTCTAACTACCCCTCCAAGTATGCAACAAGCCTAGGATTCTATAGACAACTGTTTGAGACACTTGGCACTGAGTCTACATGAGGTGAGACAAAAGTCTCTCTAACTTCATGTAAGGTGTGGAGAGACTGTCTCAACCCTCTAAGTGAGCTTAAACATAATGTGAATAGGACTTAACTAAGTACATTAAAAACAAACTAGTTAGGTAAAAAACATTTTCACACTAACAAACATTACATTTCAAGTTGATAGTTTATTTGAGCACTAACAAGTTGTTATGAGAACAAGGTACTATTATACCCTCATCTCTAGGTATTTAAGATGGATTAAATCATCACTATTGATTACTATGATGTAGTTGCATCCACACAAAATAAAATGTACAATATCAATGTGTACATGTGTGTGAGATAGCTCACAAACTTTTAAAAGACGACAAAAATGTCCCAATTATAGAATTTAAACTATCTCATCATGTGATCTTTTTATATTTCTGATTTGAATTATGAAATCAAATTACAATACCTAGTGTGATACCTACGATATTGTTAAGTTCATTGTAAGACCACGAAGATTAACAACAAAATTGCAAGCCAAAAAGTGATCCATTCTATTCAAAATTAGAGTTTGTACAAATCTGATGGACCCCAAGGGTCACTAGAATCCCTTGGAAGCAAAATGAAGAGTCCTCATAATGTTTATTACAAACAAACTATTAAAATTATCAAAAAAACTATATATAAAAATAGGTCCACTTGGAAATGGCATAACTTTCTAGTCCTGACTCTGAATTGTGAACCGTTTACTTTGTTGGAAAGGTCTTCAATAAATCTCAAACCAAAACTATGAGGTCACACCAAGGTTAGCCCTCAGAGGCATCCAGGCCCTGAAATGCCCCGAAGACCTTCAAAATTGTACTTTACTGAAACATAGAAAATACTGAAAAAAATTAGATTATTGTATTTTACTATGCTCTAATCAATTTCACAAGAATATTTACTTATGTGATTAATTATTTTATTAAAACATAATTATCTTTGTACCTTCTAAAACAATAATACAGTGCTACATGAAAAATCCTCCTTTTGTTAACTATTTTTATTTATGATGAATTGATTAAATCTTGGAGGCATGGAGAAAAATAGCATGGGTCTAATGTAAAGAAATAAATCATTGACATAGTTTTCTATTTATTTTTATAATACTTTGGAAAAATATTTCAAATATAATATATAAATATACTGCTCTTATCTCCAATGGTTGAATAGATACACCTCAATAAAGGATTTTCCTCAAGTGTAGGACCTCTGTAATGTGTGACATTAAGAGTACACCTATTTATGATAAAGATGTGTGCTCATTTTTTATTTGAGGATTAAAGTAGTTTGAAACATAAGATACAATTATAACACTCATCTCCAATGTTAGATGAGAAAACTTGAAATTTATCACTTTCTATGATGTTGGTTGCTATAGAAAAAAAATATATGTATGAATAATTCAGTTGTATAGGAATGGAGGCTTGTGCTCACTTTTTATTTTAAAATGATAATAATTTAAAATATGAGATACAATTGTACCACTAGTTGCTAGTGGTAGATAAGATAACCCAAAATTGGGCACTATCTATGGTGGATTATGTGTATAAAACCAAATGTATGATACTAATAGTATACTTGTAAATAGATAGAGCCATGTGTTAAGCTATTCTTTAAAGATGATCCAATAATGATTCTTAAAAATATTAACCCTTTAACTTAGATCTTATATAGAGTCTAAATGAAATAGCTTCAATTATGACAAAATGGTTATAAACACCTCAATGAATGTGGTCTTCCAACAAGATAATAATTTATGTATCATCAAATATTCTTAATATACATGTTTTATATATCCAAAAATATGAACATACAACAATTCAAACATTCACCTAATATTATAAATCACCTTATAAATAAATACCATACATCTCATGTCATTGTACAATCACCCACTATTGAATGTCATATAAATATATATTCAAGATACATTCAAATTAATACTTGAATAATTAAATGTCATATAAATACATGTTCAAAATACATTCAAATTAATACTTGAACTATTGAATGTCATATAAATACATGTTCAAGATACATTAAAATTAATACTTGAATATATATTCTAGATTGCACAACAGTTTCCTTTCCTACACTAAACCTTTCCTACACTAAAACACACATGATAGGTATTTATTATACTTTACCATAGTTGTTGTACTTTACCAATTTCCTTGAAGTATAGATATTGCAACTTATTATGTATTATTTATTTAATATCATTTACCTTGTTGTAGTATACATTTCATTTTTGACATGAAAGATGTGAGAATAGAGGAAGTATCTCATACTAAAAGTAGCATGTGATTCTTCAAGATGGTCTAACTTGTGTTTGCTTAATTTTCAAGATAATATATTTATCAAATGATAAGAATTTTATAACTTAATTCAAATAATGTGAAAGAACAACATAAATTATATAATTTAAACTTTAAGATTTTAGTAAGAATTATATTTAATTAACTACCTTAGTTTGATTAATTAATATGAGAAGAAAAGTCTATTTAAGTATTTTAAAAAAGAAAAAGGAGAATTCTAACATTTTATAATAATTCATATGAATAAACACCCTAAGTAGTAGTTATGTCTTAAGATCTAACATCTAAACAATTTTGGTCTAAGGGTGGAAAGCTCTTACAAAATTAAGAGCACTATTCAAACTACTAGTGTTCGACTTCTTATTATAATAGTAACATAAAAAGAGTATGCATTTATGCAATTTAGGGATTACAAGTTAGAGATAGAGAATGTATTACAAGCAAAATAACTATCAACTTTATGAATTGTCCTTAAATTTGTCAATAGCCACCTTCTTAGTAATCCTATTAAATGGAGTTACAAACCAATTGTAGAAATTCAACTTGCTTATGTTGAATTTTAAAGCCAACTCCTTTGTTGACCTACTTAATTAGAGACTTCTACACCATAAGCTCTTATTTGTTTAGTATGTTTTATATTTGAGTGTAAGGAATTAGTCAAACATGGAGAAAAAATATGATGTTTATATTTTATTGTTAAACAAAATTTATTTATCCTCTTTATTGTTAATTTGAATTAGAAACTTCCTTCATTAGGAAAATCATCTTTGAATTTGTCATTCTGTGGGATCACTTATCTTCATATAATTTTAACAATATGGTTGTGAAAGAAAGTTGTGATCAAGTATATTTAGATTTATATCAATCTACAATTAGCTATTTCTAGATGGAGCTTTGAACCATAGATATTGTGTATATGGTCTCTTTCTATGAGATAATGTCACAATACATTTGCCTCTTTAGAGACTCATATAGCTCACTCCAAAATTTCATGGCTTACAAAGATTAGAGACACCTTTTTCTTTCAATAGTTGCTTGATCATTACCAAAATCTAGTCAAATGATTTGCTTTCATAATGCTCTATATTTGGAGGATTACTTATTTTACTCATCTTATTCCTTCTCTAAGATTTGTAGGAAACAACCTCATGAAAAGTTTATAAATATAAAAAATATTTTTAAGACATCAAAAGATTTTATTTTCTTTCATACACTTCCAATTTAATTCACACCCTTTAATTTTTATTCTATTTTATAATTTTGTTGTCCAAATATTTGCTTGCACTCCCTATTCCTTATTTGAAGTATAAAATATTAGACTTTCACCCTCTAGAGTTTTATTAAGGACACATCCTAATTCACTTGGAATCATATCATAGCTCACATTCATATTTGATTCATAATTCAAGAAGCATTCTCAAACCACTGATATTGAGTATTTTGCTTGCATCAACATCTAGACATCTAGGTATGATTAGTTGTTACTTTTTTGGTCATTTCCAAAAGTAATTAAATCAAATATATGAAGGGTTATACCAAAGGAGGATAAAAAAATTGCCTAAAAACTCCTCGATAATGTATGTGAATACCATCCCTCTACAAATAGAGATTGAAGATATTTGAACTAGAACTAGACACTAGGATTGGTGGTGTTTATATTTGTAGTTTAAATTTATTGTCACAAAAGTGAAAAAAAATAGATAAACAATAATTTTTAGATTCTAAAGCATCTGTCTAGAAAGTCTTATTTTTATACATCCACTAATTTTCTCAAACATCTTCCACTATATTTCAATTTCTAACTAAGTACCTTAATTTTATTACTTAAACATAATTTTTTCAATAGATTTATTCAGGATAATTTCAGTACCAAATCTTAAAGTTATTTATTTATCAATACTATCAAATTAATTTTTAAAAATATTTTTAAATTTATATTTTTCTTTCAAAATACTAATATCGTCATTATTAGTCCCCCTAATAAAGATATGTAAAGTAACTATCTTTAATATGCAACTATGGGTGAATGAGAAACAAACAATCATGAGTCCTAATATGGTTTAGTCCAAACAAATAAAATAAATGTATAAATAATAGACATGATTAGTTTAAACTAAATCTAAATGACTAAAACCAACAAATGATTCATAATAATAAATGTGAAATTTATTTACAATAATTTAAATCTTACATTTATCATTATTATTTAATAATTTTAAATCATTTGGACTCGCTACATTTAATAGTAGCTAGCTCTTTATTGCCTATTTAATTTATACAACTCATCGTACTTGTATCCAACATAAATGATAATATGACTTGGGCAATAATTTTTCCCTTATATTAAAATAAAAACATTTATTACAATACTTTAAAATAAATACTACCCATTGCATTACCCTTATTATTAATTATTATTAAATAAAAAATATTACAATACTTCTAAATAAGTATTACCCATTACATTATGCTTGTCATCAAGTATTATTAAACCAAAACATCTCACTTCCTTAACCATAGATTTCATAGGTACCTTACGTATTCCAAAGAAAAAATTATTCTAGCATTTATTGGCAATTTACTCCTTGTGAATTGAATTGGCATACCTAATATATAATGTATTATTTAAATGTAATATTAAATAGTCTTCCTCTAAAGAGGCTCATTAACATATGTGGCATAGAGTCTTTCTAGAATCAGATTTTGTATGGGATTTTCCTTGTATTGTAATAATATTTGAAAGTCACATGAAATTAAGAAAATTTGCAAAAGAATTTAAGTATTAGATTAGTAAGGTCTTTTGAAAATATATTTTTTGTCGATGTGATAGAAAAGGATTCTTGAGTGTTATGGAGAGAGATTTTATCTAACATTATATTTATATCTATCTCTATATTAATTTAAGTTTTGAAGGGTTATTTTTAAGTATTTAAATATTTTTTTTATCAATAAAAGATCAAAGTTGAAGATAGTTTATATTAATATAAAATTTATTAAAGTTCATATATGTTTCATACGAGCTAAATTAGTCCTATTGTTACAAATTGAACTCTTAAACCTTGAAATCCATACTATGAGCTTCATTTGTAAAGCTTCTAAAAGAAAAAATTAAATGCAAGATATAGCAGTGAATTACATGTTTGAACCAAAATGAGAGGGCAATCCCTCTTCCTGAAAAAACTCCTAATCAAAACCAATTTAACTGCATTACTTTGTATCAAAAAAAGGGAGGAATAGTAATAGAAGCTCAAACCCTTATTGTCCAAGAAGAAGTACCTATGCCCAAGGATCAACCATGATGCCCTCTAGTAGACACTTCAAGAAAATTAAGGGTAAAGGGGGACTCTTCTAGTATAATATCCTCCGCCTCCCACCTCCTAACCCTAGCATCTTGTTCATCAGAAATTATCCATGCTGCCAACAAATAATTTTTAATCCACGTGGTACCTTCATTCTTTATCGGCTAATCCAATTTCATGAGGAAATCAATACTTATCTTGATATCAAATTATCTTTGTCATAATGGTTTGTCCTCTTCTATGACCAAAATTAGAAAATGAGGTGGTGCTTTTCCATTCTTGATTGTCACTAAGAAATCTTTAGGGTATGGAATGGTCAAATTTACATCAAATTTTCTAATGAATTATCCAAATCCTCCAATATTTCATTTTTGAAAACCTTATGACAAAACTTTACTTTGCTTTTACTTTGCCCAGTCCAAAATGAAGGGTGGTTTCTAAGAACATTGTCAGGATCTCCATGTTGGCACAATATTTGTGATCTCCTATCAAAAAGTATTTTCCTAAGATCTTCATAATTTCTTGAATAACTAGGTACTGGGTATCCTGCAGGACCTCTCTCATTCTTTTGTTCATGATTTTTCCATGAAAATCCATCTATATTTTAGCACCCTTCAAACAAATGTTAGACTCCATCATCTCTAAAAATCCCCTCTATGCTCTACAACCCACAAATTCTTTCTTGAAAACTCTAACTAACTTAAAATGATGATTACGAATAATGGGTTATCGATTTGTCTACTAAATTGTAAGAGAAGTAAATAAAACCATTGAATGATACATTTGTATCATTCACCCAATGCCACTAATTTAATTTTTGCACCTTCTATATGCTTATACCACTTGCCACAAATTTGAGTTCTACTCTAATTTAGCACCTTGGTTATTTTTATGTCTTAATAGAAAAAAACCTTCGTTATCTTTACGTATAAGGAGAAAATGCATATATTAGCATCTTTAACTATCTTTGTCCACGATGGTAATGATAATGAGGGGCTTAATGTGGGGATTATTGCTAGCCAAGAGTATGAAGGTAAGGAGACTGGTAAGACCCCCTCTGCTAATGAAAAAGATGAAGACAACTAGAAAGAGAATAAGGAAGGTACAGACATTACTATCAGTGTGGAGAACAACAACAACAAAGAGGAAAATTTTTTCCTCTTGAGGGAAGCTACAATGCAGGAGGAGGAGAATAATGTTGAGAGTCAAGATGAGAACCTAGAATGGAAGAAGGAAATGTAGGAATTGAAAATCCATGTCCAGGAAATGGAAAAAACCATGAAAAACATGACTACTGAGCTGCAAAAGATGGAAAATAAGGTTTTTGATAAGGTGAAAAATAAGAATAAAAATGAGGATTTTACGAACGAGATGAGCAAGATTGTTAATGACAAGGTAAAAGACTTAGAAACCAAAATCAGCAACTACGACAACATGATAAAAGGTGTTCTGAGCAACAGTAATGAGGGTCTGAAGGTGACTATTTTGAACCTAAAAATACTGCATAACTACCTGGAAAGGAACCTGCTGGAAAGAACAACAATCACCATTGAAGAGAATGCTGGAAATACTGGGCCGAGGATGAGAACTAGAGGGCGCATCCAGAGGAAGGTCCCTGAAAAACTGAAAGAACTAAAGGATCTGTAAGAGACTATCCAAAAGATGGAAGACCTTCAAAAGAAGGCTGAAGAAATGATAATAGATAAATAGTTTAGTCTTGCTAGAAGTTGTTTTCTACTTGTTTTTCTTTTAGTTTCTACTTTTGAACTGTGTTGTCGTTTGTTCTTGCTTTTGTTTTCCAGCAGGTGTTTCATTTTGTGAACTTTAACACTTTATATTTTGGCTTTATTGTAACTGGTTTCGGGTCCATGTAAAACCTGCTTTTACCTTAATCAAAAACTATCTTTGTCCACCACCTTGGCTAAAACCAAAGAGTCTACCCACAACCACCACTTTTTTCCTCTCCTATATAGACTTTATTATGATGTGTCTGGACATAGCCAATATGATAGCCCCCATCTTGCTACCTTAAAACAAGATGGAGCTTGAAAGTTAAAACTTAGGCATGTCGACCATGGGACCAAATGTCCTACAAATACTTTGACATAGGGTATCAGGCCAAATTTGGGCCTTCATTCTAGAAGACAAAATGCCACTAGATCCCTATCCCAAGGACAAAACACCATTGGTGCCTTCTCCCAAGGATATAATGCCAATGGTGCCCTATCCCTGGGATATAACTCTATTGACACTCTTTCCTAGGGATAGAACACCATTGGCATCATATACCCACTAATCAAGACTCAACTTTGGACTATGGATCTTGAATAATCAGTAGGTGCAAGATTTATGGGTACAACTCAATCTGAGGTTGGAACAGGTCACAAAGACCACAAATAGGGATATAGGACCTAGGTGATGAGATGAATTGTTTTATGAGAGGAAAAATAGAGGAGCTCACTTAGAAATAAGGGCTAACCTTGAGTTTTGAAGAAACTGGATCAATACAGGTCTCACAATAGTAATATGAAGGTCTAATAAGAATTAGGAGAGTCTATTTCAATGTGGGAA